>OX465583.1:9213515-9783515 GCA_950022655.1 Alentia gelatinosa
ACGGGGCATGGGAAAGGCCCGTCTAACATGTTGTAGGGCGGAGTGAGGCACAGACCGCAGAGGCTGTGTGCGTTTTACGTCTACGGATAATGTTCTGCAAGTCACCTGGGGCTCGTTGAATAATTTAGTATCGTCCGTAACAAGAACACTAAGAACACCTTTTTTTGAAAATCATTTGTTGACAGAAAGGTTGACATTGCGACAATGTGATTTTCAACCATGCACGTCATATCTACATACAGTACAGAGTACACATATACATTACAACAAAAGACAGTAATCACGTAACATCAAATAGTTCAATCCTGATTCAGGGCAAAGGATAGGACAATGGCAAAAGGAAAAGGTAAACCAGCTACACATAGATTGACCGTCAAATACTTCTTTTTGCGAGAATCAAATTTTATGTCTTCACATGCCCTTCATCCTCCTAAAAGATCTGAGACTATAAATTACGTATAACGGTGCACGGTCATCTCGGCCCCATCGGCATCTCGGACCCTTTTTGTGCGGTCATCTCGGCCCCCTCGCGTGTAATGGCATGTCGGGAGTGTGTCGCAGAGGTCTACGATAGGAAATTTTTTGTGGAGCGTGCACTTCGCGACACGGCCCGACAATGCTGTCGTAAAGCCCCCTTTTTACGACAAGGCTGCGACAAGCGCCGATTGTAACTTCTACGATGGAAATTTAGACCTACTGATATGGCACTGATACAACCGATCCTGCTCCTCCTGCGCCTCCTCTCCTCTTCCTCGCTATCCTCCCTCTCCTCCCTCTCCTCCCCTCGTACTCCCTCGTCCTCTCTCCCTCGTCCTCCACCTCCTCCCTGTCCTCCCCCTCCTCCCCCTTCTCTCTCTCCTCTCTCTCCTCCACCTCCTCCCTCTCCTCCCCCTCCTCCCCCTTCTCTCTCTTCTCTCTCTCCTCCCTCTCCTCCCTCTCCTCCCCTCGTCCTCCCTCGTCCTCTCTCCCTCGTCCTCCACCTCCTCCGTCTCCTCCCCCTCCTCCCCCTTCTCTCTCTCCTCTCTCTCCTCCCTTTCCTCTCCTCGTACTCCCTCGTCCTCTCTCCCTCGTCCTCCCCCTCCTCTCTCTCCTTTCTCTCCTCCGTCTCCTCCGTCTCCTCCCTCTCCTCCCCTCGTACTCCCTCGTCCTCTCTCCCTCGTCCTCCCCCTCCTCCCCCTCCTCATCCACCTCCTCCCGACGCGATTTTGATTTTGTATCGGGAGGTGCATGTAGACCATATCGGAGCCATATCGTAGTAGGTGGACGTCGGGCCTTACTAAACGAAACTGTCTGAAGTGTGATTCACACATGTGATTTATGTATCTCACAGGGTGTATGTCTGAGACAAATCCTACTGAGATTCTGTACCTTGTAAAGCGGGATTCACACAGTGGGATTCAAGTACGTCAGGTGGGATTCACACATAGAGACTAATGTACCTGATACTGATGTACTTCACACCTTTTCACTAGCCTCAGGCTATTCTCCTTTATTATAAAATTCTCATTGCAAGGTTCGCTTACCAGTCTCAAGGAAAAATGGCGAATTTGATTCACATGGAAAGACACACCTGGTACATAATGTCAGGCAATATCACAGTGAACACTCACCCTGCCACTCAAATACACTTGAGGTGACTGGTTTTAAGACCCTATGAGGTACACGAATCCCACCGTGTGAATCCCACATCACATGATGGGATTTATGTTCATCACAGGCCGTTTGTCTGAGACAAATCTTGTTAAGATTCGGTACTGGGACACAGTCTCCTCGTGTGAATGACAGGGTTCCATTTTGGTGAGACATTTTTTTTCCCTTGCAATTGTTGGCGACAGTCATCCCTAACAAGGAACAGAATCTCATGAGATTTTGACTTTAAACAGGTTTAAAATTTAGAGGGGCATTTTGGTGAGACAAATGTATTTCAAACGTTCTCCCCCAATCTGTGAGTCTCAGTGGTCTCAAATAACACCTATTTACACAGGGAAGTACCCTGAGCCGGCGAATGTGTACCCTGTGCACCCTGTGTAAGGGTATGGGGTGAGACTATGTACCTGTTAAGTCTTCCCATTTGAATTGAATCCGCCATGTTACCCTGAGACTGTAGGACACCCCAATCTGTGAAACTCTGTACCGAGCAGGAAATTGTCGGCGACTGGTGAAAAGGTGTGAAGTACACCAGTCTCCAGTCCATTTGTCCCTCAGTGTGGATCCCACTTGAAGTGGGATTCACACGATGGGACGAATGGACCACTGAGACTCACAGATTGGGGAAGAATGTGTGAAATACATTTGTATCACCAAAATGCCCTTCTACATTTTAAATCTGTTTAAAGTCAAAATCTCATGAGATTCTGTTCCTTGTTATGGGTGACTGTCGCCAACAATTGCAAGGGAAAAAAGTTGTCTCAGCAAAATGGGATTCACACGATGGGGTTCATGTACCTTATAGAACGTTTGTCTGAGACAAATCCTGCTGAGATTTGGTACTGGAACATAATCTCCTCGTCTGAATTGTATGGTTCCATTTTACTGAGACAATATGTTTTCCTTGCAATTGTCGGCTACAATCACCTATAATAAAGGAACGGAGCTCATGAGATTCTGACTTTAAACAAGTTTAAAATTTACAGGAGCATTTTTGGTGAGACAATTGTATTTTACACCTTCTACCCCAACCTGTTAGTCTCAGTGGTCCCAAATAACACCTATTCACACGGGAAGTGCCCTGAGTCAGCGAATTTGCACCCTGTGATCCCTGTGTACCCTGTGTAGGGGTTTAGGGTTGCGACTATGTACCTGTTAAGTATTCCCATGTGAATTGAATCCGCCATGTTACCCTGAGACTGTAGGACACCCCAATCTGTGAAATTTTGTACCCAGCTGGAAATAGTAGCCGACTGGTGCAAAGGTGTGAAGTACACCAGTCTCAGGTTCATTTGTCCCATCGTGAATCCTACTTTAAGACCAACGCACACTTGGCGACTTTTTTCCTTGCGATATGCTTGAGACTTTTTAGGAAAAATATCGCAAGGGGGGTGCAATAAACACAGCAGGGGTCGGGAAAAGTCGCCGACAAATTCTGTTCCGGCGTCGGTCACCCCAGCAGGAGTTACCCGAAAATCTCAAGGCCTATGCATGCACACTTTGAGACTTTCCCTGAGACTTTCCTTGAGACTTTCCCTTTCCGAAAGTCTCAACAATGGATAACTGACTTATGGTAGCTACAAAATAGATGCGAGGTGGGCCATTTTGGCACTTATGGTTTTTTAACCTTTATTTATACCTATATATTCTAACTCAATATCACGTATGATATTGAATTATACTAGAAAGAATTTCTTTATTCAAAAATATATTTTCCAGGGTTTTCCAGGTTTTCCAGTCTCTCTGTGAGAATTCCAGGCTTTTTCTAGGCCTGGAAGACCCCAAAGCATAATTCCAGGACCCGAGACCCGGGCCAACGGCCCGCCCAGCGGGAGGTGGCAACCAAAAGTCAAAAGTCTCAAGCGAAAAAATATAACATGTTATATTCGAAAGTCTCAAGGAAAGTCTCAAGGAAAAGTCGGCGACAAACCCCAAATCAGCAGGGGGGAAAGGGGGTGAAAAGGGGTTGCATAATTGCCTCTGCGATATCGCAAGGAAACCATGGCACACATAGCGATATTGTACCGTAAAAAAGTCTCAAGGTGAGTTTTACGGCGACTTTTCCGCTAAAAACGGGAAAAGTCGCCTAGTGTGCGTTGGTCTTTAGGATACCTCGCCTGAGACAAATTACCCTCCGTTTGTCGCCGACAAACGTACATAAATGTTCCGAAATCGGTAGATGGCAGTGGCCTTTACCCCTCACCTGTAGGGTACTTGGGTCCCAGGGTGAGTGTTCACAGTAACTATGTCTGAGATTATGTACCAAGTGTGTCCCTCCATGTGAATCCAATACGCCACCGTTCCTTGAGACTGGCCAAAGCACCTTGCCATGAGATTATTGTACCAGAAAAGAATTCTTTGAGACTAGAGGAAAGGTGCGAAGTACACGTGTCTCAAGTGCATTATACTGGGGACACACCAAGCGAGCGAAGGCAGCCAACACAAATTGTCGTGTATGTGAGATATTATTTCATAGGAATATCTCCTGCCTATAATTTAGCATCTTGCAAGCAATAATCAGGTGAAATATGAAATAATAGCTCACATATAGGCCATTTTGTGTTTGGTGATTACGGAACTCGCTGCGTTTCTCGCTTGGTGTGTCTCCGGCTTTAGCCCCATCGTGTGAATCCCACTTTAGACATATCATAGAACCCAAAAGACTCGTTTTTCCGAATCATTCAAAGATCCCCTGCCTTGCTGTAAACTGCGAACTGTAAACACAGGCAGGTTTTTCTTGCACTATTTACATCCTTTCATTTCCGCACAAAAGACACGGAAGGAAGGCAGTTGCCAGCAGTGAAACGGAAACTAATCTATTCTTGTGTGATTTATTTGCAAATCTTCCGAAATACTGGAAGAATTTAATAGAATGTTAAAGAGCAAATGACTAACACAGAAGCACGGTAATGGGAATGAAATTTACAATTAGAGTTAGGTAGTAATACGACGTAAATTTATATAAATGTTGTTGAAATATAACAGAAATGTCACGAGCTATTGAGAAGTCCCTCCTGCATGGAGCTGTCCCATTACACTCACTGCCATATAAGGAATAGAGTAGACCCAGTAGCCAATGACTGCATTCGCAGCAAACCCCGACCTTCACCCTGACCTCCTTACATGATATTTATAGCGCCTTGGTACGGTTCTACAGTCGAGAGTTGACCTAGAATCTAGTGGGCCACAACCACCTTCCTATGGAGTAGGCAAAGTTGAGGAGATGAGATTGAAGAGTTTTTATAGGGTGGGTGGGTGGTTCCTTTCGGTTAGCGTACCAGGGTTGAAGTGGACGCAGACGAAGTGCGGAGTCGGGTGGTCACGTGACCGGAACCATGCACGTGACAATTTCGGTGCATCCCTTTGAAGTTTCGGTCTGCATATAAGGTCATCATCAGGACAAAACTAAAGCCCAATGCACATCTACCGATTTCGGAACATTGATGTATCTTTGTCTGTGACAAAGGAACTGTAATTTGTCTCAGGCGAGGCATCCTAGCGAAGTCGGCCCTAGTCGGTAGATGTAGGACAGTTAGGCAAGGGTCAGTGATCAGTGAACACCCCACCCCCTTGAGATGTTCTTTTGTCAGACGAGTTGTGGTTCGATGTTCCCAAAACAATCGCCAATAGTTTATCAACATGTTGATAAATCCAGTCGCCCACAATAGAACATTGGTAAATGGCCCTTGATTGGATGGCCAATAAGGGCCGATTGGTTATATAGTTTGCCTGCGAGAATTTCACCGACTCCTATACGATTTGGGAACTAATTCAAACCTGGGACCTGTTTCACTAGTTTCGTGACATGTCTAGATGGCGTCTATGACACCACACAGACAGATTGGGGTTGACTAGTTTCGTGAAAACACAAGTAGCTGCCCTTAGGACAAGACCCCAAACACGGTGTGTCTGGTTTAATAAGAATTAGACATTAGAGTTTGTTTTGTCCGTTGTTGCTTGCACTGTTGATGCCGCTTTTCATGTCTGTCTAACACTTTTGTCATGAAACTAGTGAAACAGGTCCCAGGCTGATTCGGTAAATGTGTATTAAAGGGAAAACACACTGTACGATTTCGTTCCCACCAATTAACTCCCTAAATCGGAAGAGCATTTTAACTTGTCTCAGGCGAATTTGCGCTGGGCATCGACCATCAGATCAGGATTTATAGATGGGGGTGGAGGTCATTAGTGGGAATTTATCTTAAGCAAATTCTGTTCTCACTGAATGACTGACTTCCGATTTTCTCGGAGTTTCGAGGTCACCGATAAAGGAACAAGTAATAAATGTCAGTATATGGTAGATAAATCGGTGAGCTGGCCTCAGTCTGTGTGTGGCAGGGGCATTTCTGCTCACCAAGTGACTAATTATGGGCCAAAGTTGGTAGGCACCACGGGGGGTATTTCTTAAACTCCGTTGTCGGCGACTACGGGAAGGAACACATTCCTTAATTTATCGCTCCCGATTTCGGAACATTGGACTGCAGTTTGTCGGCGACAAAGGTACATCGTCATGGGTGGGATTTCCAAATCTTAGGCAAATTACTGTAGGGGGGTGCCACACTGCCCAACACATTTTCTAGGCCACGCCTGAGCTTACGATTGTTCTTTTGTCGCCGAGAAAGGAACATTCATGTTCCGAAATCGTATAGTGTGTATGGGCTTTTAGGCTTTATGGTCATTATCAGGACAACACTGAGATGTTTTATAAGGATATTGACTTCAGAGGTCTGTAATATCATGAATATCATGGCCAGATCACAATATTACATCCAAATATGAATTTAATATGTCAGGTATATTTGATATGGAGAAGTTACTTGTTATGCGAAATGAGAAAGGTATTGTTACATACACAATATTACCATGATTTCGATCTGAGTAGCCGTATTCTCCGCGTAGTTGACGCCTAGTAATACTCCGAGCAACAGCAAGGAGTATTGTGTAGCGTCAACTACAAGGAGAATACAGCCACACCGATCGAAATCATGGTAATGTTGTATTTATTACTCACTTATTTTTAGATTTAAGCAATAAATATGATCGTTAGAAAACTTTTCAACGTAATTAAGAAGTTATGTTTGGGACTACTTTCATCTAAAAAATCTGTATCCTCCTAGGGGGTACAGAGCTCCGTATCCTCCTCAGTAGCGATCTGTAATCTCCATAGGCTTAGTATGGAGACTCCGTAACAGGTGGGTAATAAAAATCTATACCTCAGGATTTCCCTCTTGTATCTCCCTCACATTCATTTTACATATTCATCAATGTTGACAGTGTCAGCTTTTTTGCATCAGTTTTAAGCTTTTGTATGAGTCTGTTTTCCTGACATCAGAGTCCAAATTGTTTCAGCCAGTGGCGATTTACATATTGTACTAGACTTGCTCAAGTCTTTGATTATGAACATTCATTAAATGATAAATCACAATCAGAATAAAGTTCATTCAGGGGCCGGGATTACGTAACACTGAGTATATATACTCTGCGTTCACAGCAAGTCGACAGGCTGTCCTCTTGCTATAGGAGCAGACCCTTGGGCCCTCACTTTGGCAGGTGGGTTCTCAGAACCATCCTGGTGGTTAGGCGAGTCTTTCAGATAAGCCTCTCCAGCGTTACCCGGCACGCCGTGCTGGGGTACTGTACTTGTGGTGGTGATCTTCCTAGATCACTTCGGGAAGTAGTAAATAAACATTCCAGTTTATTTAAGCCGTAGGGTTGTGTTGTGTGTGAATAGGTTAGCTCATACTTTCTGAAAACCAAACCGACCTACGTAATAGTACCTATGGAATCTCATCGGGATCTAGCATTCCGTAGGTAGTCCTTCCAACGTAAAGCTATGCGGCAACTACCACAATTTGATATTTAAGTTTGTTCGCTAAGACAGTCTTAGCCATCCATAAGGTCGTCCAAATGTGTTGAATAAAGTTGACCCATATCGTCCCTCCATGGGTCTCCTTGGCGTACAGATAAGGGTCTTCCTGTACGAGCCTTAATTTATCCAAGGGGCCCCTGGCAGGCCTGCTTTCTTTTGGTCAAAATGGCGCCATATGCTTCAGTCCTTTAGAATTCCCAAATATCACGTGTGAGCATTAGGATTCAGTACCGTTAGCGAAATAGCAATTAGAGAGACACAGTATGTGGCGTGTCGCACCACAGCATGTTGCGTGTCGCACCACGTCTTCTGAGGCTTGCCGAGCACACTGCAGAGCTCGATCCACTGAACATTAACCTCCTTCCTGTTCCGGTTCTGCGTATTGCCGACTTCCTGTCATTAAATATGACCACCTTTAAGGGATGGCGAGAAGCGTTGACATTAGGCGATTATGGGCAGCGATTCTCGAAGTCGGCAGCACATTCGTGTGGTAGCTGCACGTTTTGCCGATCGTAGAATACCGATCCGAGGTCGAAAGCGTTGCTCTGGACTTTCTGCGGATCGCATCATGATTATGTCGCCATCTATATCCAAATAAAAATCTAATGAATCATTCACTGATAATGTGGTGTGGAACAAGGTAGCGATACAACGTGAAAATAACGATACTATATACATGAAACGATCTTTTATTACATTTCTAGCAGCAACGACCCCCTGACGACTTTGCGTCGTCAATGGCTGCAGATTTTTTTGGCCGAAGACTATTTCAAAGCGGCTTGAATTAATCGTGTCGCCGATTCTATAAAAGCTCAATTGTCAGCTACTTCACCCTTTGGCCAAAGACATGTGCCTTGTGTCAATAATTACGATTCTTTTTACTTTATCCATTTTTACCTGAAATTTTCTAATGGAAAATGGATACAATCGCCTACAGTTTAGACAGGGTTAACCTTTAGGAATTTCCTCTTTTTTTTGTAGCAAGCTTTTATTTCCAGGATATTTCCATTACATCAACTCTATCATGTACAATTTTCAAAATTAAGCAGAGTATCAAACATAAAGTCATGTTCTCATGGTCTTTTTTCATGCTGCAAAGATTTTTTTCAAGATATTTAATCTGTACTTGTATCATATGTAGAAGGTATGCGTTCATATCTGTGTTTTCATTTGCTCTTAAATGTCCATCAGTTATCACCCATGTTCTGTATCCTGAAAGTTATTGTCATTTGAGTTATGTTCATGCTGTTGTATAGGGTTATTACTTTCAGTTTTCTTGAATCCATCTATTTTACAGTAGTATATACTCTGGCTGCTAGAAACTAAAGACATTGTATAGACATCGAATAGGGACATTTACAGGGACAATAGGACACCCATAATCATAGATTCTAAACTTCAGCATATAGATAGGTGAACAGCAGGAAGTAATACACAATTACATTTTTCATTTCAATAAGGATAAATCTAGTGTGAACGCTTGAGGCATATCCTGGGTCAACAATTCTTGGTGACGTTTTGTTCTCGGGACGCACCACCTGACGACATTTTGCTAAATGAGCTACAGTCGTCGCGTTTTTAGTCGTCTAGTGTAAACACCGGATATACATAAGGAAGGATACAGAAGGATCGGCATACGTCGCAAAACAGAATTCAATAAAAAGCACCATAATAATTGCACATCAGTGTGGCATCAGGTGCAGCGGTGCTTCCCCAGTTCCCGCCAAAATCCGGGGGCGGTCGGCCATGGCTAACAGCCTTATACCAGGGCTCGGCCACTGGTACTCAGTGACCAGGGACCTGTTTCACTAGTCTCGTGACATGTCTATGACACCATACAGACATTGGGTTTGTCTAGTTTCGTGACACCACAAGTAGCTACCCTTAGGAAATACAGACCCCAAACATAAGAATTAGACAAATCTACACATCATGGACCTGTTTCACTAGTTCTGTGACAAAAGTGTTAGGCAGATATGAAAAGCGGCACCAACAGTGCAAGCAAGAACGGACAAAACGAACTCTAATGTCCAGTTCTTATGAAACCGGACACACCATCTAGACGCCATCTAGACATGTCACTGTCTAGTGAAACAGGTCCCCGGTGTTAACCCGGCGTTTACACTAGACGACTAAATATGTGGCGACTGTAGATCGTCAGCCAATAGTTGCCAGGTGGTGCCCAAACCCTGCGTTTACACTAGACGACTTAATACGTGGCGACTGTAGATCGTCAGGGCAATAGTCGTTAGACGGTGCCCTAACCCGGCGTTTACACTAGACGACTAAATACGTGGCGACTGTAGATCGTCAGCCAATAGTTGTCAGGTGGTGCCCTAACCCGGCGTTTACACTAGACGACTTAATATGTGCCAACTGTAGATCATCAGGCCGATAGTCGTTAGATGGTGCCCTAACCCGGCGTTTACACTAGACGACTTAATATGTGCCGACTGTAGATCGTCAGCCAATGGTCGTCAGGTGGTGCCCTAACCCGGCGTTTACACTAGACGACTTGATACATGGCAACTGTAGATTGTCAGCCAATAGTTGTCAGGTGCTGCCCAAACCCTCCGTTTACACTAGACAACTTAATATGTGGCGACTGTAGATCGTCAGGCCAATAGTCGTTAGACGGTGCCCTAACCCAGCGTTTACACTAGACGACTAAACACGTGGCGACTGTAGATCGTCAGCCAATTATTGTCAGGCGGTGGCAATGTCCACCGCAAAAGTCGTCGACTTCAGAATATACCCAAGCGTTTACACTGACGACTATAAGTTTTCACAGAATCGCCGCCCGTGAAGACGACAAATGCAAGCCTGCTTGAAATAGTCATGGGCGTCAGAGCGTGTCCAATAGACAATGAAGTGGTGCCAAATTATGTAATGTGATATAATCAGATGATCAACAGTCAGCACTTGCTTGGCATTTACATTAGACGATTTCTAGCTTTTTCATGCTCAAAGTTGTCAGGGGGTGCAAAATGCCAGAACCGCTGGCCAAAATCGTCTAGTGCAAATGCTTGGTTACACTAGACATGGTGTAATACATGGTGACTGTAGATTGTCAAGCCAATAGTCGTCAGGTGGTGCCCTAGCCCAGGGTTTACACTAGACAACTAAATATGTCGCGAAGGTAGATCGTCAGGGCAATATTCGTCAGGTGGCCTTTACATAAATAACTATGAAAGTGTACTTTAGCGATTCCAATGGTTACATAAAGGATATTTAGCGACAAATTTTCATTGATTTTCCTGCATCGCTGGCAATTACAAAAAAAAATGTTGCAACGAAATCTAGTGACTACGCCCATTACAAAAAGACAATTTTCATCGTTGACCTTATAACTGGAGGTCATTAGCTATGAAAAACCAGACCCGGCCACAAGGTCGGGTCTTGCATTAGCGATTCCCAACATTGGGTATATTTAACCATATCATAGTTTTATGTTTTTTCCTAAAAATCACACTGTTACATACCTCAAGATGTTGTTCATTATACCAAATAATGAAATTACAAAAAATATTGGGGAAATACCATTTATTTGTGACCTATGCATGATATAGTCAAATATGACCATTTTTCATGGTTTAGAGACAGCAATAATTTTTTTGCGATGGTCTTTAACCTTGTAACAAGCTACAAAGATGAAATATAGACTCGGCTACAGTGAGAGAACTGGTCTGTGTGTGTAAAAAATTAGAAAACAATAAATACAATTTAAAAAAAAAGAAAAATTCCCTGTCAGCGATAATTAAGACTGAAAACAGGCCAGATAGCAATGAAAACTTGGGAAACACCTCCCAACCTATGATGTCACGAGGGAATTCCCTGCTAAAATTTATCGCTAAATTTTCAGAGTTGTAGCTATAAACAGTCTAGCGATATCTCAGCGATCGTGATTGAGCGTTCAATTGTAACAGAAAAAAAACAGGATATCTAAAAAGATATATCGCGAAGGTTTTACGATGGTCTTGGCGACAAATAAATGTAACATCCCCCAGGAGGTGCCCTAACCTGGCATTTACACTAGATGAATTAATGCATTATCATCAAGCCAATAGTCATCAGGTGATGCTTGATTTCGCAATTTCCACAGCAAAAGTCGTCGACCTCAGAATGTACTCGAGCGTTTACACTGGCGACTGAGTTTTCACAGAATCACCGCCTGTCTAGATGACTAATTCAAGTTGGCTAGAAATAGTCGCGGGTGTCAGAGTGTGTCCAGTATTCGTCAGGTGGTGCCTTATTATCTCTTAATGATATAAATAAGAAAAAATGGCAAGACTGGTGTCGCAGCTCTGCCAGAAATGGGTCAATTACTGTACTGATTAAACCACATTACAGGTATGGCAATCACGGTTAGTAAGAGATAGGGTATACATAGTAAAGCAGTTGTTAGATAGCTTTGTTTTAGAAAAATATAAAGATATTCTAAGGAGCTAAGTTGAATGACTACAGGTGAAACCCACACGGAATACTGTGTAGATTTTGAATTTTATTACCCATTTAAGCGATAAATTTTCGTTAGGAGTCCTCACACTAAGCATACACTAAGCATACAGTAGAATACGGAAAGCCTTATTCACCTAGGAGGTTTTTTGGCCACCTGACGGACATTATAGGAACTATTCTCTACAAAATATGCACGGCGCTTGCGTCGAATTTTTAATCATTTGGAAGATTTTCCCCTAATAAAATGATCGAAAGGTGAGTAATTGATACAACATTAACATCATAATTTCGATCTGCGTTGTCGTATCTTCCGCGTAGTTGACGCGTAGTAAAACTTCGAGAGATTACTACGTGAATAAACTCTATTCCTATATACCTATGAGCGAACAACCTATGATTACTTAACGCTGCTGGGGGTGGAATAACTTTTGTTTACTGCCCAGGTTGAAGTTACTGCCCAGGTTGACGTTTACTGCCCAGGTTGACGTTCAGAGACATTCGGTTTTTTTTACCATCACCTGAAGAAGCGCCATCAATTAGCGCGAAACGTCGTGATCTATGATACCATCAATCAACCAACTTTGTAATCTTTGGTTCCTTCAATAATAACTACTTATACAAGATTTCTGTGTCTGTTTTTTTGTGATTTTCTCCACTATTTGATTTTTTTATATTAGCCGACAATCGAAGGTATATAGGAATAGGAAAACCACGTACAAGTGAAAATAGGTCAAAGTTACTCGGGCAGTAATTTTTCCAAGCCTTACCGAGAAACTTTGACTTATTTCCACTGGTACGTGGTTTTCCTCTATTCCTCTTAAGAAAAGGAAAGTCGTCAGATGGGGCAAAACAATTTTTTTTTCGCGAAGTATCGAACCGAACCAACGGAACGACGCAACAAGGAGAAAATTTGAACCAACAAAATCCCTAAATCGCCGGCCATAATGGTCTAGTGTCAACTCCGGGTCCGGGAGAACTAGCTCAGGGGGAGGCCAGTTAGGCGTAAAGCAGTTAAAGCGCTGGCACCCGCTCCCTCGTCGATAAACCGGCGGGCTGGCTCGGAGACCGCAGCTCGATTAGATATCGAGGAGGAATTTCCCATCCATTTACTTCACACCTGCTGCACCCGTGTGCACTGTGTGGCCTGGGACCCCAGCAATGCATTTTCCTCTCTTTCTTTTTGAAATTAGATGTGTTTATTGACGATATCTATCGCAAGTTGCGACGATGTGGTGCATGATTTTAATTGGTTAAAGGGAGTTTATTGCTTGGTTTGTTTAGACATCGAGAATTTCCTTGGATTTTCTCGTGGTTATACCAGGGTCGGTGGCTAAGTAGTAGGGGTGTTCGCTTCGAGTATTGGAGGTCGTGGGTTCCAACCCCAGTCGGGTTATACTAAAGACTTACACAGAAGTGCTACCCACTGCTCATTCTGCTTAACACCCGCCATTAGAATGAGGAGTAGGGGGCTAGGGCCTGAGTGGAAGAACGGCTGTATAGCCGAATTTTGTGATTGTACATACAATATTCCCTTAATAAAAATTGCTTTAAAAATAAACAAAAAAACACACCATCAATTTAGGTGCCCTCATATCTATATAGAAAGCCGCTTGTTTTGTGTCGTTTCAACCTACCGACTTGTAGACCGATTATTTTCATGCTGTACAAAAGTCGGTCGGTGGTTCTCCTTGTGAAAGGTCAGAAGCACATCATCGGTGACCCTCACTGTATAAATGCGGTGGATACTGACCAACCTTTGGTAAAATGCAGACTGCCACCGATTAGTTCAACACGCTTAGATTTTTAATAATTCAATTATAAATAATCAGTAAAATATGAAATTATAATTGACTAATAGAGTATGGATTATATTAAATATATAAAGCCCAATGCCCATCTACCGATTTCGGAACATTTATGTACGTTTGTCGGCGACAAACAGAGGGTAATTTGTCTCAACCGGGCCATCCTAACGGAGTCGGTAGATGTAGGACAGCTAGGCAAGGCCACACAGTGATTAGTGAACACTCGGCTTCTTTGGTTTTTGCCCTCCCCCAGCGATTAGTGGACCATACACCGATTTTATCAGTGTCCAGGTCGAGTGAGGGGTTACGTAATTTGCCTGCGACAAAGTGACCGACTTTTATACGATTTGGGAACTAATCGTTCAACCCTAAATCGGTAGATGGGCATCCGGCTTTAATAGTAGATGGGTATTGGTCTACAATTATATCAAAGTGCTACTATCAATAATTTTGTCAGACGCAATTCCTGTCAAAAATTATTTCATCATAGGTTGAATCATAAATAGTGTACAAAACCTTTGAGATAAATAAATCCCACTTTTGGAAAGATGGGAAGGATAATTTTGACATTCAATCATTTCCGAGCGCAGATGGTGAAAGAGTTGGCAGGAAATAAGGTTGCAGAGTCCGTTGTGTTTTTGATTTATCTGCACTACTCTACACATCAAATTCCGATTCTTTGCAGCTGCTGTTGCTTTAATATTAATAATTATGTAGTAAATAAAGTTCTTGTTAGAATTACCTCATAAGAATGAATGAGGTGGGGGAGGGGGTGAAGGTGTGGGGAGTCGGCTTATTGGTTAGGAGTCCTGGACTCTCAAAGTTGTCGGACTTTGTAGTTTTGAGTCCCACTACAGCCACCTTTCTCCTTCACCCCCAGCAGTGGTAAATTTACTTCTATAGCAAAAGCCAGTCCTTCTCATACAAGGCCTAGGTGGTGCGGTGTGCAGCCACCTTTCTTCTTCTTCTTCTTCTTCTTCTTCTTCTTCTTCTTCTTCTTCTTCTTCTTCTTCTTCTTCTTCTTCTTCTTCTTCTTCTTCTTCTTCCCCAGCAGTGGTAGATTTACTGCTATATCAAAGGCCAGCCCTTCGCATACCATGTCTATGTGTGTGGTGTATATCAACGTTTCTCCTTCATCCCCAGCAGTGGTATATTTACTGCTATATAAGAGCCAGTCTTTCTCCTACCATGTCTATGTGGTGTGGTGCACAGCCACCTTTCTCCTTCATCCCCAGCAGTGGTACATTTACTTCTTTATCAAAGACCAATCCTTATCAGACCTTGTCTATGTGGTGTGGTGTGCAGCCACCATTCTCCTTCATCCCCAGCAGTGGTAAATTTACTGCTATATCAAAGACCAATCCTTCTCAGACCTTGTCTATGTGGTGTGGTGTACAGCCACTATTCTCCTTCATCCCCAGCAGTGGTAAATTTACTGCTATATCAAAGACCAGTCTTTCTCATACCATGTCTGTGTGGTGTGGTGCACAGCCACCTTTCTCCTTCATCCCCAGTAGTGGTTGAGTTACTGCTATATCAAAGCCAGTCCTTCTCATATTATGTTTATGTGGTGTGGTGTATAGCCACCTTTCTCCTTCATCCCCAGCAGTGGTATATTTACTGCTATATTAAAGGCCAGACCTTCTCATACCATGTCTATGTGGTGCGGTGTATAGCCACCTTTCTCATTTACTCCCAGAAGTAGTAGATTTACTGCTATATCAAAGACCAGTTCTTCTCAAACCACCTTTATGTGCTGTGGGAAGTAAAAGAACTCTCTCACCTCAGTAAATGTGTAGTTGTTGGACCTCCACCTTAATTAATCACATAGATATCATCACTACACTTGAGAACCTTTGAGAAAGTCTGGAAAAGACCTGTTATGGTTAATTAGACGTTAAACAAATGTATCGTTGAGATAATGCTATGAACATGATCACACACAGAATGCGTGTTAACTACGGAGATGAATACGACTGTGCAAATTAAAATCACGGTAATTTTGTATTTATCATTCAGCATTCCAAATTTAGATTTTCAAAGGAAAGACGAAATAGCTGCCGATTTCTCACGCACTAGTTTTCCTGCCAGGGGCTCTAGAGAAAGTGACTTTCAGTATTCTACCGTGTAACGTTCAGCAGGCTCTGTAGATTTAGTATGGAGTCTTCGTGTTAGGTGGATGATGAAAGCTGAATAAAGAGACTGTGTTGATGAAAATACAATCCTATTGTAGACACTGTGAAGACAATAGATTTGTTAGCCATCGTATACAAAGTCTCCATTGAGAATGTACGGGGACTCATAACTAACCACCACCCATTGTATAAAAACTGTCAGATACCATAACTGTGGTATACAGCTTCAAAGCAATGGTATACAGCCTCAAAGCCATTGTATACGGTATAGTCCCTCTGTGCTATAGAGCGAAGAAATAATCCCTTGATTAATTGGTATGTCCTTTGATATGGCTTTTCCTTGATTAATTTCTCCAGAAGATAGCTAATAAATACAACAAACGATGGTTTTGTGGATAGGTGGCTCTATTAATCACTCAGGGTTTACCGCCAACTGTCCATGAAACCATCGATTATAGAGACAACAAACGATGGTTTTGTGGACAGGCGGCCGTAAACCACGAGTTGTTGACGGGTAGTAATATATGAGTGTCAGCGAGTGTATTACATAAACCGCAAGTGGTTTACACAGCCACTTGTCCACATAACTATCATAATTATTGCTGTGCTATAGAGCGAAAAAATAATCCCTTGATTAATTGATATGTCCATTGATATGGCTTTTCCTTGATTAATTTCTTGCGAGAATTTGCTGTATCTATTAGCCATCTCCTCAAGTAAATTCATCCCAGGAATGACATATCAAAGGGTTTATCAAAAGAGATTTTTTTTTGCTTTACAGCTGAAAGGGACTATTTCCCTGTATACCATGGCTCTAATGCCGTATACTACAGATTTGAAGCTTTATACCACAGTTATTGTATCTGACAGGTTTTATATGATGGAGTCTTGGTTTACTGAGTCCCCATACATTTTCAATGGGGACTTTGAATACGATGGATGGTAAACTGTCTATGTGTACTTTGTTGAAGTTGCATCCTGTTTTACATCTTCTCCAACCAGCTGCTTCTAAAGGCATACCCTACAATTCACGCAGGCGCCACCTGGTGATTTTTAAAGAATGGTAATTTTCACTCAAAACTGATTCTTACTGATCTATTTTAATTCTAATTGAATAGATTTAATGTTTTGTCTAGTTTATCCAATTCTGATGGGTGAAATAAGCCAATTTACATGAGGAATGTACGGAATGTTTTTCTTCAATTCTCTCAAATAGGAAACGGTGACCTATGATTTTTAAAGCTTAAATGTGTAGCACTATACATCTACTATATTCTCTGAAAGTTTGAAGAAAATGACATGGGTTTTACTATGTGAAAAGTAACGTCTTAGAATTTCAATATATATTCTTTTGTAAAATACTCATAATATTGATATCTAAATCAAAAACAGTGACCCACAATTTTTAAGTTAGATATGTGTACTACAACACTTTGAGATCATCATATTCAAATTTCGGGAAAATGACATGGGTTTTAATTTTCAAGCCAACTTGTCTGATATGCCTTTAAAGGCATAGAGGTCAATTTCCTGAAAATTTAGTAAGATGATCTCCAAGTGCTGCAGAACACATATCTGGCTTAAAAATTGTGGGTCACCGTGCTAGTTTTTGATTTATAGATCAATATTATGATGATTTTATATAAGAATATACAGAAATTCTAAAAAGTATTTTTTCACATAGCAAAACCCATGTTATTTTCCTAAAACTTTCACAGAATATAGTACATATATAGTACTACTTATTTAACTTTTAAAAACCATAGGTCACCGTCCTTGTTTTTGGAAGAATTGAAGAAACCCACAATTTTCAGTACATTTCCTATGTAAATCAAGCAAATGCAAATTGGCCAATTTCACCGAATAAGATTTTATAAGCTGGACAAAATGTTAGATTTACTCATGTAGAATTAGAATGAATCCCAAGAAACTAGTTTAGACCAATAATTGACAATATTTAAAAATCACCAGGTGGCGCCATTTGAATTGTAGGATATGTCTTTAAAGGCAGTTGGTGGTCGTAGAGGTGGGGGTGGGGGGGGGGGGGGGGGGGTGGATGCAGATGACACTGTACACGCCATCCTCAGGCGGCTGTATCTGTGTACTGCTCATCGCATGTCACCTCCGTCAGTCTCCCCGCTATCACGCAATGTTTGTCCTGTATCTCAGGAGGCAGTCGTAAACATGTGCACCCTGAACCACAACGGGTACAACTCCGGAGCACTCTGAACATAAACCTGATGGTAAAATTGGATGTGGGTTATTAATTTTTTATATTTTGACTGGAGGTACCTGTTAGGGACAGATTGGCCCTATTTTCCACAGGCTCCAGTGCAGAACAACACCTTGAATCAGTATTGCCCAGATAATGTACTTCCAAGCAATGCTGGGCTGGATTAGTTCATACGGAAGATTTAACAATTTGGACAAACGACAGAGACATGTACAATTAGACAAATTGGTCGGTCAGTCCCGTCCTAGACGCAAATCACATCTATAGTCACTCTGCTACAAGATCACATCCCAGCTTTAGACAGATGAAATATTTAGTAGAAACCGAACGAGAGTTTCTAACTCGAGTTCGGTTTCGTATTTATCCTACCCCGTCTATGTTTTTGTATTACTAAAAGATAAATATTGACTCAACGACCAACAGAACTTTTTTTGAATGGCAGAAACCTTGCAGGAGATAATTAGATATCTATTACACATTTTGATGGAATTAACCTCTGGATTTTATTTACTACTTTGATTTACTGCTGATATTTGAGTTATTCTCAGTGTATCCATATTTCCAGTTTTTTTATGGTAAATTGACCGTATATTGGGTGGTATACACGACTGAATACAATAAGGCCCGGCGTCCACCTACTACAATAGAAATTTAGACCTACCGATATGGCACCGATACAAAAACCAAATATCGGAGACATATCGGGAAGGTACAAAATCGTAGACATATGTCTAGAAATGCCAATCCACCACGCATTGTATGGGTTTTTTATCAATGTCTAATCGTCGAAACGTAGTCAACTGCCCCGATATTAGGTGATCTTCCGACGCGATTTTGAATTTTTATCGGGAGGTGCATCGTGAACCATATTGGAGCTATATCGTAGTAGGTGGACGCCGGGCCTAAATTGACCGTATATTGGATGGTTTACAGGACTGAATACATTTACAGTTGAATACCATTTTTGTGATATAAAATATACGGTATGGAACTAGATAAGATTACGATGATATACCGTCCAGGTTTACGAAAGTATCCTGTATATTTTACTGAAATTTTTACAATGTAGACATGGGCAAATCATGCCAGACACTTTATCCAGTCTCATGGGCTTTGCTATAAATAGTTTTAAATTACCAGAAACATCAGTAATTTTCAAGGTTAATTTTTAGTTTATGATTTAAGATAGCTATATTAATTTGGTGGGATGTGTATAGTCGAGAGTAGGGTAGGAGGAGTAAACTGGGAAAATTGACTTTGTATTTAAAGACAAATGCGGGTAGGTATCGCAGTGCCTTCTATGTCTAGACTCAGCACCAAATTTTACACTGATGCTGCCATCTGGTTAGATGAAAATATTGCAGTTTCCCATAGACACCAATAGTTAAGCACTTACCTTTTCCAGGTGGCCTTCCCATAGAAGTTAGCATGGTGACTCAAATTTAACCCTATCAGTCCGAGTAATGCCTTGAGGCACTCCCAGGCAGGGGACGAGTAATGCCTTGAGGCACTCCCAGGCAGGGGTCGATGAATGCCTCCAGGCATCTTTTGGGGCCATTACTGAAAACGGTATTCTATGTGACAAAATTCATAGGCTTTCTTAATTTTTTCAAAATAATTGAAAAACACTACAGGCATCATTATTTAGAATGAGTGATCTATATGGAACTAAGACAAGGCATATCAAATGCACCTGTTGAATAATTTCCGGTACCATTGTCATCAGGGCATCGTCCCCTGGGGGTATATTGCTTCATATCTGTTGGACTTGGCATGTAGGCCTCCTGCAAGGGGGTCGGACTGAAAGTGTTAAGCACTTATCTTCTTCAGATGCTCTTTCAGTGGAAGTTAACAAGGTGATATAGCATATCTTTTAGCATTTCTCATTTGTACATGTTCCCAACTATTATAATCCAGAGTTATTTAAAGATGGCAATAGAACATCAGTGTCATTTAGCAACAAAGTCAAAATATTGCAGTTTCTCATAGACACCAGTAGTTAAGCACATATCTTTTCAGATGGCCTTCCCATAGAAGTAAGCATGGTGATATGCCCTTTTTCAGCACTTTCTATATGCTAATATATGAGACTTATATTATCCAGAGTTATTTGCAAAAGTCAGTAGAATTGAGAAATCACCCAACTACCAGCATTTGTCTTTAAATGAGTGTATGAGAATAAGTTGTGCGCACAAGAGCATAAATATTTTAATCATGATATGTAATATGAGAAAACGTGGTTACTGAGCCCGTACGGATGTCCGTTCAAGGTCATTTGATGATGAAAATACGGGTCGACAGCTCAGGTGGGAGGGCCATATTTTTTCATCAAATGACCAAGAACGGACACTGTACAGGCTCAGTCACTACGTTTTCTTATTACTATACACCTCCCAATCATTTAAAACGCCGTATTATTAACTTTACAAAGACCACAAAGACTTCTGCAATTCACTACGGCCCGCTGTCACAGCGGGCGCGAACATTATCTATACTACACCCCTAGCAGTGGGCAGTATTTCATACATGTTTTTTTTTATTTATTTTTTTTATTTCAAAAGCGTCATTCAACTCTGTCATAAGACAGATCTTCCGTGAATGGAAATACCCACATAAACACCGGAGCTTCAGTAATACAATAGGTGAAATAGATGATATAGATGAGATGGATCAAAGACACCACTGGAGAAGCGTTCGTATTTTAGTTTTCAGAAGATATAGGATTTATTGTTATGAGATTAAATTAGTTAGGTACCCCAGTTGGCTGTGTTTTTGATAGCATATTTAAAGGCCTTTTTATTCGGCAATTTTTGAACATCTCTATCCAGTTTTTTCCACAGGGCAGGGCCCCTGTAGGCTGGACTCCTCATGTAGCTACTCGTTTTGAACCCATGCTCTAGGATATTAATAGTGAAATCGCTACGAGTTCCTCGCACAGTGGTATCCAGATTTTGCTCATCACGTGATAACTTGTACATCAAGCTGAGTAATTGCCTATTCCTTCTAGTGTCTAGTCGTTCAACATGACAGTGTTGGTGTAATGCCTCGGTATTCATGTCCCCTATCTTAGTCTTAGCAGTAGTTCTTAGACCCCTATTTTGTAGTCGCTGGAGTTTCGTAGTATCCGATTTATTAGCTCCGTCCAGTAAGAAAGAGGCATACTCCATATGCGGTCTGATAGCGCTGATATAAATTAGCCTGGCTACGTGTTCAGATATACTACTCCTTAACTTTGCTAGTTTAAACAGTTTTGCATTAGTCGATTTAGTTCGGCCATAGGTGTATAGTAATACGTAAACATATATATAGGGATTTGGATTTGAGTACCGCTCAATGGAAGGACGTCGGCTCTTCGGTTTCTCGTTTAACAATTGCTGTCATAAACCATTCATTGTAATTTTCTTTTTTTTTTAGAAAAAATTATTGACAACGCCAACTCATCATGGTGAGGACGATCTTCAATTTACGAGTCCTAATACTAACCCAGACACGACACACTGGACACAACAAAAATATGACATGGCATGCTGGTATATATAGTATATATTCCAGTTCAGAAAAAGATATCATCCCTTTCCCTTGTTTGTATGTGTTATTGCTTGGAGGGGCGATTTGTAATGACTGGAATGCAATAAATACCTTTTATATAACAAAATAACTCAATGCTCTATGGTGGAGAACATTTTTGGAATAATTTGCCACCTGTAATCTGTAATATACCTACATACATAGAATTCATGGCGATATCGAAAACGTGCATGAATGGAAATATCACAATGCTTGTTAATGGCCCTGGCTGCGGCCTGGTGGTTGTGAAACGTATCTTTTGTATTCAGCCCATGAAAGAGACTGTGGATAATGTGTCTAGGTGTTTTCGGTGCTAAAAGCTATAATGACATGTTCTTAAACTAATAATGAATCCTATATAAGGAAAGTTATCATGGATGTTATAGTGGAATCAGATTACCAAAAGAGGTGCTTTAAAAACATTCTAAACATTGTAAGACATGCTTCTGTGTCAATCTTTGGGTGTAGATTAAAAAAGATTTTTTTTTTACCAAGCTGAAAAATCTATTTTTAGTCATATAAATCTAAAAAAACAAGTTGTCATGAAAACCACAAACCAAGGTAATGTATTTCTGTTAGACCCTTGATTTGAGCTACTACATGACCCTATATATGAAATAATGAGGATTTTAGAAATGATTCTTTGGTTTTGTAATGAATATTAGAGGCCAGTTTGTTTTATGACAAGTTAGTCTTAAACGTTAATAGCATCTTGAAGAGATGGGTGTTGACGGGGTAAGTGGAGGGCAGAGACTTAGCCCCGTGATATAGTAGGTATGTAGCTTGTGATAAAGTCAGGCCCGAGTTAGATTTGCAACCCATCCCTGTCTGCACTGAGCTCACTCTCCCCCCAGATCTTTAGCGCTGGCTTAATCTCTGCCACCACCCAGTGACTTCATACGCTGGTCCTCAGGGTATCCACTAAGGACAGGGGGAACCAGCCAACATTTCGGATTCAAAACAAGGCATCTGTCAAATGTTATGAAACTCAAACAACTCATATCTTATGAGTTGGGAAATATATGAATTGTTGAATGAGTTCCAGAGACAATCCAGTTGTTTCTTTTTCAACTTTAAACCACTTTATAATCTGAATCCACAGTTGATGAGACTGCCCATTCAAGTGAGCACATGTGACATGTTGACAAACAAAACCCTGCAACACATGAGGTGACTTCCACTGAAGAAAATAATCCCTATGAATAGGCCTATGTCTAATCTGACGTAACAAATAATAGAAATTAGTGTATATTATTACCATATAAATATGTTCATTTCTATTTATAAGTAGAACACAAAATACCCCAAAAAGCCCTCAGAATGTAGGATATTTCAAAAACTGGCGTATGGGCCAGATTCGAGCCCAAACAGGCAGGTTGGGGCAGCGATATAAGCGGCCGCAGGAAGTAGAGCGCATAATCTCTGCTGGGAGAGTGTGCTGAGCTGCGACTTAAGGGTTGGTATGTTTGAACCATGCTCGTGTCAACAAATTCTCACTCTCAGACCAAGTTGTTTCTTTGTAGACGCGGATTCTGAGAGTAGAAATACCTATCAAGAAATATCCATTTTTATTCAAAATACATACAAAAGAAAATTCGCAACAAGAATATGTCAACTTTAAAGTGTTACAATCAATTTCATTTTGAGAGAGTTATGAATCAAATTTAGCAACAGAAACATTAAGATTAATGAGTAATGGGAGATGAGATGAATGGATAATGAATGAGCTCATGGATATCTTCAGCCCACATGGTGGTTAAGGTGGATTATTAACCCTTTAACAGCAGGAAGATGCCTCCAGGCATTCCCCTGGCTATGGAAGGAAGATGCCTCCAGGCATTCCCATGGCTATGGAAGGAAGATGCCTCCAGGCATTCCCCTGGCTACGACAGGAAGATGAGGAATCATTGATATTTATATACAAAATTTAATAGATAAAAAGATAATTATTTGATTTAAAAGAAATTTTGACAATGTATAGGAGCCATATTGACCTTTGATTTGGTATAATAAATATGACCACTCGCCCAGGTAAATTACTTAAATTACATGACACATCACATGACATTGCTATTTCCCCAAAAAGGTGCCTGCCGTAGCAGGGTCATTTGGGGAGGCAATGCCTGCCGTGTAATGCTGAGCAGGGTAACTGGGTGCTGCAGGGAAAGGGTTAAGACAATCATTGCAGATTAATTAGAGTGAAATATGGTTCAAGTCAACTCTACTTTGAGATACACCAAAGTTTGTTGCATTTATCAGAATTTTTTATTTTTTTCATTTGCTTTGTTTACCCTGCAGGGTTATAAGAATAAATTGCTTTGACCCTCCAGCTTTACAATGATTTGCATCAAATAAATATAGGATTCATATTGCAGAATTGAAAAGCCTATAACCAGAAACATTGATATAGAACCTCCTGTATATGCCCCCACCCCCTCACTCCCTGTAACCCTACACCTCCCCCTACCCCTCTGGCACTATAGCCACTCTGGGCTTTACAGTCTAGGTCTGGCCCCCTCCCAGCAGATCTTTTATAGAAGTAGAGGGCAGGATCTCTGCCAGGAGAGTGCAGAAAGGCGTTACCCATAGGGAGCCAAAGTGAACCCGCTGAAACCACAGATACCCGTTTACGAAACACCATTTCCGGTGGTCCGCAAGAACGAGGCTTAGTGCTAAACCTATGGGGACTTTCGTTTTTGGTCTCTTTTGTTACTTTTGAAGTGTAGTTTACTACTATCGTCTCTGAATAACTCTGTTTCGAAACTACGATGACAGTTGTTAAGTTTATTAAAAATTTGGATCTAAAAGATTGGAGAATGACACATATAATCTCGAACCTACATAGTCTAAGTACTGAGCGCCTATACTCGGAAATGGTATTTTGTGACCGGCTATCTGTGGTTGCAGCGGGTTCACTTTGGCTCCCTATAGTGCACCCAAAAAATTGCTGACATTACCTGGCTTATAATGAGAATCAGGCTTCCAATCTACGAGTCAGCCCGCTGTCTGTTAATATAGGTGAGGTGTAATTACTGGTCACTGGTAGACACAGGTGTGAGGTAACCCTGCAGTGAGAGTGATTGATTAAGTACAGGAACAGGTAAGATGGTTGTGAAATAAAATGATAAATATGATAAAAATGTAACCGGATAAGGGATATGAAATAAAACACGGTCAACTTTAAATTATCTTACAATTTTACAATTGAGATAAGCCTGACGGTCGGCCAGTCAAGAAACAGACATTTGGTATTGGATTTTACTTGTAATTAATGATCAAATCACTGTGCGAATTGACATCACCTGTCTCATTGTACATGCACATAACCAGTGCAACTGTCAATGCAAAATGACATATTTTGCTACTTTTTTCACAACCTGTGCAGTAATTCAAGTTACAATCACAGTGTTAATAAATGGATAATAGCTGACAGAATAAAATACGGGCATCTCGATTTAGAAAGTCGCATTGCTTTATTTGTCATAATGCAAAAAAAATGTACACAGCAGAAAAAATGTAATACAATCATATTGGTTCTTTAATACACATTTCATAGATAATTTGATACTTACAGCTGGAATAAGGTAAGTTCTTTAATAAAGAAACGGTATACTTGTTTTTTTATATTTTTTTTTTATATTTAACTTTATTTCAATTTGTCCCACTAGGGGAGTTCTTCCAATTGAAGGTACATCTAGATACAACCAATACACATAGGCATCATTAATATATTTGGTTTGTTTGTTTACTTCGTATTACATGAATGTTTATCTGTTTGAGCACACAAGTAACTATGTCTCCATCCTTAATGAATGGGAGGCTCAATCACCATCTAGTCATAGATGACTCTGATGATTGTGTAACGCACCATGTTGATATATTGTTTGCTGTTTGTCCTGTTTCGTACCTAATATACTGTTTTGATTTGGAGTATGAGGATGGGCCTGTGTCAGGACATCTATATGTGTTTCCTTCTTACTAAAATATGTCTTTATTAAATCCTGAAGAAATTTTTGCTGGTAAGGGAGATGTGTATTTAACTATGTATGTCAGGAGTATTTACAGACACATGTTTGAATTATCTAGTATTATCTCGAAATGTAGACTAGCGGTTATAACCGAAACCTGGCTTAATGACTTGTACGACGACAGTATGCTCCATATACCAGAAATGACTATTCATCGAATGGATCGTGCATACCCAGAGAAAAAGATAGGTGGTGGAGTTGCAATATACATTAATTCAGAACTAGATTCCTTTGTACAACAAATTGATGAGTATTGCTTTTCAACGCCTAAATTTGAGATCTTAACGCATACAATTACCCAACCTAACCACAGACATCAACTGATCATATCTATCTATAGGCCTCCCCATAAGGATGTAACGGCTTGCTACAAGGTATTGCATGATATTATTAGTGACCCCGTTTTTAAAAATCGGGAAATTTGGATCCTGGGTGATCTAAATGTAAACACTAATATAAGAAGTAGCTGTAAATATGCAATATTAAAGAAGTTCTTATCTAATAATGATCTTGAAATAGTCAAGACTAGAGACACATATTTTCATAAGTTTGGAAGTAGTAAACTCAACCATATTTACACTAATTGTAACAAGCTTAATAAATCTGGTAACGTTAACCTATATGTATCAGACCATGTTGCGATATTTGCAGTTAAGAAACATACTAAATCAAAGAAAGAAGTGGTCAAAGCGAGAGGTAGAAATAACAGGCTAATTAATGTTGAAGCACTAAAAGAACATATGGCACAATATGCAGCGGATGAACATAGCTTAACTAATCACGACTACTGTTCTGATCCAAATAAGCATTTCACAGAGTATCTAAACAAATATCTTGATAGAATATGTCCAGTAACTGCTTTTTCTATAAAAAAGATTAATAACATTGAACTCCCACGGCCTGTTAATGAGTTAATACAAAAAAGGAGTAGATTATTAAAGTCCTTGTGTAAACACAAAGCACCGCAACTAGAAACCTTAGTGGAAATACGTAGGTTGCGCAGAACTATTAATGTTAGGATACGTGAATTCAAGGCAAGAACTATAAATGAGATTTTGAATAACAATAAGAATAATCCGAAGCGCTTTTGGAAAACTATTAATTCCATCTGGAAGCCTAAGACTATCTCCGCCCAGATATCTATGGGCAATGACAGAGGGGTAGAAGATCTTAACGTATATTTTGCCACTGTTGGGCAGAAACTTGCAGAGACACTCCCAGTAATAGAAACTATGGGAGACACCACTGATAACATAGTACATAAATATAATGAACTACACTTCCATAAAACAACACCAGTAGAGGTTCTCAAACTTGTTAAATCATTGGAAAATGATAAAGCAACAGGCATAGATTATCTGAAGATTAGTACCCTGAAGCAAATTTTACTTTGGCAACTGGGGATCATCAGTAATATGTTCAATACAATGATTGACTCCTGCAACTTCCCGGATTCTTTGAAGAGAGGGACTATTACACCTATCCCAAAGTCAGGGAGTTTGCTGGACCTATCAAACTGGCGGCCTATAAGCGTATTGCCGACTATCTCTAAGCTTATAGAAAAAATTCTACATAAACAGCTTTTGGAATATTTGGATGAAATAGAATATCTCAACAAGCACCAATATGGGTTTTTACCAAATAAGTCCACAGCTCAGGCAATTTTTAGGGTTATCACAACTCTAACAAGTAACTTGAACAATAAAAGAGTGAGCTTATGTGCCTTTATAGACGTTCGTAAGGCGTTCGACTGTGTAAACTACAATGTGTTATATCGTATCCTAGGTGATTTGGGCTTTTCAACAAATGCCCTGGACTTATTCAAATCTTATTTAACGAGACGCACTCAACGTGTGAAGTTATGTGGATTGGTCAGTAATGAAGAGCATGTTATTATGGGTGTCCCACAAGGCTCAGTATTGGGCCCGGTTTTGTTTGTTATCTATATTAACCGTATTTTTGAGATATTTGAGTTTTCATCTGCGACTATGTATGCGGACGACCTTATCCTTATTGTAGAGGGAAAGAGTATCGCTGAAGCAATGTTCCGAATGCAATTGGATCTGAACAATCTAAAGAAGTGGTTGGACGATCACATGCTAAAGATCAATATAAACAAATCTAAATTGATGTGGGTTCATAACAAGCGAGACCTTGCACAAATCGAGCAATGTTCCCTAGATGGTATTACCTTAGAAAATGTTAGATCTTATAACTACCTCGGTGTACAGTTGGATGGTAAATTAAATTTCAAGGAACAGTATAATAAAGTTATTCAAGGTGTGCGACATAAGCTTTTCAAACTACGTAAACTGCGATATCTGTTAACTAAGGACGCATCTTTGTCCATTTGCAAGCAGATGATACTGCCTTGTATTGAGTATGTGGATTTTATTTACTATCTTTCCACCAAAGAAATCAGAACTCGACTACAAACATGTCTAAACAATTGCCTGAGGACAGCATTAAGATACAATGAACCAACGGATATACACATTGAGAATCTTCATCATGCTTGTAAAATACGCCCACTGTATCTAAGACGAGCTCATCATCTACTGATGTTAATATATTGGTGGAAGAAGGACGATAACCACGTTTTGGTTAATAGAGGAACAGTAACTCGCATGGCTGCACGATTATACGTACCTGTAGACCTAAGATCGAAAGGTACCGGAGTAGCCCTCTATATAGAGGAATGCTTTTGTGGAATTTGCTACCCCCTGAATTGCAGAATGCCATGAGCAAAGCTACATACAAAAATGTGATAAAAAAGATATTATTATCAGGCAACATTATTGAAAATCTCCCGGAATGAGCCCGTCTATAGTCTACAAATGTATCTTGAGTCAAATGACCAAGACTCTGTATTAAACCTCGTTTTTTATCCACTGCCCGCACCCTTGATACAAGTAACTTTGGTATGATGAGCATGGATCTGTTTATAGTCTGGCACTTGCGCACTCTATACTCTATGAGAGACAGATTTAATGTATTGGGTACTGTGATGTCTTTGTTTGTTGTTGTCATCATGCTTATTTGTGTATTTGTAACTAGGAGTAGTAGATCTGACAAAATACTATTGATTACCTGGTAATCTTATATTTTTTCCTTGGAAATTTGTGACAATGTTATACTAAAAGCAATATGAAATGGTATGGTACAGATAAAAATTCCCTCTCAGGCCCTGTGTCAAATGACCAGCGCAATTATCTTTTACTTGTTAATCCGGGTAAAAAACAGGTCTAAAATGTTGCAAGGATTTTTCCACCATAATTTGGAATCGACTCTAATTGTTTATACCGAATGGTCTACTATCTTCTACATTTGTAACCGGTTGTTGTATTTTGTTTACTTTCTTTTTTTGTTCACGACACGTACCTGGAAGAACGCCAACTGAGGCGAATTGTACATTGTCTTATAACTGAATAAATAAAAAAAAAAAAAAAAAAAAAAGGTGTCGACAAGAGTTGATGAAATTATGAGATGAGGTGAAGTTCTCAATTCGATTTGTGTTCTGTCTCCACATTATGTCGTTTGGTTCCGGGTACCACTCGGCTCCGCCTCGTGATATCACTACGCCAAATGCCAGTCATGGCATACGGGAGCCAAGATTAAAACTCATCCGGTTTTACGATAGTCCTGTTTGTATTGTATCTGTACTGTGTGTGTGTTATTTTGTTACCAAGGATGTCAATCATGAAACAAAAACTTATATGCTTATGGGAAGAACCCCAAAGTAATGAACAATATACGAACACTAAATAACTGTCAGAGTCATATGACCTGTGGACCTATATTGAAAAGGATATGATATCTAAACTATAACTATGGTTGAAGTACGTATTCTACATGTACTGCACCTGTATTGTGTTGTCTACTGCAAATGGTTGGAATTGTTCCTTTGACTGGTACGAGGAAGAACGCCACATGGTGAATGTACTATTGTCACTTACTGAATAAAAAAAAAATTAAAAAAAATTTCATGAGCAATGTTTAGGCCCTTGGATTGGTATTCTGCGATCCGCAAAGACATTGTAAACGTGAAGCAATGCCCCAGGGGGCAGCTTGCTGCAGATTGAGCTTGGATGTTCCACACTATGGTTTGCCAATGAGGGTTGTATATCATATTTTATACTTATATTAATTGACCTTTATTATACATGTCAATTACCATTATGTAATATTACTTACCATTCATATCCATATTACATATTAATATGATCGTCCAATAAGGTCGACATAATTTTATTCATAAAATTCAATAAAATTTTATTCTCCCAGCTACTGCTTCTCTACTTTTATCCGGGGATAGGGTAATGAGGGTTAACATGCCATTCACTACATGGCTGCCATACTGTAAACATCAGGACAGGTGGGAGCTGCTACGAAATGGTGATTTAATCATTTTGTTGCTAATAAATACCGACAATTAATCTTTTCACATAGAAACCAATAAAAACCTTGCTGGGTTACAAAATTGTATGGCATGGATGGATCTGTGTAACCCAGCCAGCTGTGAAACCGCTAACCTTTTAATTGGTCACGACAGAGATGTAGAGAGCCAAAGTTTACAATAAGCGGGATTCACACGTAGAGACCCACGTACCTGAGATTCTCCTAGTCTCAGAAAATCCTCTGTTGTTACAAAGTTCCCGTGGCAAAGTGCTTTTATCAGTCTCAACGAAAAATGGCGAATTTGATTCACATGGTAGGACACACCTGGTACATAATCTCAGACATAGTCATGGTGAACACTCACCCTGGGTCCCTTGAGGTGAGGGGTGTTACAAACATGTAAACATGCTTGCTGGCCTCCTATTGGCTAGGGCAGGTACATAGTTGCAGCAGGTCCTTTTGTCTCACCAAAATGCTCCTGCGAATTTTAAATATGTGTTTTAAAATCAGAATCTCATGAAATTCTGTACTGTTCAGTTAAGTGCAATTCACATGGTGGGATTCATGTACCTCACAGGGTTCAAAATCGCATGCGATTATGCTACTTTTTAGGTAAAAATGTCTTTAACATTTTCGAGTGGAAACATGTCTCAGGGAAATTAAACCCTATAATTTAAACGAAGAAATTGTGTTCGAGTACAGAATCTCAGCAGGATTTATCTCAGGAAAACACCTTGTGAGGTACATGAATCCCATCCTGTGAATCCCACTTTAGGGCTATTTGTCGCAAGGAAAATGACTTGTCTCAGGGAAATAGGACCCTACAATTCAGACGAGGAGATTGTGTTCCAGTACACAATCTCAGCAGGATTTGTCTCAGACAAACAGCCTGTAGAATGGGATTCACACGGTGGGATTCGTGTACCTCTCAGGGTCAAGAATCTCATGCGATTCTGTTAATTTCTAGGGGGAAATGTCTTTAACAATTATTGGGGAGGAAACATGTCCCAGGCAAATGAAACCCTATAATTTAGACGAAGAAATTGTGTTTGAGTACAGAATCTCAGCAGGATTTGTCTCCGAAAAACACCCTGTTAGGTACATGAATCCAGTCGTGTGAATCCCACTTTAGGTACAGTAAAACCCTGTGTAAGCGGACACCCTCCATTCCGGTTCAAAGTGTCCGCTTACGCAGGGTGATCACTTACACAGGGTTGAAAAAACATCTAATAGAGGGAACCCTTCCGAGCAAAGGTATCCGTTAACGCGGGGTCACCGGTTACGCGGAGTGTCCGTTAGGCGGGGTTCTACTGTACATGAATCCCATCGTGTGAATCCCACTATACGATGTATGTAGTTGGTAAAATGAACATGGCACTTACAATTACATTACATACAAAAAAGGGCCGGGAGAGCGAGGAGGGGTCCAATGAACGCATCAACTGGGCTGAAAGAGGAACAGTTTTATAGTATTCCTCTCATAGCAGAAGCTAACCTGAGAATGCTGGCTGAGGTGGACTTAGTAATCTAATTGTGAATGTATTCAACAACAGTTAAGTACACCTTCTTGTGAAAGTATGCAGACATCGCTGTGTAGGTTTAAAAAGGCAAATATGTTTTGTGTATTTCAGAACATTTATTGAGCGAGGCACTGTACCGTAGAGATTTGAAACATCTGCACCCGTAGAGATTTACATTTTTAGGCCTGGCTTCCACTGGATCTAAATCGCCTCTGATAGGCTTTAAAATCTCCCTGAAACTGATTACATACACGATAATGACTGGTTTTGTGCACGAGTGGCCGTAATCTCTGAGTAGTTGACGCATAGTAATATCCGAGCGATTAATCAACTACGAGGAGATTAAGGTCACTCGTACACAAAACCAGTCGCTATTGTATTTATTACCCACCTACATGATTACTACAAATCGATTGAAATAAAAATGTTTCTGTAAGACATTTAGTCCCACACACCACAGCACTGTCAAGCGTGGCAGTAATCCGGTGTAGACTTACACTAAAAATGTAGTTCACCATTTCACCATGATTTTGGGATGCAAAGCATGTTATGACTGTGATTTCTGATGGTAAATGAGATTATCATGACTGATTATGAATAATTAATATTGAATGGACATTCAAGAAACTTATTTTGAAATACATGATAATTTGACTTCAGTATGGATGGGACTTTTTTCCGGAATCTACCAGTAGCCGATTCCAGGTGCTCTATACATTTCCTATGGAGACTCCGTATTTGGTGGGTAATAAAATGCATGCCTGCTTATGCTACAATAAGCCCCTGTTGGAATTTATTTCCTCATAATAATATATGATTCATTCATCTCCTCTATCATAGTACGCATATGAACTGTAAGAGCAATGGGGCCTACATGCAAGCACGAAGATGATAAATGAGAAAATATACTTGTGTAATGATATGTAAGGCCACTCAAAAAAAAAAAACTTGTTTCTCATCACCGCGCGCATCAGAAAAAACGATTTTAGAAGATTTAAATTTTTTTTTTTTTTTAAATAGATGAACCTTGATAGAAATTATGAAAGGTATGTGTATTTAGTATCAAATTAAAGCTCCTGATGTCAGGGATGCATTAAATGTATAGCCAGTAAAAATCTGGAAACCCCGCGTAAGCAGACACCCCGCATAAGCAGCCACTTTGGCAAGGATCAGAGGGTGTCCGCTTATGCAGGGTTTTACTGTATGTCTGCCATCTTTGATATAGCAAAAAAAAAAAAAAAAAAAAAAAAAGCGCCCTCGTCATATTTTTCATGGCTTGGTGATGAGAAACAATTTTGTTTTTTTTAGTGGCCTAACCCAAGGGCTTTATGAAAGATTTTTGACGAGATCCAAAGCCCCCCCCCCCCCCCCAAAAAAAAAAATACAGGAAAGATTTCCGAGACTTTCAATCCATCAATAGTAGGCACCAAAAGTAAAATTCCGACCTGGAGGTAGAGTTTATTGCCTCTTGAAACAAGGAACGAAGAACAATTTAATTGCGAAACGCACCAATTTCTTCAAGAGGATGTTTTCAAGGGAAAATAACGGCTCATCTTAACGTAGTGACGTCACAGAGTCCCTCTCAATCATCGTCATTAAAATGCCTCATCAACTCCCAGTTTTTCTTCTTTTTTTATTACGAGCTTTGCTCTTCTTTATCAAACCTCAATTTGGATGGAGTTCACAGGTGAATAATCCAACAGTGAACAATCAAATATCCACATTTGGCTACATGTGTGTTATTTGGCTACATCTATGCATTTTGCCACATGTGCATATGGCTACAATGTGCAAGCTGATTCAAGAAAATGCTTGTTATTAAACCTATTGGGCTGAACTGTAGACCAGTATGTAGTACCGGTCTACAGTGATATGATGGTTGGTTGTATGTGTGGTAAAGATGTGGTAAATACTAGTGTATATACATAGATGGGGAGAGCTGTGTAGTGTATGTGGACTGTAGTTGGTAAAGTCCTAGAATATGTCACAAACACTGGAGTAACTTATCACTAGAATACTGTAGTTTAAGTCCATGGGGATGTAGTAGGTAGAGAACTTCTTCTTGGCTGCGTCAGCCCTTAACAGATGAGATCTGCTCAGAGGTACTTTGAAATGCTTCTTTTTATTGGTAATTTCCACAGGTACAGGTTCCTCACACGCCAGTCTAAGAACCCAGAATGATGGGTGTAGCTGGCTTATATAGCTAGTAATTGAGGTTGCATGCATTAAAGTGTCAAGGTCGTTGTCCCAAATGCTCACTCCAACACTCCGTCCCACTAACCCAAATGACCTGTCCTACTGACCCAGGCTAAGTGGGGCAGTAGGTGTGCAGGCGCTGACCTACTGGCCCAAATGATCAATCCCTGCTAAGTGGGACAGGCGCTGACCCACTGGCCCTAATGCTCCGTCCTACTGGCCTTCACCTTGGGTGCTTGTGTGCTGACACACTGGCCTAGATACAGCTCTCAGGGCGTTTCATATGGGATATATGCCTAACTTCTGCTATACAATAGCTCACAGTTTTACTTATACATTTCTTATACCTTTCTTATATATTTCAATATATGTGCTTGGCTCAGGTCCAGTGCACTATAATGTCTGGTTTATATATTTACATTTTGGTGGTAACCCTTATCTTTCCATTGCCACCCATTCCTATGCTGTACCTTCATGTAGTTGCTAGATTTCTGTTTTCTGCCCTCTATTACATACTCCAGTCCTTGATATGTATTCTATACAGATGTTAAGTATATCTGAAACCTGCAAGGCTTGGTATTTACTCCGGAGAATCGTGAAACATAACTCGAAAAGGAGAACAGTCTTTTATCAATTTGATACTACTTACTTAAGTGTTTTTTTAGCTTGCTCCTAGTTAAGAATAACAAGCCATTGCAGGGCTCAACCACCTTTAAATCGGCCATTACACCCGAATCATTCATTCGCTGTCAATAAACAATAGAAATTAATGTAAAACAGGGCATTGATTAATTTGTAATGGTATAACAAATCATACTTTTATATAGGTTCTGATTATGCAACTGTATCCTATTTAGTAGAAACCGAACGAGAGTTAGACTTGACAATGTTTATGCCACGACGGGAAGGTCGTGAGGAGCAGACCTGACCAGAGTGGCATAGACATTGACAAGTCTAACTCGAGCTCGGTTTCGTACCACCTACCCCGTCTATGCTTTTGTATTACTGTTAAAAGATAAATATTGAGTCAAAGACCAACAGAACTTTTTTCATAGTAGCTGACATCCTGCTCTTTGATTGGTCAATATTGTTATTACTCTAGTGGCATAAATAACACTTTATGTCACGGCCTGCCACATAAAATTTCCCTATGTTAAGTCAATGGCGGTTTTTTATTAGGGGCAGGATAAATAACCATATCTTCCTCTTAATATGTCGTTTATCCTAAACTAAAGAAGCTCAAGAGAATCAGTTTAGCGACGCAAACACTGTGATCTTTTTTGTCACAATCTTTTTTAATCGCGTCACAAGTATCCTATCTCTCTATTTATCGTCAGCCTCTAAAGACTATTTGTTCTAGTAATCTAAGGTATATTTAATTTCTAAAGCCATCTATTCAGTTTCTAGTAAAACTATGAGCAAATATGGCATATTCATCATTGTTGACTTTTAACAGGCCACAGGCAAGCCTCCCTGGTCTTTACAATTGACATCTCCCACCAAAGCCGACCCTCGCCCCCCCTTGCTTATATTACCCCTTCTATACACTAATCTTTCCACTAATCCAACCCTATGCACCAATGGTAAAATTTGATAATGCCTCATCTACCCCTTTTCACACGATTCTCAACCTGCACACTTAGATTGACGTGAATTATCATGAGGCGAACCACTCACACACCTCCGTGCAGTGATCCAGCCATTAGGCAACACACTATTGGCCCAAGCATCTACAATCAGCAGAGTTTTACCTTTCATCTGGGACCTGTTTCAGTAGTTTCGTGACATGTCTGGATGGCGTCTGTGACACCATACGGACAGATCACAAGATTGCAATCAATGACACACAGAGTTTCACTCACTTCTCGTAGGAATATAACAATGACACTTTAACATGAGTAGAGGATACATCTAATCTATAATCGTTCCAAATATGAAGGAGATTGGCCACTTCGATCTTCTGATATTTGCTAGTCTTTTTCCGCTGTTGCTTGCACTGTTGGTGCCGCTGTTGATGTCTGTCTAGGCCTAATGTCACGAGACTAGTGAAACAGGTCCCTGGTGTGAGGAACTAGAGACAACAAGATTGTACTTCTCAAGCTGTCGCACATCACTGCGCAGCTCAACAAAGAAGCCTCACACCAATCTGCCATCAATCTCCTTCTCAGAAATCTTTCCTCTACTATGTCTACCATCGATGATGACTTTCATAAACTTTTTTCTAACCTTCACCTCAGTACACAGGCAACAAAAGAAGCGACTTCTCTCTTCATCTTGGCACACACTCAGCTCACTCTACTCTCCAGACTACTCACCACTCTAAAACAACTCGCGATCAACCTTTCAGAGCCATTGCAACTCAACCGCTCTCTAGTCTCACCTACACTACTAGCAGAATTGCTAGACCTTTAGACCTATCCAAAAGAAATTCAGATTATTTATTTTTTTAATAACTAATTAAAAAATTTACAATGTTATATCATAATTCACAATTATACAATTCAATTCATGTACATAAAATAAAATATGTCGTTGTAACACAGGAGGAAAAAGTAATGGACCAATAGACGTTTATTAACTCATATGTGATATCTTACTGTTCACCAAAATGCTCCCAAAATGCACATTAGTGAGACTAAATTCACAATATTCACACCTGAAGAAGGCTGTCATAAAAAGCCGAAACGTTGTGTCAGAAAGAAAAATCATCATGTAAAATTCCAACCAATCAAAAAATAAAGAACCATTATTCTACAATCTGTTGTTTGTTGGTTATGTGAGATTACTACCGTCTATTTAATTCTTTCTTTACCAAAATCCTTTCACTACTTGTAACTTATCAAACTCATTCAGCATAGTAAATGACCTCATCACCATCACATTTGAAGTCTCTATCATATATAGGTCTTGATTACAAATTAGTTTCTCAACCTGTACCCTCCGACCTTCTATCTCAAAACTGCTCAGGTTTCACACAGCTTGCCCTCATCCCTCCCTATCTTGCCATTACCCCATCCCTGGATGAAAGGAGAGAAGCAGTAGCTGGGAGAATAAAATTTCATTGAAATTTATATGTAGTAAAATTGTAGTAAAATGTTTATGTCGACCTTATTGGACGACATATGAGATAAGGTTATGAATATGAAGTACAATAATAGATAATGTAAGATATAATTGACAATAAGAGTATTTCGTCAATTATGATGATAACAATAGAATATTGTTATGAATATACATGATAATAAAAATAGCCCTACGTGAGTAGGAAAAGAGAAAGAAGGTTGTGGGTGGGTGGGACAAAAAAGAGTAGTACGTGTGTACTGTGTGAAGTGTAGAGCAGAAGTGAGGGGTAGGTGAGTGGCAAGCGGACGCACTTTGATGCATGGTGAGTGTGAAAGCCGCGAGGTGGCAGGAGGGGCGCCCGAGAGGCGTGACTAGAGGGGGACACCAGAGGGGGTAATGACCACTCCTGACCAGAGGCCATGAGTAACCCATGAACTCTGCGGATATGATGCTATGGAATTAGGCGAGCTAGACATCTATGTGCATCTACAATCTACAATATCTCCTTAATTTTATTTTACCTTTACATAGCTCATATTCCGATAACTCAGTGGAATCAGTTTTCTATTTCACCCGGGGATAATGTTACATTCCAAATTATCTGTATGTGAAACATACAGATTCTATCCCCCGGCCTTACTGATCATGCTGGCTCTACGTAACAGGCCACTGGAGGTGACCCTTGGTTATAATCAACACGGTCGCCCCCACGCGGTAAACATGGAGCCAGCATATAACCTTGATCTCAATGTATTCTCATCAGTCTGAACAGTATAGCGCATTGCAGTAACACAAGCAATAAAGCTTGTAAAGGGACGTAACCTTGGAGTCATTCATTCAGCTTACTATTCACTACTGATCATAGCAATAGACTATAATTCTTGAATTTAGCACCAGCTGACCACTTTGAGTTGTGGACCACTGGAAAGAGTCAAACGAGTGATGACCAGAGATGGTCAGATTACTCAGTATTACACCACCTGATTATTATGCTGATAATCTTAGGACAAAGATTGTTTCAAAGTGGCTTGAATCAAGCGTTGAGTCATCCTACAGTTCTATAAAAGTGAAGTCAACCACCTCACATTTTGGTCAGAAACAGATACTTTTAGTGATGAGCACAATCTTTTATTCAACCCTTTCCATTTGCGATTTTTTTTTTTATTTTTTTTTTTTTATTCAAACATTTATTTACAGACGTTCATCCGCTTCCAGACGATCTTCCACGCTGGCGTCATAACAGGACATATACAAAACATTACAAGACAAAACAGAATACTCATTCACTCACAACATTTACCCATTTTTCCGTACTATACTATATCATTTCACACAGCTGTAGTCTACTGACCGTTGGTAAAGTGATCTATTTGACCTTTCTTAAAGAAAATACATACATTCATCTGCAGTTTTTGCAGGTTTAACACCCTGACGATTGTATACATCTGACACTACCATAGTGGAACAACAGTGCCTTCAGTTATTGAATAAACAGGACTCATTTCGATGATTATAAATTGTCTTTTGTAAATGCTTGAAGTACTTATTGGTTCGACGATTCTTTGCGACGATTTTTCCCAGAGGGCACCACCTGACACTTTTTTTCTAGAGGATCGACAGTCGTCTTGTTTACAGAGGTTTCGTGTATTTGCTGGGTATGACTGCTTATCATTTCACCCCTGTTACAAGTTTAACCATAGGAATAACATAAAAAATATACTTAACGATCACCCCCCGTAAAGTGGCAATACTACGCCATGGGAGTGAATGAGAGATGATGTCATAGGTGATTGACCAATAAGCAGCCAGGATTTCAGAGAGAAGACAAGACATCAACTTGGGGATCTAAGCGTTCCCAACTGGATTTGCAAAGTAGTTTGAATTATTCTGATATTGTGATGCTATTCATCAGTGAAAGGGTTGAGATTATCAAGAGACATCACGAGTTTGAGTCTGAGCTTATTTATGCCACGCATTTTGTTGGCTCCATAATTTCTCGAAGACGAGTGACATTACGGAGCCAACAAAATGAGTGGCATAAATAAGCTAATTCAAACAAGTGGCGTCTAGATTTTATCCTACCCCGTTTCCATATTTTTTCAGTATCAGAAAGTAGTGGCATAAACAACACTTTATGTCACTACCCAAGACATAAACAAATCCCATGCTAAGCCTATGGCGTTTTTTATTAGGGGTAGGATAAAAATCCAGAACAGTACTCAGATTATAAAATATACAATACTCCACACCTTTGGATGCACCTCAATCTGCTTCTTCTCGATGATGATTGCAGAGCATCCAAACTTGTGGAGTATTGTCTATTTATACTATTCTCGCTGCAGTTCTATATAATCATCCTAGTTATCCCTACAGTTTCTAAGAAATCAACAACAAAGCGATATGTATGACCAGAGCGTGCTGACTCCATGAGATATAGTCATCTCTCCACTTCAGTCTCACCTTCCTCTCAGACAACATAAAACTGAAGTGGAAGAATGAAATGCAACATGAAGGAGAACCATATAGCTGAGCGTCCTGCGAGTTATTGTCTTCACACGTTTACTGTGCTGGGAGATGAACTGTGGCGCCTCTCAGACTCTCCGAATGTCGTCTGCTACTTTACTACGTGACCAGGGAGCTGCTTCAAAAGCCGGGGGAGTAAACGGGAATGGCCACCGCCAAAGCGAGAGCAATCAACGGCATTAAAAGTGAGAGTTCTAAGGTCTCGTTTCAGAACTGGCGTCGCTGTTAAGATTCCAGTGCCGTTAGCTATGCCACCATAACAAACGAGACACTTAATAAATAACTAGATATCGAATGATTTAATAATTCCAAATTATTCCTCATATTTTCCCCCACATTTCAGTTTTTATTTGACACTTCTATTTGATTCTTAGCGGAGTTACAGAGCCTAACTATTGAAACGGGTACTACCACTGTTGGTGCCGCTTTGGTCCAAAGTGCCACTCGCTGTTAGCGAGGTGCCGCTATTTGGTTAGTGAGAGCAACTACGAGAGTTTTTTCAACTAATGAAACAGCTCCCAGAACCTGTCCAGGACTTCACTGCGTCTATCAGTGAACTGTTTCTGTTGTACAGTTAAATGAAAGAAACACGAAGCCAGTAGCGGGTGGCACTTCTAGGAACAATTCATGGTTTCCACGCGACTACTCGCTGGACATATGTTCACTATTTCTCAAGAAATGTAGGTAATAGGAGGGTCTAATAAAAAAAGGAGACAACAATTTAGTTTTTATAAAATAATATTTTTTAAACTAATGTTTATTAGAGCGTGCTTGCACGCACTAAATACATCATCTAGAGGTTAGAGGCAGGGTTAGTTTGATCACATTGAACTTTCAGTGTGCTTCCAGAAAACTATCCCTTCACAATCTGTGTGCTATTCACTGTGCTATTGAGAAGAAAGCAGGGTGCCAGTGTCTCAGGGTCTTAGAGGTGTGCCCAGCTGACCATGACCAATCACTCAAGACCGAAATACCCCATGACCCACTGTTGCTTGATCTGTTTGGATCTTAGATAGGCAGTTGAAGAAATAGCAAGTTGACTGGGTGCAAGTGTGTTATAGAGAAGGATCCGTAGACTGAATCTAACCCAAAACTTTCAATTGTTTTTCATTTAAAATTGCACGCTCATTCATCAATGATGAATATAATATTAGCTCCTAGTTCTGGAGGGTGACTACTAGGACAGGGTCATTCTATTTTCATTAGGCTCCAGGGCCACTTAAATGTTTGTTAAGGGTTGCATTGTAAATTGGTTTAATAGACATAGTTACAATTATCTAAGGGGGGATATGATAAAACAGAAACTTCAAAAAAGGGAGCAATGTTAATAGAGCACAATAGTCTAGACAGTATGTGTTGGTGTATGAAACGACACACCAATGTGTATTAGAACATTGTAAGAAGAATCGTAACACTGAACACTATATTTAAAAAATGTGAATGAAAAAAATGAAAAAAAGGAGGAGGAGGAACACGTAACTGCCCTCTTCCTACCCGCTTTCAAGTAAGTATCAAATACATACAGATATATAAATAATGATTACCAAAATGCATATCAAAGTAATTAAAAAACAATGTTTCTGGCCGTTTAGTAGGACACAAACTCTTTAGTCGCGAAGCAGCCTTGTTGGACGGATTGTTGCCATTTAGTATATAACTGAATATTTTGTGAAATCTAAGTGGCAATCTTATATAGTAGTTTCCTTTGTTTCTCATCCTCATAAACATATGGGACTGAAACATTTTGTAAGATCGTAGCTTATAGGAAATTAATCTTATTGTTATCTGCCATTTAAAAAAGTAACTCTAAAAACTAATTGCAGGCAATATAAAACGGGCTTCTGAACACTATAATCAATTAATGTTACCTTACGGTGTCGAATGACTAATTGATATGACAAAGGCTAAGGAAAAGCTTGTGTATACCTAGCATTATGAAGCACAACAGAGCAGGCTCCTGTGTTTTTGCTTTGGTATTGTCTCATGTTCTTTCTTATCAGTGAAGTGTGATACATGTCTGTCATCAGAAAAAGGTGATTCACTCTCCCATCTTTATCATAATAAACCACTGTACGACAGAAATAGTGGGGTAATCAATACCTCTATACCTGGATAGCAAATTAGAAGATTTAAGTAAGTGTAAGAACGCCACAACTCCAAACAAGTTGATGTTTCAAATTTTACTATATACCCATGCCGTATATACTGTTAATACGCAATGTTTCGGCATATGATGTAAAAATACTGTACAGACCGCTGGTCCGTACACTAAAATACGGACCACCTTGCCATACACGTTTATTAACATATCGGTTGTTAAAAATTAAATTAATAATTTTTTTTTTCAATTTTGGGTATATAGTAAATATATAACGTCCAACCATGCTTGTACAATTCACAGAACTCGATGATAATTTACCGTTTGTACGGAACTCGGCATAAATGCCTTGGTCCATACAAACCGTAAATTATCATCTCGTTCCGTGAATTGTACAGCATGGTCAGGACGTTCTATATAATTACATGTAATTTGGTTTGATGTCTATTCTATGTCCAGGTGATACTGTGACTGCCTAATGTTTTGTCTCCGTATGCTGCTCTCTTGTCCTTTGAGGACTAAAATTGGCAAATAGGTTGGAAATAAGGATTTAAACATTCAGAACTGAAGATTTTGAATCATATGGACTGACAGAAATGAACATTCTACTTCAGGAGGAGGAGAGACCTCTTATTCTTTTTAATTTGCTTATACCAGAAGGGATTTATCTGTCCCCAAAAAAAGTACAAGTATCCTTCATTTGTACTGATTGACTGAATAAGGATCCGCGGGATCGTAAAAGATTTTCTCTGAACTAATTACCTATCTCTGTATTTTATGAGGTTTCCTAGATGTACGGCCAATGGTCAATGTATTAATGACATTTATTGGAATGAAAGCTGATTAAATTTTAAAAAAAAAGTAATTAAGTAAACAAGCGTATACATAAAGCATGAAAACCATGTGGTACAGATAAAAAAGTAGAACATGAGATCATTAAAGAATTAGAGAATCTTATTTTGATTACGGAAATTTGTTATATCACAATGCCCCCAAATATGCCTTAGATAAATTGCAGAGAGGCCAGAATCAATGTCTTAGAATCACATTGAAAGCTGACTCTTACACTAAAGGCCGTGCAACCATATTGGGGACTGAAAACTAGTTATTTTTGACTTAGTATACAAAGTATCTCATAACTTAGGCTCTAAACAAGATACAAATTTGCAAATGGTAGCATATTAAACCTAAGATTATGGGTTTAATTTAAGACAAGTCTGATGTGCTTTGCGACAAAAGAAAGAGTAAATATTTTATTAACTCATCTTAAGAACATACCGCATACAATGCTTGTTAACTCTTAAAAGTAACATTATTACAATTTTAATTTTTGGGTTGGTGGGTGGGAGAATCAATCTCCGTACCATGTAATGTCTTTGTCTCAAGTGACGAGAGGCTTGAACGCCTCGGTTATATATGAGGTGGTTGCCTCGTTGTAACACATGCGGGCTTTTGCCTCCAAATTAAAATAAAATTCATAATTTAATACAATTTAAGACAAGTCCGATGTGCTTTGCGACAAAAGAAAGAGTAAATATTTTATTAACTCATCTTAAGAACACCGCAAACTGATTTTATAAAATATGTCTGATTGTCTGCGATACCTGAGTATATATCTTGGTCGGAGCATAGGTTCTCACCGCTTTGGACTTCCACATTCCTTGTTGTGAAATCTCATGCTCTGTTATACTATTCCTCGCGGCTATGCACGCCCCAGTGCGCCGCAATGAGTGCAGAGTGACCTCTTGCATATTGTCATGACCTCCCAAAAGGAGGGCGAGTCGCAGTAGGTCAATGACCCTTCGTCCGGAAAACGGGGTAACAGTACCTGGTATACATAACAGAGGTGCTGCTGGGTTGTTGACACCTCGGGCCAGCGCGCGCCGTAATGCGCATACCGGGCTAGTGTCCTGGGACTGTGAGCGTTGGACCCACAGTTTTACTGTGTTTCGTTTAGTCTTTGATGAGTGTACAGTAATGACCAGTCCTTGCTCTTCAAATAAAACATCTCTCTGCATCAACATATGCTGGGATCCTGTTGTTGTCACGACGAAATGACATTGTCTCAGGAGAGTGTGTAATGATAACAATATCAAAGCTTTTATCACAATGCCTTCATCATTTAGACGGGATAACTGATCACATGCATCATTAAGTTCATTTACCGTAAGTTCACGTGCTCGTTTCGGGGTGTGCTTGTTACCTTTAGTCATACATTTCATAAACCTTACAACTAACTGATGCGAGAAACAACGAATATCCCCATTATTATCTAGGATAAAATTCTTCGCCCCGCTAAAATAGTTCTTAACGGTCGCAGGGGAAGAGAATGAATTAAAGAGTAACTGTATATACATGCAAAGTTCTTTTCCAGTTGGATATAAGACGTCTCGCGAATAGGTCAACATAAAGGATATGTATGTTTTGGCTTGTACCACTCAGTTCTTACTAGTGCCTTCCACACATAGGTGTTCCAAATTCGCTTTGACTTGTCTTGTTAGAACATCACCTGGAATTACCAAGGATCATTGCGTAAGACCGCTATGGGATCCACTGGTATCACCTCGTCGAGTTTTAGATCGGCGACCATGGTTTCGGCTATTTCTTTATGCGCGGCAGATATCCCTCTATGTGAGAGAGCATCTGCCAGCACAAGAAGTTTGCCGCTTTTGTGTTCAACCTCCACATGGATCTGGTTAAGCCCGCAGCGCATCGCCATCCGACGAGCGCACAGGGCTAGTACCGGATCCTTTGCTCTCCCAGAATTCAATGCGCATACACTCGCCATATTGTCACTGAATACAATAATGTTGATGCATCGCATGTCATCCCCGAGAAGGCTCTCTACTGCAATGACTGCATTGAGACTTTCCAATTGACTTATGTGGTATTTTTCCCTCATTTGGCTAGGGAATGCTACATGATAGTACCTTCCCCCACCATAGCCGCCGCCCCCTTCGAGACATGCATCGCATTCTATACGAATGCGGGGGCGTACACTACGGATGAGGAGTATGCCGTTGAAAGCCTCAGCGAACCTGCAAAACCATTCTACATCTTTCCTGTTGTATGCCGTCTGATGCCCTGCATCCCCATGCTATGCATACATCTATGTAATACCCATCTCCAAAGTTTATCCCTGTTAGGGGGTAAGCTAACGGATCTGTTCTAAGTTGACGATAGGCGCGCTCCAAGTCGCATTTCCAGAGATATGCGCCTTGGCCTTCTTTTCTTACCTGTTCCACCATATCTAAGATTGTTGGAAGTGTGTATGTTGTTTGTTTGCCTTCGTATATATTCTTGGGAATGCCGTCGTTAACAGATTCTCCCTTCGGAAAAGAAAAATCTATTATTACACGTCTGTCCTGACTCGTCTTTTTTGGGCGGGTTATTAAAGGACTCACTTGAGTCCAAGGTTGGAAGGGTTTTTCTTTGAATGGGCCCACCAATGCTCCCAAGTCACGTTCTTTGTTGATAAACTTTTCTACGTGTTTTTTGTGGTGTATGGCTGATGTGTGGCTATTGTTACTACTTGTTGGTATGTAGTTTGCCATGAATGCAATGGGCCAGCCGTATTTTATGTACTGCACTATTTCTTTGTCTTCATAGTTTTCTAAGGCCTTTTCCCAATTTTCGCATTTCATTGCCGATGGAACTCTGACTTTTGCTCCCATGTAATTGGGGATGTTATGTTTCTTTACTTCGTTGTATCTGTGCATTGTTTCGTGTGCTTTCTGTTCTGCTTCTTGTGTGGGTTCGGGCCAGTTTTTGTGTACGAAAGGGGCATACTGTTCTGCTGTAATACCTACTCTCGCGTCTCTGCCTTTCCCCGTGCCTGTGGCCTTACTGGCCTCTTCACCCTGTGCTTGACCGCCGTCTCTGACGGTTTGTTTTTCACAAGTACCTTGTTGACCTAAGTCGTTCTGTGTGCCTTTACCAGTTTTACGTTCACTATGTACACTCGTTTCTTCTTTCGTTAAAACATCATCTAAAAATCCTTCTTATCTACATCTTTCTCGTTACCTTTTTTCTTTTCTTGTCTCATCTTTTTGACCCGACATTCACTTTCACTATGGGGCATTGGACTGCATTTTGCCCATATGCAGTGGCTACAGACATGAAGATGCCTGTAACCACTGCTTACATGATCACCTTTGTATGTACACGAGCCGTTGTTGTATTGGCGACATGGGGGTGCCGGTTTTGCTGCCGACAATTCTGCATTTAGTTTGAATGCATCATTGCCTTTACCTTCTCTCCCCTCCTGTGTGTTGATTTCCCCTTTTTGTGATAATCTTAAGCGCAATTTGTCTATTTCATATACATCTTCCCATGACAACCTGTTTTCACTTATTCTAGTACACACTTCCTCTGAGAACCGTCTAACATTTGACCAATTGTACCACATCGCATCTTCCACTACAGCTTCTATGTGATCCTCTATAGCCCTGCAGATCCTTTTATCGCTTTTATGTACCTTTTTCATTTGGTTTAGACCCCACACTGTTTCTGCAATTGTCAGTTCACCTAGAGCGCATTTATCTTTTTTGGACTCCCGTTTCACGTGAGCATAGGCAAAATGAGCTTTATTACCTTGGTCTGCTGATGTGATCCTTGTGTCTGCTATGAATCGCGCCACGCGATCCGTTAGATCGTTGTCCTTGCTCATAGATTGCACATCTGTGTATTGCGTGCATTTCGTATGAGGCCTCTCCGGCTGTGGTCTTTTCTTGTACTTGTCCCTGCTCCGTCTCCTTCGTTCCCCCGAGAGTGTTGATGGTCTCCTACGTCTGCTTCGGCGCCTGCCGCTGCACTGTGTGTAGCTTGAACTTTCGCCGTCCATCTCTGTCTGCTCCTCCGTCTCGCTGCTTTCGTAGCTCTCTCGTCGGCTTCGTCGGCTTCTTTGGCTGCTTTCTCTGCGCTCTCTACTCCTTCTGTGTTCTTCTTTACTTTTCTCTCGTCTTTCTTTCCTTTCTTCACTACGCTGCGCATTGTTTTTCATTATCGCAAGCATTTCTGTGACTTGGCCTTTGAGTTCGGCTATTTCCCGCGCATTGGACGCCATTGTTGCTTTCTTGGGCAATTGGTTCCCCGATGCCAATATTGGCCGGTCGTCCTCTGGTTCGTCTTCTTTTCTTTGCCTTCCTCTTTTTCTCAGCACTCTTGCCTCTTCCGTCATTTTGTTATTTCAATTTTGACTTCTTTCGGCTTTTTGTGACTTCGATGCCATAGGATTTGTCAGCCTTATTTTTTGCGCTCTGAGAATCAATCTCCGTACCATGTAATGTCTTTGTCTCAAGTGACGAGAGGCGGGAACGCCTCGTTGTAACACATGCGGGCCTTTGCCTCCAAATTAAAATAAAATTCATAATTTAATACAATTGTCATGTATTTATTGAATTTATTTAGGCAGTTTATCTGTTTTCATTTTTGATGTATTTTCTCAAAAATCATGTTAAAAGTTAGGCAAAATGTTTGACTTCTTGAATATGAGTGAAGATTCTATAGAATTCCATGTGAAAGCAAGATCTAAACCCAGTTTGATTAAGTAGAGAATTATTTTACGATTTGAAGCTTTAAATTTTGTTGTACTCATAGTAGAAGTCAAAATGGACTGTTTTGTTATGAAAAAAGAAAAGTACCCAAAAGCCCCTTTTGTGATATCTGCCATATACCAAAGCATTGTCGTAGCAGGTGAAAACTGGAGAGAAAAGGCTTGGTTGGGATGCAATATTTTGATACTGTTGTTTCAAAAAATATTTTTCCTTTAGTTGTTATATACAAATAAATGCCTACTTAAACAAATTGGATATGCAGCACAAGTCAATCTATAAGATCTTTGAGGGAAACACTATTTGAATTCACATCCCACCATAGTCCCTAATATGCCTTCCTGGCCTATAGTATACGTAATCTTTATGAATGGCCATAACACACTGTACGATTTCGGAAAATGAATATTCCTTTCTTCACAACTAAAGAACAATCGTGAGCTCAGGCGAGGGCCTAGAAATTGAGTCGTCAAAGTTGTACTACCCTCCAGAACTTTGCCTAAAACCTGATGGCCATCTACCCATTCAGGGTTGAACGATTAGCTGCAAAATTGTATAGGAGTCGGTCGACTTGTTGCAGGCAAATTACGTAACTCTTCGCTCGACCGGCAGACATTGAGAAGTTGGGGTGGTAGATATTAGTCCTAAGCAGATCGGTCTACTAATCGGTGGCTCACCCTTCCCTAGCTCTCCTACATCTACCGACTACGGCCGACTCAGTTAGGATGCCTTTGGTGAGACAAATTACCGTCCGTTTGTCGCCGACAAAGGTACATGAATGTCCCGGAATCGGTAGATGGGCATTGGGCTTAAGATTTGAAAATGCCCCTTGTCTACATGTACCTTTGTCACCGATAAATTGCAGTCCAGTGTTCCAAATTTGGGACCTATACGTTAAAGCTTATTATTAGTTAAATACAACTACTAAACATACAACTGGTGTTCCACAATCCTTCAGTTATGGTCGCTATGGAAACAATTTAATGACTTCAATAAATGGTGATGCCCATTATTGCTGAGTACTTTTTACTCAGTAGTAATATATTTGTCAAATTGTATGTGTTATTCATAATATAACATTATTAAAGTCATTCTGGAATCCCAGAGTCTTGCTCCTCTGTAAATGGGCTGTTTAGAACTGTTGTCAATATGGTAGGTTTTCTTACCAAATCTAGTATAGGTCTTTGACTAACATTTATGCATTCAATTTTAAATTTACTCTTGTACATTTACAACGTTGCAAATTGTACCAGCCAATAGGGGATGACCAAACTCGGTTGTTTGTTTGTCACATTCTGTTGCACAGAGCCAATGAGAGCGCTCCAAAAGGGGTTGTTCCATCTGGCCGAATTCTCAGGCACTGCACGAAAACCACCGTTTTATTCATATATACGCCATCACGGAAGTGCATGTATTGGCTGAATATCAACTTGTTTTCATTTAAATATGCCCAGGCCTTATATATGACAGACGCGTCTTGGCTGTATTTCACACCCGGCGTATATGGGAGAAAATACCCTCTGCCCCCGCCCCCTCCCGCCCCTTTGTGTTGGCAGAAGTACAGGTGTCCTCAGTAGGAAGCCCTACCCCCGCCTGCTCTCAGTGAAGCCCTGTTCACAGGACGCTTATATCTACGCCCACAGATGAGGTGTATACACATGGGGATTAAGACAACCTTGTAGACGCAAAATACCTACTCACATACGCCGGCGCATTTATATGTAAAATGATGGTTTTCGTGCAGTGAGGTGAATCATGATTCTGACAGTGCTGATTAACTAATTGGGTACCATCGGTGTAATGGAACATCATAATCTGGTAAGATCGGACCCGTCGACCACTGTCGGCCACTGTCAGCCACTATCGCCCACTCTTGGGTGCCTTGTCCCATATGTCCAAGTTTCTCCAGCCCAGATTGCATTACCTGGGCCATGTTATCTCCTCGCAGGCTATAGAACCTTGAGGTGAATAAACGTTGTGTATAGTGATTACCTTGAAAAGGAATAAGATTCTAACTGTAATCAAGTTGAATTACAGTCTACAGGACCAGCACTGTTGAACTCGCTTGGACTTGCGATTGGGTGAAGTCAGAGAACCCTAACATTTTTCGGGTACCATCGGCGGGTATTCAGCATGGTACCAGATACTGCTAGGGTGACATTTTTGAGCATTTTTTCACCAATATTCAGCAAAAGATTGTTGCCGATTCTGCCAGACCTAGGCCAACGATTACGCACATGCTGTCGGCCAGATGGAACAGGCCCTTTAACCCTTTCACACCGGGCACCTCTGACAAAGTAATGTCTGTACGGCCGGGTAGGGTGTTAGTATATACCGCCAGGGGACGGGTCTTTTCAGGCCAATTGTGATAATTTCACTGTTTGATCATGTGATAAAACACGTTACCTTGAATATTATTTTATGAGTATTTCAAAATCGTAATGGTAATGTCATACCAATATTCTGTGAAAATTTCATCATTATTGATTAATTATTTACAAAGTTATTATGCTTAAACTATGATTTTGTAAGTCTTAGAAAATGATGCCTTACGGCATCATCCGGCCACACACGGCGATGCCTTAAGGCATCATCCGGCCATGTGCGGCGATGCCTTAAGGCATCACCCGGCGCCAATAAACAACTCAGAGTGTCATTAAAACACCATGCTCCCATGTGGATAAGAACTAAAGCTGAGCGATAATTGGGTTAGATACGCCACTCAAGCCTGGCAGCAGAACTGTAAACATCAAATGGGGGCAGACTAATCCAAGAAGGTGACTCTTTCAATTCAGTTAATGTGTGTACTAATAACTATGGGCAATTTTGATGATTATCTTATTTTCATAGAAACCAATATTACTCGGCCACGATAGGGATGAACAGACATGAAATATCAATGCCCGAAAGGTAATTCAAGTCTTGTAATGAGATGTCAATTCGACCTGACGATATTGGATTTGATAGTGGCAAACAAGTAGAAAACAGGAAGTGGGGAAATTCATACGCCTCGCTTGTATCCCTGCATCTCTGAAATATCTGCCCCATGTACCAGTTTTTCATAGATCATAAATTCTGAGCACGTTGAGAAGTATTTTGTGTTTCACTTGTTGAAAGAGAAGCACATGTTTTTATAATAAATGATATACAGAAACAGGGTTACTGTGTCTGTACGTGATAAATATTTGGTAAAATTGACAATAAAACGAAACAATGCCCCGTTTTATCGTCAATTTTGTCAATTTTATTGTCAATTTTACCAAGAATTTTACCAAGTATTTATCATGTACAGACACAGTATACCTGTTTTCGTATTATTTATTATATACCTTAAAATATCAAATTTTTAACTTCTGGGCGAGTTTTTGGATTTTGCCGCCGTACATGCCCCGTACGCCACATAGATACCCCGTACGTCACCGAGGTGTCGTACGGATATAAATATGACATGTGTAGGAGCGGGCCATATGTGTAGGATATACTAACACAGGTATATAATAATATATACTAATTTCTGTTATTTGTGATGCCAAATCAGGCATGGTCTTTGGGGTTACTTCCTTCAGTTCATGTGTTGCAGTGTTTTGCTTTGTAAAGGGCTGATAACATCAACACGATGGATTTCCTGTGGTATATCTTGTTATATCTTACAGTGTCGTGATATGTCGTACCTCCTTTGTTGCGATACGTCGCATGCAATGGTAAGCATGCTTCTCATAAAAAAGTGTGTTTACTTTGATGCTCCACCACCGCGACACCTCAAGATACATTGTGACAAATACGCATGCAATTATTCAAAACCCAGCAAATCCCAGCAAGACACCCAAAACGTAACTAATCTCGCTGTATCTTGTGTGTTGATGGAATCAGCACTAAACCATGACACATTTGCTGATTTGAAGGGGCAGTCTTATCATCTGTAGATGCAAAATATACAGTGGTTTAGAACGGAGGAAAAATCAGCTGGATTGTCTGTGAAGCTCAAATAACACTTCCAATTTTCCCAGCTCATTACATATGAGTTGTCTGCCTTTCATAACTTCTGACAGTTACACTCTTTTGAATCCCAAATGTGTTTTCTCTATGTGACGTCAATGGATTTTATGGTTGTCATGACGAATCACTTACCATGGCAACCAAGGACCCTACAATTCAGAATAAAGCGTCATTACATTTCCATGATCATAGACCAGAGTTCGACCTAGTTATTTTCATGTTTTTCTATGCAGGGAAAATGTAGGCGTGAGGCAATTACAAATGGAAATGAAGAAATTTGTGGTAAATCTCTCTCCAATTGAAAAAAGGAGTGAAGGGCCTGTAAGGTCCATAGCTGTGTGCCTTCGGGTCCTGGTGGGGTCCCTGTTTCGTTAGAAAAAAAATGAAGAAATATTTGAAGACACGTCATGTCAAGCCGCTAAAAGACGGAAACAGGTTAACTGCTTGGTATGACCATGCAAGTTTTCAGAGATACCTTCGCTATTATTATATACCTGTGGCTGCTTGTACTACTGATACCGCCCTATCCTGCACATATCATCTTTATGGCCTTACAACACGTAGGTGAGGTACGGGGTATGTATTGACACGATCCGGTAGCGTGAGCTAAAGGAAAGTACCTTAATTGAAGAGAGACGACTGGATTCCTTCTGGGACCCGTTTCAATAGTCTGTAGGACGTCCATTATTGGGTCTAGTGGCACATTAGCGGCATTTCGCGTTTCAGTACTTAAGGGACAAACGATTCTGCGACATAGGATAACAGACAGGTGCAAATAGCGGCTTGTCCCATTTCATAAGACCGATGTCCAGTCACTATAGGTGTCACTGTTGTGTCCCAAATAGCAAGAGGGTATACCCTCTCGCTTCTATTGTCACAAATGCGTAACTTTACTTCCTGTAGGAATTAGAGGGGGCGTCCACCAACCACGACAAGGCTACGACAATGGCTTTCCGACAAGGTCCACGACAGCTCTACGATTGGAAGCCTTGTCGTAGCCTTGTCGTGGTTGGTGGACCACAGTTCCCGACAAGAGGCTACGACAAGGCCACGACAGGCTGCGACATGAAGCTTTTCAGGGGCCTGTCGGGGGCCTTCCGACAAGGTCACGACAAAATCGTGGCGTGTCGGGAGGTTGTCGCAGAGGTCTATGATAGAATATTTAGGTGGAGCTTACACTTCAAGGGCGACAAGGGCTCACAACAACTCCCCTTCTCACGACAATGCTGCGACAAGGCACCGATTGGAACTTTCTTGTCTGCTCTTGTCGTAGCCTTGTCGTGGTTAGTGGACGCCCCTCTAAAGCTACGAAACTTTAACCCCAGTTAGGGACACATATAACTTATAAAAATGCCAAATATGAAGGAGATCGGCCCATGCAATCCAATGATATTCGCATTTGAATTTTGTCATAGCAAATGTTGCTCTGATGGCCAGTGTAGGATTATTCAATGTCTGTCCCTAATTTATGCAGTGACCTTCACCTTGATGGCACTTGTTCCCAGTAGGACATGAGTATGAGAGATGGGGTACCCCACATGTGTTGTCACTAAGTGGCTTAGTGAAACATTCTATTGAAACGGGTCCCTGTAGTAGTTTATTACACGTCTGTTACTGTCGGCTGACCAGACCGGCTGGCAATGTGTGGGGGAGGGGGACCCTTGCCAGGGGCTGACCAGACCGGCTGGCAATGTGTGGGGGAGGGGGACTGTTGCCAGGGGCAACAGTCCTCCCCCACACTGGTCAGCAGGGCCCAGGTAGGCGGGCTTACATAAGGATATATGAGGGATATGAAATGGGATACTAACAGTATAGCGGCGAAACCCACTACACATAACGTAGTATTTGTTTAAATCATCAATGTATTTTGACCATAATACTTTGAGCGCAGCTTACTAACTATAGGTTTTGATTAATATGATTTGTACAATGGAAAATCTTCTCCATATCAATCAGGCATTCCGTTTTCAGACATAACATTACACATCGGTGCCATTTGATTTCTCTTTCCTTTTTTGCAATCAGTTTTTCTTTTTCTTTTGTTTACGTCCTTTGTTTCTTCTTTTCACCTTTAAATCAGTTGCCAGTCTTGTATTGAGACTTTCTAACATTAATCTATTGTTTCAGTGTTATCTTACTGGTATCAAATAATACAGCTGTTAATTTACATAGCATCGTAAGTTCAGTGACCCTCAGGGGCGTATTTTAGATCATTTAAGTTGATCAACTAGATCATTTCACTGCACGAAAACCATCATTTTACATATGAATGCGCCGGGCGTATATGAGTAGGTATTTTGAGTCTACAAGGTCGTCTTAATCCCCGTGTGTATACACCTCATCTGTGGGCGTATATATAAGCGTCCTGTGAACAGGGCTTAACTGACAGGGGGCGGGGGGAGGTGGCGGGGGGTGGGGGGGAGGGCTTCCTACTGAGGACACCTGTACTTCTGCCAACACAAAGGGGTGGGAGGGGGCGGGGGCAGAGGGAATTTTCTCTCATATACGTCGGGTGTGAAATACAGCCAAGACGCGTCTGTGGTATATAAGGCCTGGGCGTATATAAATGAAAACAAGTCAATATTCAGCCAATACATGCACTTCCGTGATGGCGTATATATGAATAAAACGGTGCTTTTCGTGGAGTGTTTGGGTCCTTCCTAGAAAGACTTGTCTTATTGATTTTTCATAGTCACTTTGTAAGGACAGCTTTGCATCCTTACCCAATCCTGTGTTGGCATTTACCAACACTTTTATATACTTGGTAATCAAAGTATTTCTAATGAACTGTGAGTACTTGCAATAGAGACATGCTTAATCAAAGGAACAGATATGATCTAGACTCGACTATTAGTCACATAGAGTTATAATGCAATACTATAGAATACTTTGTGTAGTCTGTCATACACTAAATCGATTATGTTTCGATAGACCAGACCAACAGAACTGAAAGTGATACATTACAAGATATTACATGGTACATTGGGTTTTGAATCCTAGAATTCACAGACATATCTCTCCACTTGTACCTTTGCCTTCAGTTCTGTGAGAAATCTTGTGAAGTTCAATAGCCTCTGTCTATGTATAAATGATTTAGCCATCAGTATAACATAGTTGATTAATCTCTCATACTTGTAAACTTGTAAACATCTACTTTTCCCAGAATAATGTCTTGTTTTGTGACACTGAAGACATTTCCCTCAAAGTTAGGTCCCAACCAAGTTTTCACACAACACCAAAAGGGCTTTACATTATAACATTCAGTAAAAAAGTGCATGATGGTATCTTCCTCATCATCATTGCAATAGTTACATGTGGCAGACTCCACTACCTTTCTTCCGGATCGATCCGTTAATAATTCTATATTGCGGGGATTGAAGATTTGTTTCCCTGGTTAGTTTCTACGCTAGGGTGTTGGTGGTTCACCAGATGTCTGAGTGACTTTTGAAATTATTTAAGGTACAAACCTATTTCGCATGTTCCTTAGGAATCCTTGATTGCCTGTTGAGTAATACTTGGTAGATACTCTTACTGGACAAATTCATAACATCTTGAGGTCCTTTTCCTGTGACTTTTACCAGAAGATTCTTTTCTTCATTCTGATTTTCTGATTTTAAAAGGCGGAGCCTAGGAATTGATGAAAGAAGGCTGGATGTGTCTAAAATAGTAAGAGATGTCCCAAACTTATAGTTGATCTGGTCATGTGACAGTGATCCCTCTCTACCTGCTATATGTTTGACCTGGAAGATGCCCGCTTTTTGGAGAATACATTTTTTTTCATCAAATCTTGTTTTCAGGAACATATTCTTCCACAATGCTTCATTCAGCATTTCCTGATCCACTATAGGTTGAATATTATAAAATTTATTCCATGAAGATATCATTTGCCTGTAAAATTCATTCAGATTTAGCACTTCTCTCTTCTTGCTTTTTTTTTTTTTTTTTTTTGCAATCAGTTTTTATTTTTCATTTGTTTACATCATTTGTTCGAGTTTTTGGTCCTTATACAATCTTAAATCTTTTCAACGTTTTCAAAAAACACAATAAACAATTCTAAACAACAAATTCGTAATGATGTGGTCATACCAATGGTCTTTTTCTTTTTTTTTTTTTTTTTTCCCCTTTCCCCCCCCCCAGATGTCCTATCTACAGTGATCTATATATATATCTTTTCTCAAATCTAAGTAAGAAAGAGTGAGTATTTGCAATAGGAAACTTTGCAAACTTTTACATTCCCACCTTAAACCAATTATTCGTCAACCAACTAACTGTGAGCTTTAACAAGGATTCCAATAATACTGTTCGATTACACTTATGCAGACTCGTAGAAAGGTTTATCAAAAGAACAGATATGATCTGGACTCAACCATTATTCACATAGAGTTATAATGCAATTTTATACAATACGTTGTGTAGTGTGTCATACACTGAATCGATAGACCGGACAGGACAGAACAGGACAGTGATACATTACTAGACATTACATGGTGCATTGGGTTTTGATACTTAGAATTTCTTAAAGCAGTTTATACAATAGATCAAGATGTTTCGACTTGTGCAAATTGTTCTCCATCTTACAGACATATCTCTCCGCCTGAACCTTCGCCTTCACTTCTATGAGGAATCTCGTGAAATCCAATTCATTCCCTCCAAACAGCCTCTGTCTATGTATAAATGATTTAGCCATCAGTATTACATAGTTGATTAACCTGTCATACTTGTAAACTTCTACCTTTCCCAAGATAATGTCTTGTTTCGTGACACAGAAGATATTCCCCTCAAAGTTGGCTCCAAACCACATTTTCACACAACACCAAAAGAGCCTGACATTAGAACATTCAGTAAAAAAGTGCATTATGGTATCATCCTCATCATCATTGCAATAATTACATGTGGCAGACTCCACTATTTTCCTTCTGGCCAAGTATACCCTACATGTAATTGATCTGTTGATAATTCTATACTGCAGGGACTGCAGTTTTGTTTCCCTGGTTAGTTTATATGCTAGAGTATTGACAGTTCGCCAGATATCTGAATCACTTTTGAAATTATTGAAGGTACGAACCCATTTTGCACGTCCCTTAGGAATCCTTGATTGCCTGTTGAGTAATATTTGGTATATACTCTTACTCGACAGGTTCATAATATCTCGAGGTCCTTTTCCCTGGACCTGTACTAGATCTCTTCTTGCTTTTACTTACAAAGAACTGGTATGGGGTAAACCCCATCCCTGTATTTTGTTGGAATATGAATGTCCAGTTTGACATATCTTGCGTCACAATACGCCTTATCCATTTAGCATGAGAATCCTGGATCATGGGTGAGAGATCTAATAACTTCCGCCCCCCAGCCTCTGTTGATTGTATGAGGGTATTGTAAGCAATTTTAGATGAACCTCCTTTCCATATGAATGATTGTATTATTTTCTTAAACCGTCGATAAACCTCCCCCGATACACTTAGGCTAGAGCAGGGGTACAGAATGACTGGGATGAGGAGGGAATTGATAATACATATTCTTCCTTTCAATGATAGGACGTGGTTAGACCAACTTTCAGTCATTGAGGCACACATATCCAGTCTATCTGAAAAGTTCCACCTACAGGATTCACTCCGTGACATTTTTCTGGAAAAAAATTATACCCAGTATCATTATTTTGTCTACTTCTTTAAATTTGCATCTAATTTCTTTCTCCTTTGTACAACTGAAGGGGAGAATCTTTGATTTTTCCTAATTTGCCTGTAAGCCTGAGAATTTGATTTGTAATAACGGGCAAATGTTGATAACTGATATTCATGATATAAATGTGTTTATTTGTTTTATCCAATTTTATTACCTATCATATACAAAGTCCCCATTGAAAATGTACAGGTACGTCATGTATCCTTGTTTGCCTGTGAGCGCATATTGTATAGGATTCATGACTACTTCTTGCTCATGGGTTAAAAAGTACCCATTGAAAATGTAAGAGGCCATGGTAAGTTAAAGCACAACCAAGTATTTATTAGTAGCCGTAAACCACACCCATGGTTTATAGCTTCCCAACCAATGTTTTACGGAAAATACATTGGTCAATTATAGTAACAGAGACTCGGGTGGTTTATTTAAATTATGAACACTGAAGTTGTGTATGGAGAGCTAAAAGTGTCCCTGCTAGGCGCCCTTCACTGAATACCTACCAAAACAAAATGGCCGTCATATCAGTCGGTACCGGAAATTTCTAGGAAAAGAAAAGGGAATAGGATCATAGAAAATGGAACCTCTGGGGTTTATTATTAATGACTATGGGAAATAAATCGATGTTTTTAGCACGGTCGGCTTTGAAAACCACTTGAGGTTGATGAGGTATTTTTTGTTTTTGTTTCAATTCTTTAGTCAGGGACCTGTTTCACTAGTTTCGTGACATGTCTGTGACACCATACAGACATTGGGGTTGTCTAGTTTCATGACAACACAAGTAGCTGCCCTTAGGTAAAGACAGACCCCAAACAAAAGAATTAGACAAATCTACACATCATGGACCTGTTTCACTAGTTTTGTGACAAAAGTGTTAGACAGACATGAAAAGCGGCACCAACAGTGCAAGCAAGATTGGACAAAACAAAGTCTAATGTCTAGTTCTTATGAAACCAGACACACCATCTAGACGCCATCTAGACATGTCACGAAGCTAGTGAAACAGGTACCAGGGACCTGTTTCACTAGTTTCATGACAAAAGTGGCACTTACTGTGCAAGCAAGAACGGATAAAACAAAGTCACGTTTCATAACGCATGTCACATCTATTGTCGCATGTTGTGTCACAATGTCAGTGTTGCAAACAGTGACACTACAGCACCACTTGCGCCAGCGCTACTGGTGTTGTCACGAAACTAATCAACCCCAAACTGTCTGTATAGTGTCACAGACATAGTGTCACAGACTGTCTAGACATGTCACGAAACTTGTGAAACAGGTCCCAGGTCATTGAATTAGGCTCTCGGCCTCTCTTCCTATTTATGATCAGTTTAATACAGTACTTATATATATTTTCATAATCCATATATTTGAGTAATAGCGCAGTTGGTGTTCTTTCCTTTATTGCTTTTTCAAATACACTGCACGAAAACCGCTTTATTATTCATATATAAGCCATCACGGAAGTGCATGTCTTGGGTGAATATTGACTTGTTTTCTATATGTATATATATACGCCCAGGCCTTATATACAGACGTGTCTTGGCTGTATTTCACACCCGGCGTATATGAGAGGAAATATCCTCTCCCCACCGCCTCCCGCCCGTCTGTGTTGGTAGAAGTACAGGTGTCCTCAGTAGGAAGCCCTCCTCCCACCCCCCTCCCCCACCTACCCCAGCCCGCTCTCAGTGAAGCCCTCTTCACTGGATGCTTATATACGCCTACAGATGAGGTGTATACACATGGGGAATCGGACGACCTTGTATATGCAAAATACCTACTTATATACGCGGGGCGCATCCATATGTAAAATAATACTGTTCGTGCAGTGATACTAATTATGACGAACGTGTGAAGTGTAATGGCTTCAGCAGCTGTCTTGCTATGCGCGGGAAAGTCACTCAGAGACACCTACCGGACAATTAGTCTACTAAACGTATGACGTCATATCACGTGACTTCGCTCCCGTTGTTTGAACTTTCAACAAACGTCTTACCTGCCACCCACCCCACATGTTTCTGGATGTTACTATTTCACATAGTACTTTGTCTTTCATGAACTATTAATTTCATTATATACCCTTGCATACTGTATGTCATGATGTATACCGTTGTATACCTAATATTTACTTTTCCACTTTTGGAAATTTAAATAAAATTTTCTCGTCCACAGCTGCTTGTTTGTCATTATACAGTAACAGCGTTGCGTATCAATCTCATTGTAATGAACATTTTTTTTTTTTTTTTTTTTTTTTATTCAGGTAAGGTTCGCGTACATCATTCGTAGCGGTCTGCCACCGTCCCTTTTTCAAGCCTTGTATAACTTTACTACACACAGGTAGTTTTTGTCTCTCGTCTTCTGGACCTTGGCTATTTAATAATGCATATATTTACAGTCGAACAATACTAAACAACAATACATAACATGACATACATCATAATACGACCTAAGAAATCATAATACATCATAATAAAGAATTTCATAGTGTTCCGTTGCAGGACAAGCAGCAACATACATTTTATATGAGATAATAGTAAAATAAAGTAGTGACTTCTATTGGGTATCGTTGGTATATTTAAAGCATCTCATTTCTTTAATTTTCTGCCAGGTATACCTTTATTATGTGAGGTGTAATGGCGTACAGGTAAATTGGTAGTATCTTTATTGGTCGGAAGCTGTTGATATCCGTTTTTGCACAGCACAGCTTTTAGGAGTTAATTATATGGAGACATGGTTGGTATGTCTGAATATAATCTGTTCAGAGATACATTGGTCGGAAATATGCACCGAGCCCGAAGAACGAGGTAAATATATCTTATCGACATATCGAGGCACAGATGGAATTCAGGTATACTCACTAAGTCTCTTCATTATCATATACTTAGAAGTCATTAAAAAAATCATTTTACAAATCACTTTTTCGAGAATGATAGTGGTCACGTTGTACGCAAGGACGTATGAATATCCCTTTGTTACTCTGTGACGAACAGAATCTGCTCTGCTGGTCAGTAAAAGTGATAGTCTCCCAAGGGTATGTAATGATATATTATTACATACCTATGGCCGAATGTCTATGAAATACTACCTGCTGCTAGGAGTACAGTATAAATAATGTTTGGGCGCACTGCGCCCGTAGTAAATATTCGGGCGCACTGTGACCATTGGGTCAAATGGTACATTTAATAAGTACATAAAAGGCGGGTTTTTTTATAGTTAGGTATGTAATAATAAGAAAATGTAGTGACTGAGCCAGAAGGGATGCCATTCTCGGTCTTTTTATACCATAAATACGTCCCTCCGCCTGCGGTGTCGGGACGTATTTATGGTATAAAAAGACCTCGAACGGCCATCCCTTCAGGCTCAGTAACCACGTTTTCTCTTAGTATTTTTCCAGGCTTCAGGAAAGACATTTGTGCTAAGCGATAGAAAAATGATTTTTTTTCAAATTTCATTCATCACTTTCTCTTCAGTCACCGGTTTATGATTAAAATTTTCATTTGCTTTTGTGTATGCCATGGTCCGTGCCTCAAATTGCCTTTTGCGTGATTTGCCTCTATTGAGGTATATAATTGGTTTATTTGGTACATGTATGAATATATTGTGTATGAAACTTAATCAGGGGGCATTCCTCGTTTACTGTTTTGATCGATTAACTTCATGTCGTGATTACAGGTGTTTTTGTTATTTGCTTTTCCGGCAATGTTCCACCAACATTTGCTTGGATTATCTCTTAATCATACCCGATTGGAGCACGTAAGTAGCTTTAAATACCTTGGTGTGACCCTGGACGAAACTCAGACCACAGTTAACGTTTAAATTTTGTAGAATCCGCTTGAAGTTGCTCCCGCACATAGAGACATAGTGAACAAGATCTAGGCGTGGAGATTGAAGAGCCACGAGAGTGAGATTCTCGTGCAGTTCTAAACTGTAAGCTGCTACTGTTTTTTGTGTTTCTCTACACAGATGTACTTCTATACTGAAATCATAATTCAAAACTGTAGTTTTCTGATTGCCTTGCCCCGAGAATAATTGCGCTGGTAGTCGGTAAAATTTGTGTCACATGAAATGATAGTCCGGAACTAATTGATAGCTTCAGGTATTAATAGTAGGGGGCGCCGCTAAATCACTCACCAATCGGAAACGACGACGCGACGAAGTCGTTAGTATCCTATATAAGAAAGTACCTCAATCGCAGGCAAGCAGCGACTATCTATAAAACAAAAATACTGCCGTTCTTAGACTATGGAAGCATCCTGTATCATGACACAAGCAGTACCCTTACCACAAAACTCCAGAGAGTTCAAAATCGTGCACTTTGGGTGTGTTACAATAGTAATAAATGTAAACTGGAGTTGCTGGAAGATAGGAGCAACAGCTCCTAGGCACTACCTCCAGTATAAATAAAAACCTTTAAAAAAACAACCTTTGTTTTCATCTAATTCAGCGTTATAATAGTCTCTCTTTGCTTTTTTGACTTCCGCCGGGACATCTCTGAATAGTCAATATTTATGTCCCCATTAATGACAATTTGTTCCTCTCTGCCAATTAGCTCATCATTGAGGCACTCTGTTTGATAATGACAAAATATAGTGGTATTTCCTGATGGTGGTCTATAAGAATACTGGAAAACTTGACCCGTAACAAACTCGAACCTCAAAATTCTCGACCCGTTTTAAATCTTCCCAACTCCAGTGTCTTATTACAACTCTGGATAATTACTAAATTTAGTAGTATGTTGTCTTGGCTTCAAATTTGGTCTTCTCTGGGGAAGAAAACAAACAGAAAACCCTTCCCTTAAGCCTATCCCTAATATGACCCTTTCTCTAACCTTATCCCTAACACTATCTTTAACTTAACCCTACAGCTAAACATAACTAGACTTATTTTCTATATCCGTTGTTTTTTCTTGTCTAAAAGCTAACTAGTCAGACCTTTCCATTTATATGAAAATGTTTTCTTTATAAGTATCCGAAACCGGTCAATTTCTCAAATCAATTTCTCCAAAATTGGACGAGTTCTCCTGACAACTATGGATCAAATTCGTTTTGGGTTGAATTTTCCAGTAACTGTCTTTAAACGTTACAGACATTGTGGTTTTTTTATATTGTAAGTTCTACCGATAGTAAATCACTGTGCCTTGACTTCAGCATTGCTTTAAACTAAGTTTGGCTAAAGTTTCATCTAAAAAGATGTAATTATTGAAAATGTGCTGATGGCATGTATAATCATATCCAGCATATCATTATGTAGATATATATTTCTGGAGACACAGGACCAAGCGTTTGAAAGTTGTTTGATGAATATTCATGAGCTCACATGTTAGTTCACATGTTATTTCGCGGGCTCACATGCTCCGGGTCCGCCATCACGATCACTGGTCTCCAAAACACTTGTACACATTTTTTTTCTTTTTGTTAGAAATTTTTAATTATGGTTTAAAAATTGTTGTTAAATTGTTGATAAAAGGGCTGACGACTATCATCTATACATATCCTGATTCGGCAAGAGTGGCATACTGTTGTTCTCTCATACTTGATATATATTCCTCTACCCTTGTTGACCCTATCATTTCTGCGAAGTGTTTTCCTATCCAGCCTTGTTAATGAGTACTCTTGAATGTTAACAATATTATTTTGGAGGCATCTTCCTGATATAAGTGCACAGACAATGTAGCTATATATAGCTTTTATATTGGTTTTGGTCTGTCATTGGGTTGGCATGTTATATATATAGCAGGCCCCCCCCCCCTCATTGTTGCTCCTGACCCCCCCACCAGGTGGCTACCATCTGTGTTATTGGAGCATGCTTGCATGCGCTATATACATCATCTAGAGGATATAGGGGTCTATACAGACTTTCAGGGTACTGCATGCAAACTATCCCTTCACCGTCTGTGCGCTATTTACTGTGATATTGAGAACAGAGCAGGGAGCCAGTGACACAGTCTCTTAGAGGCGTGCCCAGCTGACCATGACCAATCACTCAAGACCAAAATACCTCAAGACCCACTGATGCTTGATGTGTTTGGTGCAAGTGAAAACTGGGTGCAAGTGAAAACTATCCATAGGCTCAATCTAACTCAAACCTTTTAATTGCTATTCATTTATAATTGCATGCTCATTCATCTGTGATGAACATACTATATGCTCCTAGTTATTACAAACTTGAGTGCGAATGTCAGTGAAATACTACCCTCTCATGGGGGTATCATATTCATTGACTGCAGCCCACTATGGTGCACTTTGTTGCACTGCAATACTTTATCATGCGTCTAGCCTAGTCTCTGCATTTGATAAGCGTGCATAATCGACATCATTGTGACCAATGTCAACGTGGCAGTTGACTTCAAACTCGCAATACAGGTCCCCAGTAACAACTACAAGTGCGTACTGACCAAATATTGAGGTATTTAATGTGTGACGGTCACCTGATAGGGTTTAAATTGCTCGAATATGCGAAATTGATCGATAGTCACAACTCGCCTTTGTCCACAACAGGCGAAGCACAGACAGGCCAGATGTGCTCGTTGCGCATGCGCAAAGATATTTAAATGAACCTCACTCTCCTAATCATAGTGGCTTGCCGACTTCCACCGCTTCAAACCAGCTTGCATCTATGAATACGATTGGAAGAGTGACGTTAATTTACATATTTTCGTGCATACGCAATGGCAACATCCTTCGCGACTTCCAGTTTGTAGCAGACAGTGTCAACATAGAGAGGTTGTCACTCAAAACTCAATAAAGGGCATTTTCTGATCGAATTGAGGTATGTAATAATAAAAAAATTACCAGAATATAGACAGAACTATGTCTATCGCCGACATTCGCCCCTCCGCCTGCAGTGTGGGGGCGAATGTCGGCGATAGGTGACCTTGTACCAAGAGACAGTTCGCCTACAGTCTGGTCATTTTCTCTTAATGACCTACAACTGACCTAGTTTGGCATTCAATCCCTGGAGGGTGGTTGTGGATCCTAAGATTCGAGGTCAACTCTCGACTGTAGAACCGTCCCAAGGCGCTAGAAAATATTATGTAAGGAGGTCAGGGTGAAGGTCGGGGTTCGCTGCGAATGCAGTCATTGGCTACTCGGTCTACTCTATTCTTTATATGGACTTAGTGTAATGGGACAACTCCATGCTGCCTGTCTAAACTATAGGGGTTGGTTGGGTTAAATCCCACACAGGAGCACTTGGGGTGAGCCTCAATGCAGGTTGTGTTTTTTTTATAGGCTCTAAAAGCAGAAGTACTTGGTGGGAAATATTCATGGCTAAAGAAATTGATAATTAAACCAAGCTTTATGTTCATTGTATTTAAGAAATATACACAAAAGAAAATAATAAAATTTAAAATCGGCTTTGAGGTTATGACATAACACACTCTCCAAGCAGTATGAAAGATCTGATAGAAGAATAACAAACAGGGGGGTGTTTAACAATGTGGTCCTAGGAGAGTTATGCCTGTAAGACAGGTCCTAGGACAGTTTGCGTTTAACTACTAAGACAATCTTAGCGAGGGACTGTCTTTGCCAAGGACATTAGAAAGATTCTCCAAAAGTGTTTAACAAGTTTGACCCACATCTTACAATCTGTCCTCCACATACCCAAAAGGGTCCTAGATGGGGGACACCTATATAGCTCTCTTAGAGGATTAAAATCATAAATAACAACCTTATTTATCAATTAAACTAGAGGAAATATGTAGAGTATGGTATGTAATACAAAACGGCAGTGTTAGAGGGGAAATATTTGAAATATTCATTTGGATTAAAAATGATGAAATTAGTTACCACAACCCTCACTATGTGGCACTACCTACAATTCTTAGGAATTCTCCTTCACAGGGATCCCACAGCTGTCTTACAGCCTGTTTTGTCCCAGCCTGAGACCAAATTCAGTCCTAGGAGACTAATTATGCAGTAATTTTTTCTCTATGGGGGACACCACTTGTTAAACGGAAAAATTCTTTCGTCCTAAGATATGTCTTAGATTGCTGGCATGATCCTAGGAGGATTCTTCTCCTAGGACCAAAACTACTGGGTCAAGACGGTTGCTTATTTAACCCGACAAGAGCTTACTCTGTGTAGCACTGGCAACTAGAGCTAACTCTGTGTTGCTCTGGTTGCCAGTGTACAACTACCCAACCCACATTCAACAATCCCCTCAAACCTACCTCCCCTCAACCCCTACTCTTCCTTCTTCCTCTCCACCATAACCTACGCACATCAATCCATAGATCGTATAATGTTTACCTAAAAGCCAACATTAAAATTTTCATCATTCACAACACATAGTCACCCTATTAATCAATCTTATTCGTTATCAACACTATTGCATACATTATCTTTTATCTAATTTATTCGATTATCATATTTTATCAAAGCAATAACATTTATCAACTATTCATCAATGAATTTTTATTAATCCAATTCACTTGTCTCTTTTCCTTTCATCAGGTAGGGGGACAGGAGGAATTACAGTAATGAGGCTCCTGATATTCAGGTTTGTCCTATGTGGCCAAGAATCAAACTCATCCAGTTTTACAAAGGTACCTTACTCCTGCTTGTCAACTGTGTAGGGATCAGGGCCCTGTTTTTTAGTCACGACCATTGTGTGGCCAGGAAGGCCCAAGATCAAACAACGATTTCACGACAGTTTCGACGACAAAAGATGACCAGTGTGCATTAATGCCTGTACCTCGTCCGGTCGCCACACAGGACGACGTTTCGTATTAACTGCAGCCGATGGTGGTGGAGGTTTGGGGTTATGTTCTTTGTTGCCGGACATCTCTGTGAATACAACGTAAAGTGTAAGGAAAGTATAACTACCCACAGTAAAAGCCATAGGCTACTAACCAATGGACGATAAAAGGGGATTTTGCACTTTCAAATAATAAATCATCGAACAACTAACATATTACGCGGTGACAACTATATCTAAGTTCCAATTAATATTCTATGATGTGTAATTAAGCTATAGGAAGTCATAATATATGAGTAATATTATTAATCTTACCGAATTTGCAGAATGCGTTTTCGTGCGAAGCGTAGTCGAAGAGAGAATGGACACACTACATGTTTACCGGAACTAGAATTGTGAACGGAGAGTTCGGCAATATACAGGCACCTTACCCGGTTCTAAACGATTGTCGTCCAACCTGTCGAATCATACGATCTGTGTCAAATATACTATAATTTCTACGAACGATTCCCGTGTTTGGCTACGATGTGCTTTATGTAACGACATTGGCCATGGATCGTGGCAAACCTCGTACATCGTTCGATAGCTCGTATCGTCCAGCTATCGTATCGTCCATTACGAGTGAAACGGGGCCCTGGTCCGTTAAGTGGTGGTGTGTTCACTTTACACTAAAGGACACAGTCGCTGATCCCTCCTGGGGCACCCCTCTCATAAGATCTCACAGTCTCTTAGTTGTATTCTGTACTCTCACTACGCTCTATGTAAAGAAAAGTAAACAGCAGAAAAAATGTAATACAATCATATTGTTTCTTTAATACACATTTCATACACAATTGGATAACAAATGGCTCTTACAGCTGGAATAAGGTGCAAGTTCATAATTCAAGTTTTACTGCTAAACCTCTGCCAATATTCACAGATAACCTAAGATGTGTAACCCCCCTCCTTCAATGAAATTCCTATGGACAGCTTGTATAATCTATAAAATCATGTTTTCGGAATACTGCCTCCTGAACCAACCCTCTCATAAGATCTCACAGTCTCTAAGTCGTATTCTGTACTCTCACTAGGCTCTATGGAGAAGAATTCTTAACGAACTAGGCTTAAAGCCTTGAGAATCCACTGGCCTGACTCCCGTGCTAAAGACGTACATCAATGCAACCCAAAGATTCCTATAATCTCTATGATGCCACCTAGCGGGAACACTGTGTGCTAGTGGATTCTCAAGGCTCTAAGCCTAGTTTGTTAAGAACTCTTCTACCATAGAGTGCAGTGAGAACCTTGTACAGCATATGACCTAGAGAGTGTGAGATCTTATGAGAGGGGTGCCTGTGTGGCTATTCAGGTGGGCCCCATGCATGGAAGTGCTACAGGTTTGCCCGGATTATGTAACTTGGTCTGTATATAAGGCCAGGTCCGCAGCAGGTCGACAGGTTACTCTGTGTGTTCCTGTCAGAAGAGTTAACCACTTGGAGACGGTGGTCGTAGGTTTTTCTGAACCCTCTTGGTGGTCGAATATGGGAGCTTGTTTTGGCTTGCGGACTTATTCCCTCTGCTTTACTTGACATTCCGGTGTCAAGGTACTGTTTAGGGTTTAACAAATGAGGTTTTTAAAAGCAGGGTTTTCAATAAAGTTTGAATACTCAAGTTCTGAGTCTGGTTTTGTGTGAAAAGGGATCAATATAGTCATCCGAATTATAAACTGAGTATCACCCAAGCCAACCTATGTAAGCTTGCATAGGGTAGCAATGTGATATTGCTTGAATAGATATGATCTAATCCATTGGTAGAAAACCTGGAAAGGCCACAACTGGTGCCAACTACATCTGTATAATCCTTATATCTAATATGTGTGTGCTAACTGCCTGTACCTAACTCCTGTTTTTCCCATGTATGAACTTCATATCTAATATGGATGTGTTTTTTTCTCGTTTTTTTTATTTAGAAGTGTTTATACAAATTTTGAACATTGCTCAGTTCTTCCATTTGAACTGTGTGGTTCCACCTATACACAAATACCAGATTACCATCACCATATTTAATAGTATGTATAAGAAATTAACACGTGTGAATATGTGGATGTGTTAACTGTCTGTACCTTACCCCTCTTAGTCCCATGTATCAGCTTCATGTCTTATATGTGTGTGTTAACTGTACCTTACCCCTCTTAGTCCCATGTATCAGCTTTATGTCTTATATGTGTGTGTTAACTGTACCCTACTCCTCTTAGTCCCATGTATCAGCTTTATGTCTAATATGTGTGTGTTGACTGTACCTTACCCCTCTTAGTCCCATGTATCAGCTTTATGTCTTATATGTGTATGTTAACTGTACCTTACGCCTCTTAGTCCCATGTATCAGCTTCATGTCTTATATGTGTGTGTTAACTGTACCTTACCCCTCTTACTCCCATGTATCAGCTTTATGTCTGATTTGTATATGCTAACTGCCTGTACCTAACTTCTGTTTCTCCCATGTATCAGCTTTATGTCTAATATGTGTGTGTTAACTGTACCTTACTCCTCTTAGTCCCATGTATCAGCTTTATGTCTAATATGTGTGTGTTAACTGTACCTTACTCCTCTTACTCCCATGTATCAGCTTCATGTCTGATTTGTATATGCTAACTGCCTGTACCTAACTTCTGTTACTCCCATGTATCGGCTATATGTCTTATATGTATGTGTTAACTGTACCTTACTCCTCTTAGTCCCATGTATCAGCTTTATGTCTAATATGTGTGTGTTAACTGTACCTTACTCCTCTTACTCCCATGTATCAGCTTCATGTCTGATTTGTATATGCTAACTGCCTGTACCTAACTTCTGTTACTCCCATGTATCGGCTATATGTCCTATATGTATGTGTTAACTGTACCTTACTCCTCTTAGTCCCATGTATCAGCTTTATGTCTAATATGTGTGTGTTAACTGTACCTTACTCCTCTTACTCCCATGTATCAGCTTCATGTCTGATTTGTATATGCTAACTGCCTGTACCTAACTTCTGTTACTCCCATGTATCGGCTATATGTCTTATATGTATGTGTTAACTGTACCTTACTCCTCTTAGTCCCATGTATCAGCTTTATGTCTAATATGTGTGTGTTAACTGTACCTTACTCCTCTTAGTCCCATGTATCAGCTTTATGTCTTATATGTGTGTGTTAACTGTACCTTACTCCTCTTACTCCCATGTATCAGCTTCATGTCTGATTTGTATATGCTAACTGCCTGTCCCTAACTTCTGTTTGTCCCATGTATCAACTTCATGTCTAATATGGGTGTGCTAACTGTGTGTGCCCAATTCCTGTTTGTATCATGTATCAACTTTATGTCTAATATGTATGTGCTAACTGCCTGTACCTAACTTCTGTTACTCCCATGTATCAGCTATATGTCTTATATGTATGTGCTAACTGTGTGTGCCCAACTCCTGTTTGTATCATGTATCAACTTCATCCTGTTTATATATCACCTATATCATCTTAATGTCTAATATCTGTGTGCTAGCTGTCTGTACTTAACTCCGGTTGGTCCCATGTATAATCTTCATGTTAACTGGGATGCCTCCCTCACCGACTCGAAAACACGCCCCTCCACTTACAAAAGTCCGTGAGTTTGTATTTACTTAAAAATAAATGCCAGATCAGTTTTCCCAGTGTACCTTACACCTGTTCCTCTCCTATTCAATCCTCATATCTCAATCTACCATAGAAAAGTAGTTTTAAGAACATGTCCGAACCCTTCTTTCTGTACGACAATGAAACGCTGTAATAGGTACGGCACTACTTTTTTTATCTTTTTTTTTTTATAACAATTTCTTTATTGAGTCATTCTTGATGATCCTTTACAAATATGCCTTGTTGCTACATCGTGTATGTTTTGACTTCAATAAAGGGGCGGACGCCTCAATTTGAAACAAATTGATTTTCATGGCGCAGCCTACACCAACAAATCTACAGTGTTTTCATCTATATAGCGTCCATGTGATTGAGTTTACTCAGCTCATCCTCTTATATAGAGAAATGTTACAGCAAAACAGTAAAAAATCCATTACAGTCAACATTCTTAAATACCAATTTTCTACATATAGTCAAGCATAACTTTTAATATCATAGTAAAATATTACGATGTTAAAAAAAGCAGAACGATGCAGATACCTCTCTTCACTTTCCTAAATCACTAACTCACATTAAATACATGGACCTGACCAGACGTAATAATAAAAATGAATAGAACCCTTTAGACAAAAGATAAAGAACGTGGAGGAATACGCAGTTAGAACAATGCGATTACGATTGACATTTTAGACTTTTTTCCTCGACATGTATTTCCTCATTAATCTCATTCCTACAGCTCTTTTTCGTTCTTCCATGTCATCGTCTTTACATTGTCGACATCCTGCATAATATAATCGTTTGCCGGTGCTAAATTCCAGAATCGGTGGTTATACTCGCTAGATGCAAACGCGACTTCATAAGCTATTTTCCACTGGGCGATAATTCAGCACCCATCTGTAGTCGGGATCAACGGACCTTCTTTTCTTGGTGTAGCGATGCCAGATTGGTAAATGGCAACAGCCCCGTATCTATAATGGTCACCGATTAATTGGGCGAAGGTTATATAATAAAGCCATCATCGATCCACTTGTTCACCGACTGACAGAATCAAAACACCCTAATTTCATAAGTGAGACTCAAGGTTTTACTGGGGACTTAAATTCTTGATATGGCATTTTCACCTGACAATTAAATGTCCACCCATTATGTGGTACGTGTAAAAGCAATAGTCCGGTGGTGGCACTTATGAACTCATATATATATATATATATATATATATATATATATATATATATATATATATATATATATTAAATTTCAATAAAGGCAATTTACAACCATCCAAGATACTGTACGTTCTTCCTTGTAAATAGATAAACAAAGGTGTTTTTACAGGGCAGCTGGTGAAGTGGTTTTTGAAATAAATTTTACAGCAGATATATATATAGGGGCAAGATAATATTTCATCTCTACATTTTAAGCTGCAGCTCATTTGTAGGTTCTGGTTGAAACCGTCATCAGTGAGAAAAAGGGTCTATTTAGCAGTGAAATAGTGAAGGTCGACGACTGAACGACAGTGGAATCATCCTCCTGCCACCGATTTTATCGTCCATCGTATATAAAGACCCCATTGAAAATGTATGGGGACTCGTTGAACCATGACCCATAAATCTCCACACCCTCGCCTCCTTGTAAGTCATTACATAAAACTTGTCAGATACCATAACTGTGCATCACTACTGCGCATCAACTCCTCAGAGCATGCGACCGCTTGTATCTGAAACCTGTCAATATTGTGTATAGATATTATCCATGGTATACAGATAGCCCATTGAAAATGTATGGGGACTCAGTAAACCACGACCTATTATATAAAACCTGTCAGATACAATAACTGTGGTATACGGATTCAAACCTTTGGTATACGGCATTCAAGGACATGGTATATGGGAAAATAGTCCCTTTGTACTATAGAGCAAGGAAATAGTCCCTATTGTTATACCCTAATGTATGGAAATTACTGGGTTAGATTAACTCGAGACAACCAACTCGAGACAATCTGTAAACCACTCGAGGTTGACGTCGTAATATACTCGTTAGCACTCATGTATTACTAGGCTTCAACCTCTCGTGGTTTACGGCCGCCTGTCCACAAAACCATCGATCATTATCTGTGTGTGTAGCCGGTTACAACTGATTGGTGAGGCGCATTGTCGTCAGGTGGTGCTAAATTGCATAATGTGGGGTTAAATAGTCATCAACCTCAAATTCTTATCCCCGTTTCCACCAGACGATGTACTAAAGTGTCAAATAGTCAGTGCCATGTTGTGGAAAAAAACCCGGACTAATTGGCCAGAATAATCAGGCGGAAATCCCGCATCACTCCAATTTCCTTTCTTTTCTCTGGTGGCCTGCCTAGGGCTGACACAAAGCCTGTTTCCATTGGCTGATAACTAGGCACCGATCTGCAGTCGGGAACCATCGATGGATTTTCTGGGTGCATCAACGTCAGGTCAATGAGTGGAAACAAGATCAGCAGAGAACGCTCAGCGATTATTTTGGTATAGGGGACAGAGCCATTGTTAGTCCTTGAAGAAGTCACTAGCTGGCCAGCAGTATGGTGGGCCCCTTTGGGGAACAGAACCTGGGCCCCGTTTCTTTTTTTTGCCTGACAAGACTTGAAATACCCAAGGAGAGGTCATGGGAGAGTTTGGGTTCGATAAATCAAAGTATCGTCTGGAAGCAGAGGAGGTGTGAAGCGCAGCGCCCCCTATCGTTTCGGCATGGACTCAAATGACAGCTGATGCAGATTCCTATGCAAAAATAGGCTAACTAGTAGCAGCTACTACATACAAACTGTTCGAGCGCTATTAAAAATCTTTTCAGATATTGATAGAGTGACATCTAATGTACAATAGAGCTTAATAGAGCTCCACGTTTTATGGCTGTTTGGTGTTGTGGAATACAGCCTTATTTCTCATAGGCTAGGCCTTACTAGCCACACACAGAGCTCTTCATTCTCAAGAGCTCCTTCCCCAATGCTGGTGGGTTTTAAAGTGGCGCCTTGAACCCTGCCGCGATCGCATATATGAGTCGGGTCGCTATAGGGGGCGCTGCGCTTCACACCTCTGGTCAGGAAGGAGAGTTGTAGCCGATGATCTATGACCTCTCGTCCATTTGTGTTGGGTTTTTTTATCGTCAGGCCAGGAAACCTTCAGAGTCTCCTTCAGCTCTCCTGGAGAGTGACACCTCTAGGGGTATCGTGGGTGATTCAAGATAACAAATAAAAGTTATTCAATTCATTTGAATGATCGGAAATATATCTATGATGATTTTAATAAAAGCTGGAGGTCTCAGATGAAGAATTACTGTCCTATTTACTTAGATTTACATACAATCATAAATGATGAAATTTGTTCCCAAGAATACCACTATGTGTCACCACAGGGCTGACTAAAGAAAAGAGTCATTAGCAACCAATAAGAGACCAGTAAACACGTGAATCTGGCCAATAGGAAGAGAGTGATTACAAGACCTCGTTCAAGTCTCCTCCAAAGTCTCTTACAGGCCTATTTTGTCCTGGGATTCTCTCCAATGACGAGGATTTCTCTCCCTAAGGACGACAGGGTAAATCGAACGCCATTGAGGAGCTCTCGTCCAATAACTCGCCCGTGGAGGTCTCCTTCGTAAGAGCTCTTACGAAATTCAACTGCCTTTAGATGTTTTACCAGGGTTCCCTTTTTTTAAATTTTTGTTTTATGCTTTATTCACTTCTTTCAAGGAAAGTTCTTCCAGCGAGGTACAATAAACCACTCTCTACACCCATCCCAGGGCAGGATGACTCAAGGATTAAACCCAGGACATTATGTTTTTCACATGGGACACTTTATATACATATATATGAGCAAGGCTAACATATGTGACACTTCCCAATTATCACTCACTTCTTATGCACCTCCATTAGTGAAGAGCAACTACTTTTTCACCTCCATTAGTGAAGAACACCTGCTTTTGGGGTGTCATGGCAGCCCCCATGGATCATAGGCTATATTCCTTATACATTATGTAACAAGGACACCAAAGACGCATTTTCTGACAGGAAACCTGTGTATGCCTGGAAAATACAGTAGAAACAGTGTATTCGATGAACTGTCCACGATAAATTGGAACCGACATACAGTCCATGGCACAACTGACAGACAGAAAAAGCGGGATTCACCCGTTGGGACTAATATACCTAAGACTGGTGTACTTCACACATTTCCCTAGTCTCAGACAAAGTGCTTTTACCAGTCTCAAGGAAAAATAGCGAATTTTATTCACTTGGAAGGACACACCTGGTACATAGTCTCACCAATGTACCTCTGAAGATTTAAAAATGTTCAAATCAGAAAAGGAGAACAGAATTGTCTCAGACAAATGCCCTGTAAAATAGGATTCACACAGTGATAGACATGTAACTTACAGGGTCTTTGACTGAGACCAATCCTGCTGAGATTCTGTACTCGAACCCGAATCCGACCGTGTGAATTCAACTTTAGATGTAATTGTCGCCGATAATTGCAGCGGGAAATAATTGTCTCAGGGAAATGGAACACTACAATTCAGACAAGGAGACTGAGTCTCAGCGGGATTTCTCTCAGACAAAAACCCTGTGAAGTACATGAATCCCACCATGTGACTCCCACTTTACTCAATAAAGTGCTGATTCCACACAAGTTATAGCGAGATTAGTCACGATTTGGGTGTCTAGCTAAATCTTTGAATGATAGCGTACATATTTACTGCAATGCATCTTTAGGTGTCACGGTGGTGGAGCACTAAAGTATACACACGATTTCGTTAAAGAGTATGCACACCGTTGTGCGCGATGTATCGCGACAAAGGTGTTTTAACGGAACCGATTGAAACCAGGGAGCTGGGACCGGTTTCACTAGTGTCGTGACATGTCTAGATGGCGTCTAGATGGTGTGTCCGGTTTCATAAGAACTAGACATTAGACTTCGTTTTGTCCGTTCTTGCTTGCACTGTTGGTGCCGCTTTTCATGTCTGTCTAACACTTTTGTCACGAAACTAGTGAAACAGGTCCATGATGTGTAGATTTGTCTAATTCTTATGTTTCGGGTCTGTCTTTTCCTAAGGCCAGCTACTTGTGTTGTCACAAAACTAGACAACCCCAATGTCTGTATGGTGTCACAAAACTATGAAAACAGGAGTTTTAACGGGAACCGATTGAAACCTGGGAGCTGTTTCAAAAGTCGAGTGAAGTCTCGCCAGCAGCACGTCGCATTTCAAAGCGAGAGGCCGCAACAGCGAGCGGCACTTTGAATCAAAGTGGCAGCAAAACCGGTACCAATACCCAATAGTGAGCGGCACCTCCACCTCGACAGCAATGCTTCAAGTGCCAGTGTTAAACCTGATGCCCATCTACCGATTCAGGGTTGAGCGATTAGTTCCCAAATCGTATAGGAGTCGCTCAAGTCGTCGCAGGCAAATCATGTAACTCTTTGCTCCACGACGGACATTGAGGAGAGGGGGTGGTGGATATTAGTCCTAAGCAAATCGGTCTACTAATCGGTGCGTCACCCTTGCCTAGCGGTCCTACATCTACCGACTACGGTCGACTACGTTAGGATGCCTTGGATGAGCCAAATTACCGTCCGTTTGTCGCCAACAAAGCTACATGAATGTTCTGGAATTAGTAGATGGGCATTGGGCTTTAGCTCTCGCTTTGGCGGTGAATACTCTCCTTTAGCACCCTCCCGACTTTTGAAACAGCTCCCAGAAATCCATATTTGCTGACGGAAAACCTCACTTTATTGTGATCACTGTGAACCACAAATAGTGAACTACTTACAACCATATTCAATGTTAAAAACGTCTGCAATAAAGAAATTCTGAAGAAAAAAAGGAGGTAGGCCATATCAAGACACTGTAAGATATCATAGAGGAAACCCATGAAAGTTTAGGGTCTGAGCCCGTATCCCATCGAGTTTGAATCACATAGTAATTCACAAGGCGAAGCCGCGTGAATTACTATGTGATTCAAATGAGATGGGATCAAGCTCTGACCCTAAACTTGAATGGGTTTCTGAATTTATCTCACCCTTAATATTGACTAATGGGCTAACATTTGTGACATTATCCCCCATTGGATATTTTTCCTAAATATCTAATGGGCGTTAGATACGAGTTCCCAATGTTAAGTCTATGGAGAAAAAATATCTGGGGTGAGATAAAGCAAGATATACCACAGCAAATCCATCTTGTTGTTGGAACCAGCCCTTAAATCTCCGCCGTTTTCGTCGGCCAAAGGAAACGAGGTTTCTCTTCAACTTCCTTTCTTTCCGCCAGTCTCTGGTGTCCTGCCCTGGAGCTGACAGATCGTGACCTGGTGACCTGACGCCGCTGGGGGCGCTGCTCTATGCTGTCAGCCATGTCTTCCTGCCTTGCCCGGCTTCTCCAGACCACAGCACTATGGGGCGCCGTTATTTTCTTTGTTTTTTTTATATAATTTTGTGTGAGTGGTAAATTAAAGTTTATTGACATAATAGATTCATCAGCATAAAGCGACGACCATTATACGTTATTTATTTACAAGGCTGGAAGTACATTGAAACCAGCTTAATAGCTGAGTACATTCCAGGATAAAGAAAAGTGTTAAAATAGATTATAAGTTTGTCTTTTTAAGTCAGTTATTTATTCTGGATAATGATAAGGCAAGGTTTGCCTGTTTTTTTGCAGGTAGATTTGCCAATAAATAGGCCAGTGACAAAAACCACTGTTTAGTGCGGCTGGTTTTAATTGTCAGGCCTTTGTCAGGTTTTTGTATAGATTGACAGAATACACGCATCTTATGTCTTTCCTTGTATCCTTGTAATACATTCAATGTAAGGAATCACGTTAAACGCTCAGTCGAGACACAGCATCATGAAGTGCAGACTCACCGTTCTTGACATTATCCTACCCCTAATAAAAAAACAAAAACGCCACAGGCTTAACATGGAATTTGTTTATTTCATCGGGTGTGACATAAAGTGTTGTTTATGTCACTACTTTCTAATACTGAAAAAAACGTGAAAACGGGCTAGGATAAAGACTAGACGCCACTCGTTTGAGTTTATTTAAATCACTCATTGTGAGATTACGGAGTCAACAAAATGATAACATAAATGAACTCAAACAACATGCACAGAATCAGTGTAACCACTCATTTCGTGAGAAGAAGGGCCGTTTCATGAAAAAAAAAGACATTTTGTGAAATCCATTTAGTGAAATAAGCCATTCTGTGGACAGAATGATAGATTTGGACTAAATATGGATGTACTTCCTTGGACGAAATGAGTGGTAATGGAATGATACACGTACACAGAATTTTAGACTGATTCCGTGAACGGAATATATAGACAATAAACGATGATTTTGTAGATAGGCACCCGTAAACCACGTGAGGTTGACGCGTAGTAATACACGAGCGCTACCGACTTCAACCTTGAGTGGTTTACAGAGCCGCCTGTCTTGAAAACCATCACTTGTATTTACTAGCCATCTTTTCGAATAAATCAAACCTAAGAATTGCCATGATAAAGAATATAACAATAGGGACTATTTCTTTGTTCTATAGCTCAAATGGACTATTTTCCCGTATACCACAGCTGTGAGGCCGTATACCACAGACTTAAATCCATATACCACAGTTATGGTACCTGGGCCCCGTTGAATAAAAAAATGAACGATAAAAAAAGTATCTTACAAGTCTCGTTGGTGGCAAACTGTAGTATAAAAAACTATCGTTGAGGTGGACGGGCATTGCACGAGAGGATAAAATGAACGATTGTGAGTGGTGTTGAATAAAAAATCGTTCATTTTAGTGGTCCCCGTGGATATAGGTCAATTATACGATCATTCTACGATAATTGAACGATATTATCACGGATATTATCTCGTCCATCTTTCAACATATCTTATCGTCCAGCCTCACGGACGATACTTTTTTATTCAACGGGGCCCTGATTTATATAATGGGTCGTGGTTTACTGAGTTCCCACACATTTTCAATGGAGTTTCTGTGGATGATATATACACAGTATTGACTGGTTTCAGATACAAGCGGTCGTATGCTCTGAGGAGTTGACACGTAGTAATATCCGAGCGTATGCGTAGAGCCAACTTCGAGGAGCATGCAACCGCTTTTAATTGAAGACAGTCTATATTGTATTTATTATCCACCTTTTCCTGACAAATGGGGCATTGCTATTAGTCATTGGGGTACGCACTATATTTTCATACACACTATTCTTCCGTATGCGCCGGCTTTTGCAACCCAGAGCATATAACATATCTATATGCGCCGGGTATGTCCATACACACTTCCTATGTGCTTTCTATCAACGCTTTGTATTAGGTGGATATATCTGTATGCGCCGGGTATGTCCATACACACTCTCCATGTGTTTTCTATTGACACTTTGTATTAGGTGGATATATCTGTATGCGCTGGGTATGTCCATACACACTTCATATGTGTTTTCTATGGACACTTTGTATTAGGTGGATATATCTGTTTGCCTTGGGTTTGGTGATACATACTCCCTATGTGTTTTCTATGTACACTTTGTATTAGGTGGATATATTTTTATTACCCACCCACATATTGCGTATGTATGCGCCGGGTATGTCCATACATATTTCTATGGACACTTTGCATGAGGTGGATAATAAATATCTGTATACTCCGGGTATGTCCATACACACTCCCGATGTGTTTTCAATGGAGACTTTGTATCGGGTGGATATATATCTGCATGCGCCGCGTATGTCCATACACACTCCCTATGTGCTTTATATGTACACTTTGAATTAGGTGGATATATCTGTATGCGCCGGGTATGTCCATACACACTCCCTATGTGTTTTCTATAGACACTTTGTATTAGGTAGATATATCTGTATGCTCTGGGTTTGGTGATACATACTCCCTATGTGTTTTCTATGGACACCTTGTATTACGTGGATATATATATCTTTATTATCCACCTAATACAAAGTGTCCATAGAAAACACATAGTGAGTGTGTATGGACATACCCAGCGCATATGGATATGTTGTATGCTCCGGGTGGCGCATACGGAAAAATAGTCCGTGAGGGAAAATAGTGCATAACTAAAATGAACTGATATCGACATGCGACTTGTCAAAAAAGGTGGATAATAAATACAATATAGACTGGTTTCAGATAAAAGCGGTCGTATGCTCCTCGGAGTTGACTCTACGCAATATCCTCGCATACGCTCGGATATTACTACGCGTCAACTCCTCGGAGCATACAGCCGCTTGTATCTGAAACCAGTCAATATTGTGTATGTATGCGCCGAATATGTCCATACACACTCCCTATGTGTTTTCTTCGGACACTCTGTATAAGGTGGATAACAAATCAAAATGACCAAAATGTCCAGAACGGCTCCCCATACACCACTGCCTGCCCGCCCACTCTTCCATCCTGCACTGTGACGCTGCACGCGCTACTGCCGCGCCACCACGCGGAGATGATAAAACCAAACTGCAGGCTGACGAGTACAGAGACTTTAGTTGGCATTGGCGCGCTGGCCGAGGCACACCACACGGTACACGCCCACACCCCGGACTTACCCTAGCAGCTTCTCCAGCCCAGAGAGGATACGCCATACGTGGGATCGGATTAAGCAGCTGAGTCAGCCGGAGTTTCAACATGAAAGGATTTCATTAAGGTGGGAATAATTATCACATGCATCACTTTACTTCCATGTTTAAAATTACACTTCACTTGAATAATTGGAGAATTTGACACGTAACCAACTCGATCCGTAAAAAAATACCCAGTCCGTGACGAACTCGACCCGTTTTAAATCTTTTCAATTAAAGTATCTCATTACAACTGTGGACAAATACTATGTCTAGTTGTAAGTATTTGGCTTTTAAATCTTTCTGGTGAAGAAAACTAACAGAAAGACCCTTCCCCGAAGCCTATCCCTAACCCTAACCCTTTCACTCTCCTTTCCCTAAACCTTATCGGTAACCCTATTCCTCACCTTAACCCTACACCTAAACATAACTGGTCTTATCTATCCATTGGTTTATTTTTCTAAATTCTAACGAATCTGGGGGAAGTTTCATAATCTAGGATCGTACATGAAGAACCTTTTCTGTACCTTGTACAAGGGTTATCGTCTAATATTATTTAAGTCTGTTGGCTAAGACAGTATTAGCCGTCCATAAGGTCTTCCATAAGTGTTGAATGAAATTGACCCGCATCGTCCCTATGGCGTACAGAAAAGGGTCTACTTGTACGATCCTGGGTTATGAAACGGCCCCCTGCAGACCTCTCCTTCTATACTAAATATCTTATCCATAAGTATCGGTGGCCGAATGTTAAAGCCAATGCCCATCTACCGATTTTGGAACATTTATGTACGTTTGTCAGCGACAAACGTGCGGTAATTTGTCACAGGGAACCCATCCTAACGGAGTCGGTAGATGTAGCATAGCTAGGCAAGGCTTCCTACCGATTAGTGAACCACCGCCTTCAGACGTCCTTTTGTCGCCGACAAGTTGTGGTTTCAATGTTCCAAAATCGGTGGGGATCAGTTTATCAACATGTTGATAAATGTAGTCGGCGACAACGGAACGTTGGGAAAGGAGGGTTGATAGGTTGACCGACGCAGTAAATACAGTAATCGCTTGGTGAGGCTTGTAGGGGGTGCCACACTCGGTTTCTTTGGTTTTTGCCCTCCCCTAGCGATTAGTGTACCATACACCGATTTCATCAGTGTGTGGGTCGAGCAAGGGGTTACGTAATTTGCCTGCGACAAGGTGACCGACTCGGATACGATTTGGGAACTAATCATTCATACCGAAATCGGTAGATGGACATCCGGCATTAGGGGTGTTCACCACGAGCATGGGAGTTTGTGGGTTCAAACCCCGGTCGGGTCATACCAAAGACTTACACAAAAATGGTACCCACTGCCCATTCGATTTAACACCTGCCATTAGAATGAGGAGCAGGGGCAAGGGCCCGAGTGGAAGAACGGCTCTATAGCCGAATTCGGTGATTCTGAACACAAATATTCCCTAATAAAAATTGCCAAAAAAGGAAAGGAAACGGGTCGAGTTCTCCAATCGATTTCTCCGAAACGGGTCGAGTTCTCCTGACGACTACAGGTCGAGTTCGTTTCGAGTCGAGTTCTCCAGTAACCCTTCACTTTATTAGTTACGAAATCGTGCTTTCGTGACAGGTTCTTGTGTGTTAATTACCAGAAAGTATCAGACTTGCTCAGCTCCACGGATATAATTGGATTCTACACTCATACGGCTGATGGAAATTTTAAGATGGTATTACTGTGTGTAATTTCATTTAGATAATCTTATACCCGAGGCCCCTACGTCGATTTCATAATTGATAAGCCCTCTCGTAGAATGAGGCTACTTTGTGTTCATCCCTTTTAATGATGTTATTAAATCAATATATTCTGATGGTGTTGGGAGACATAATATACATGGAAACTGATTATACTTCTTTCGGTTAATATTTAAACCGTTGTAATCAGATTTGTTTAGTCTTCTCATCCCAGCTGTATCAATGGAGAATGATAATATGGAGATATTCTTATGATGAATATATAAACTTTAATTAGCTATATAAAAATTCCCTGGCATACTATCGTGTGTTTCATCGGAAATTTCTTCTTCTTCTTCTTCTTCTTCTTATACTATGAATGAAACGGGTTCTGTTCGAGGTCAGTCGTCGATTTTATATGGTCGGACGCCGTAGGCAGAAGGCAGTATGAAATCGACGACTGGTGGAGAACGGGAACCGTTTCGTCTACAGTAAGGACGTTTGCTTATTACTATATTCCACAAATCAATGACAAGATAGCCATATTCACATCTTGTGTCACAGTGGACACGAACATTATCATTACTGCACCCCCAGCAGCGGGCAGTATTTGATAGATTTGATTCGCACGTCAATGGCTGACGGAATAAAAAAACCTTGATTTCGTTGGTGATCCCTAAAGTGTTATGAGAACGATATAATCAGGATGAACTACGCTAGGTGGCATCATTGAGATTATAGGAATCTTTGGCTGCATCGATGTACGTCTTTAGCACAGTAGGCAGGCCAGTGGATTCTCAAGGCTCTAAGCCTAGTGTGTTAAGAATTCTTCCACCAACCACGACAAGGCTATGACAAGTGCCGACAAGAAAGTTCCAATCGGCACCTTGTCGTAGCCTTGTCGCAAGAAGGGGGTGTTTGCGACAGCGTTGTCGGGGCATGCCATAGATGTCATTGGTTGCCGTAAAAAAGGCGTCCATGGTACCGACACACTACGACAGTGATATCGAGGAAACCACAACACTTCACGACAAAGGTCTAGTCGTGGTAAAAATCAAACATTTCGATTTTGTCGTAACCTTGTTAGAAGACCCCCGACAGGCCCCCGACAAGCTTCCAGTCACAGCCTGTCGTGGCCTTGTCGTAGACTCTTGTCAGGAACTAGGGTCCACCAACCAGGACAAGGCTACAACAAGCCTTCCAATCGTAGGCCTGTCGTGGACCCTGTCGGAAAGCCATTGTCGTAGCCTTGTCGTGGTTGGTGGACGCCCCCCTTTACATTAGAGGATCATGAGTACATCAATAGTGCAACTGATGTCCAGCTATGGGTGAGATGTAGTTAGATGGGATGTAATGAGATGGGATGTTATGTCGCAATAGAAAAGTAACTTAATCATCACACTAAGTTTCACAACAAGATTGCCTAAATGTCACACCAAGATTCACTTTTGGTTATGTACTATGTAACTTTTTCTCGATTCACAGTCCTGTATCTCTTTTGGCAAACTGTCTCAGTATTTAGAGTCTTTATAGTAAGAAAGAAATTTATTAGTGTTTGGTTTATGTCGTCGTTCGCCATTGAGTTTGGAATGCGAGTAATATATAGAGACATAGTTAGTGTGACTGAATGGAATCTGTTCAGAGATATTTTGATCAGAAATACTCATCGAGTTCAAAGAACGGGGTGAGTATTTCTGGCCAAAAGATCGAGGAATAGATGGAATTCAGTCACACTCACTGTGTCTCTTTATTATCATACCTTTATTATATACCTAGGAATCATTAAAATTGACATTCTACAACTCACTAAATAGCAGAACGAGTGGTCACATAGAACAGAGGGACGTATAGATATTCTTTCGTCACTCAGTGACAAACGGAATTTGTACTACTGTTCAGTAAAAGTGTGTCATTCGCCTATTGGTATATAGTAATATGAACGAGGCTAAAGCCGAGTGAATATTCTGAAGCACTCCAAACGAGATGGCGGATGGGGACTCATACCAAACACGAATATGTTTTTGATCTTATCTTAGCCTGGAAATATTTATCTGTTTATCACCCGTTGAATATGAGTTACCGTACCCGCATGCCCATCTACCGATTAAGCGTTGAACGATTAGTTCGCAAATCGTATAGGAGTCGGCGAACTTGTCGCACGCAAATTACGTAACCCAATCAAGCCCTGTTTAGGTACATAAATGTTCCGAAATTGGTAGATGGGTATTGGGCTCTAATGTCACATCTGCTATGTACAATCAGTCAAGGCTCAAAGTATTTGTCTGAATATTCCATCAGTATGCACCTTTGAAACGCATTGAAAACACAGTGCTAACCGATTAATTGTACAAGGATTATACAGTGCAGCAACCATCGAATGACTTCAGTCGGCATGAACCTGTCAATTACACAGAAACAAGGCATGTGCTGCACTCCTCACTGATTTTTAGACACTGACATGCAGGAGTTGGCAACCACTGACCGACTATAAAGCCCAATACACATCTACCGGTTCAGGGTTGAACGATTAGTTCCCAAATCGTATAGGAGTCGGTGAACCTGTCGCAGGCAAATTACGTAACCCCTCGGCCTGTGTCGGCCGCCCAATCAGGGGCCATTTACCATAGTTCCATTGTCGGTGACTGGATTTATCAACATGTTAATAAACTTTTGGCTACCGATTTAGGAACATCAAATGACAACTCGTCGGCAACAAAAGAACATCTCAAGTGGGGGGTTTCACTAATCATTGGCTAACCCTTGCCCAGCTGTCCTACATCTACCGACTAGGGCCGACTCCATTAGGATGGCTCGCCTGAGACAAATTACCTTACCTTTGTCGCCGAGGTACATCAATGTTCCGAAATCGGTAGATGTGTATCGGGCTTCAGAACTCAATAAATCGGTGCAATTTTCATTGGCCATTAGAAAATGGCTTTATCCACTGCATCCTCACGAGTCGCTGAGATAGAGTCAGTGGCAACTTCGACAGACTTTTAGGGTCCCCTAAAAAAATTCGGTGCCATTTTCGTCGGCCAATAGAAACGAAGCATCACCGATTCTTTCACACAGCTGTGTAATTGGTGCCAGCACCGACAGACTTTTAGAGTAACACAAATAATCGGTGCCGTTTTCTTCAGCCATTGATAAATGGCTTTATAAATACGCGACATCCGACATGCTGGTAGACGCGTGGCATTTAATTTAGGGGACATCGAGAAATTCAACTGGAAATCGACCTCAAGTTGACTACCGCACCTTGAAAAAGATTGATTTCAAGCCTGAACTCGTCTAATTGTTCATTGATGATCTAAGATTAAAGCCATGCTTCCATCAAATTCAGGGGTCTGGCAAAATACTTGTGATAAACAAGTTGAAAGATGTGTTATTAGGGCAACATTTCTGTCTCAGATATTTGTTCAATTTCAGGACTAAATTCACACTTTCTTTACCGTTTCAAGGCTGGTTTTAAGTAGTAGAATACTAAAAAAAGAGTGTTAAGTCACATGAGCCGTGATTAGGTCTTCTTTTTATGTGCATGTTTTTGCTGTTGCTGAAGCATTTATTTACACTGGAGTTAAGCCTCAGGGGAGACAAACCACCCCTCTCATAAGATTACACACTCCCTACACTAGACTACACTTAGTCGTATTCTGTACTCTCACTATGCTCTATGGAGAAGAATTCTTAATGATCTAGACTTAGAGCCTTGAGAATCCTATAATCTCAATAATGCCACCTAGCGGGAATATTGTGTGCCAGTGGATTCTCGTTCTTGGCCAGTCATCGATTTCCTAATGTCTTCCGTCTATAGGCCCGTTTCCATTGGCCCTCAAAATTGACCAACATGGCAAGTTTCAAGCAGGAAACTCTCGGGTGTTATTTTAGCCCATTTTTCAGGTCCTTTGTTCCTCTGCTACTTGACTATCTCTCTCTCTCTCTCTCTCATTTTCTGTCATAATCGCACAAGCGGACTTTCGTTGTTGAAGAGGCACCTGATGTTCGTGGGGGCCCATTCATGATGCGGATAAATTTCGGTAAATTTTGTGAAGTTTCGGTCAATTTCGTATTCCTGAAAGCACTTCTTCCACCCAACGAAAAGGCTCACGAAACTTAACGAAACGCTACAAAATGTATCGTGAAATATTTTGATAAATGATGCGCGATCCTGATGGCTTTTTCGGGCAAAGTTAAAATTCAAAGAATTCTTAACGAACCAGGCTTAGAGCCTTGGGAATCCACTGTCCACTGAAACATGACGAATTTTGGTTATGTGTTTTGTCGTTGTTCTGATAGCTCGAGTTCAACTCCCTCCGAAATCTGAATATCTAAATTATTTGTCTCACAGAGTAGACGAATAACATACTGGAGAACACCAATATGATATCTATTTTCACTTTTAACCACCGATTAATTTGTAATTTGCTTTGTTGAATGACGTGATTTTATGAAGCCGGTGTGCTGCGAAAATTGGTTACCCTGCGAAAAACTTGTTTTATCGCCCACTCAATACTCGCATGCGTCTGCACACATTCTTCCATTCAGATATCACGGACTATTGGCCGTACTATCATTTTAATGTGACTTTAATGTAAATGACTGAAAAAATAGTATTTCACCATGAGAACTACATGTCGTGATATGTCGTAATATACTTAATTTCGGCAAACTTCTCACTCTCCAATCGTGGACTTCATCACTGCGCATGCTAGTGGGCGATAAAACAAGTTTTTCGCAGGGTAACCGTTTTTCGCATCACACCGGGAAAGCCTCCCTCATTGTCTGACATACCACTTCGGACTGAGTTCTACCTGTAAGGTTATTCACACAGGAGACTGAGATAACTCGGATGTATTGGTAATTGGCCTCTCCCTGACTCCTCTTTCCGGGTCTAAATAACGATGAAATATGCAGGTTGTTCATTGAGTCTGAGCCTCCTGCAACTCGCCTCTGTGGCCAGGTGGGCGTGGGGCCTCCTCCCGGTCCGTTCTCAGTCCGCCCCGCTGAACCAGGCCGTAGTATGGAGGTATATTCCCTGTAAAACTGCGCCTTAGTATGGAGGTATATTCCCTGTAAAACTGCGCCTTAGTATGGAGGTATATTCCCTGTAAAACTGCGCCTTAGTATGGAGGTATATTCCCTGTAAAACTGCGCCTTAGTATGGAGGTATATTCCCTGTAAAACTGCGCCTTAGTATGGAGGTATATTCCCTGTAAAACTGCGCCTTAGTATGGAGGTATATCCCCTGTAAAACTGCGCCTTAGTATGGAGGTATATCCCCTGTAAAACTGCGCCTTAGTATGGAGGTATATTCCCTGTAAAACTGCGCCTTAGTATGGAGGTATATTCCCTGTAAAACTGCGCCTTAGTATGGAGGTATATTCCCTGTAAAACTGCGCCTTAGTATGGAGGTATATCCCCTGTAAAACTGCGCCTTAGTATGGAGGTATATTCCCTGTAAAACTGCGCCTTAGTATGGAGGTATATTCCCTGTAAAACTGCACCTTAGTATGGAGGTATATTCCCTGTAAAACTGCGCCTTAGTATGGAGGTATATTCCCTGTAAAACTGCGCCTTAGTATGGAGGTATATTCCCTGTAAAACTGCGCCTTAGTATGGAGGTATATCCCCTGTAAAACTGCGCCTTAGTATGGAGGTATATTCCCTGTAAAACTGCGCCTTAGTATGGAGGTATATCCCCTGTAAAACTGCGCCTTAGTATGGAGGTATATTCCGTGTAAAACTGCGCCTTAGTATGGAGGTATATTCCCTGTAAAACTGCGCCTTAGTATGGAGGTATATTCCCTGTAAAACTGCGCCTTAGTATGGAGGTATATTCCCTGTAAAACTGCGCCTTAGTATGGAGGTATATCCCCTGTAAAACTGCGCCTTAGTATGGAGGTATATTCCCTGTAAAACTGCGCCTTAGTATGGAGGTATATCCCCTGTAAAACTGCGCCTTAGTATGGAGGTATATTCCCTGTAAAACTGCGCCTTAGTATGGAGGTATATTCCCTGTAAAACTGTGCCTTAGTATGGAGGTATATTCCCTGCAAAACTGCGCCCACGCTGCGCCCACCCTGCTAGTCCGTTTAAGCCTGATGCCCATCTACCGATTCAGGGTTGAGCGATTAGTTTGCAAATCGTATAGGAGTCGGTCAACTTGTCGCAGGAAAATTACATAACTCTTTGCTCGATCTGCGGACATTGAGGAGATAGGTTGGTGGATATTAGTCCTAAGCAAATGAGTCTACTAATCGGTGGCTCACCCTTGCCTAGCTGTCCTACATCTACCGACTACGGTTGACTCCATTAGGATGCCTTGGCTGGGACAAATTGTCGCCGACAAAGCTACATGAATGTTCCGAAATCGGTAGAAGGGCATTGGGCTTTACAGACCACGCCGCCTAACCCAGCGTTTATACTAGACGATTATAGACGGTGAATCTTGAACCTGACGACTTTCAGCTGTGAAAGTCTAGAAATCGTCTAATGTAAACTGCAAGAGTATGGTGACTGCAGATCGTTGGATTATGTCTGATTACGCAATAAAGCCTAATGCCCATCTACCGATTTTGGAACATTTATGTACGTTTGTCCGCGACAAACGGAGGGTAATTTGTCGGTAGATGTAGGACAGCTAGGCAAGGCTACCCAGCGATTAGTGAACACTTGTTTTCTTTGTTTTTTGCCCTCCTCCAGTGATTAGTGGACCATACACCGATTTTATCAGTGTGCAGGTCGAGCAATGGGTTACGTAATTTGCCTGTGACAAAGTGACCGACTCCTTTACGATTTGGGAACTAATCGTTCAACCCTAAATCGGGAGATGGGCATCCGGCTTAAAGTACCACCTTTAGACTCAAGGCTGAGAATACCACGATTCTGGCAAATCATCATAACTCTCAAAGTTTATTTATTTAGTACATGCCCAGTAAAAGCTACTCTAGGATCCATGTTTGGAGAGTAACACACTGGTTACTGGCAAATCACTCAGGGTAGCTGAGTACCAGCCGAGGCAGGAATCCCTGACTGAAAATGACACCCCATAGCAGTCTTAGATTGAGCCTGTGCCCCCTCGCCCTGGCAATAACAGACTTTATTGTCCGCCTTATAGAAAGTGTCCATAGAAAACACATAGGGAGTTTGTATGGACATACCCGGCGCATACCGATATGTTGTATGCTCCGGGTGGCACATACGGAAAGTAGTGCGTACGGAAAAATAGTGCATAACTAAAATAAATACAATATAGCAATACTACCGATTATGATTTACGAGGTTATAAAAGAGGGAAGTGTGATCGGGGACAGTCATCATGTCAGTTTCTTATAGGTATAAGACACCGAAATTCTATTCCCGACTCTCACCGAGCCGATGGTCGGGATGAGTCGGAAAAAATTTCGGTTTCTTAAGCCTATAAGGTCGGGCGTCCACCTACTACGATATGGCTCCGATATGGTCTACGATGCACCTCCCGATAAAAAATCTAAATCGCGTCGGAAGGTTACCTAATATCTGGGCAGTTGACCACGTTTCTGCGATTAGACACCGATAAAAAACCCATACAATGCATGGTGGATTGGCTCGTCTAGACATATGTCTACGATTTTGCACCCTGCCGATATGGCACCGATTTTGACATTTTGTATCGGTGCCATATCGGGAGGTCTACGATTCTACCGTAGTAGGTGGACGCCGGGCCTTAGACACCGAAATGTGTATAGACAATAATGCAAAGTTCAGTAACTTCTGGTTTATTTAAAATATCAGAAAATGGTTTTCAGATCGCTTGTTTCTACCCTACACATCGATATAAGACACTTGTAAATCGGACTGGGTGATAGCTAGTATCGCTATTCAAATGGCCCACTCCGAATCGGTAACAATCGGTGAAAGTGCGTACATCGAAATCTTAAGTTCGGGGAGAGTCGGTCATATCTGACATGGTAGTAATGCCCGACGCATCAGGAAAAGCAATAAAATCGGGTCGGCGAAGTGCGTACATCGACCCGATTGACGCAGATTTTCACAGACCCGACGGATCTGTTGGGCAAAGGTAGAATCGGGTACAACGGTCGGTGTCTTAGAGGGGACCCCCACCTACCACGATAGGCCACGACATGCTTCCCGATCGCTACGATTTGAAATGGCGAAATCGTGACCTATCGGGAGGTCCCCGAATCGTAGACCTCTGTCGTAATCCAATCGGTGAATCATACGCGCTGACCACGATATCTTCCCGATAGGCTACGATACCCAACGCCAGGCTACGAAATTTCCAACATGTTGGAAATTATCGGGACCTCTACGATTGGCGTTTTCATCGCAGCCTATCGTGAGCTGTCGTGGACGGAATCGCAGAAACCTGTCCCACCTACCATGATTTTGGCTGACCTCACGCTAGAATCGGAATGGTGTCGGGAAGGCCGTCGTAAGGCCAATCGGGACCAGAATCGTGGTAGGTGGGGGGGGGGGGGCAGGCTTTTATAGGCTTTATAGGCTTTAGATATGTGGCGCGGGGCTGCGCACTCTCCGAGGGAATATACCTCCATAGACTTGCCGGGCTGAGCCGCCCCACGGGCCGCCACCCGGGCCGGCTGTTAGCGGTCTCAGCCCCGGCTCCGCCTGTTGAGGCGTCTTCAGACCTCCTCTTTCAGATCCAAACTACTTTGTTTATCTGTCCCGACGGAGTATCACACTTTTTGCCGCGGTTCCCATCTACCTGGAGCTCCGGGCTACCTTGTATATTGCTAGATCTATCCTGTGGTATCCCAGGCATGACTGGCTTGAAGTGGGATTCACACGGTGGGATCCATGTACCTCACAAAGTGTTTGTCTGAGACGAATCCTGCTGAGATTCTGTACTGGAACACAATCTTTTTGTCTGAATTGTATAGGTATGTTTTGCTGAGACAAGTATTTTTCCTTGGAATTGTCAGCGACAATCAACCCTAACAAGGGACAGAAAGATGAGATGAGATTTTGACTTGAAGCAGGTTTAAAATGTACATCACGCATTCTCCCCCAGTCCGTAAGTCTCCGTGGTCTTAAATTACACGTATTCACACACGGACGTACCCTGTGTAGGAGTGTAGGGGGTGTAGGGTTGAGACTAGTAAGTCTTCCCATGTGAATTGAATCCACCATGGTTCCCTGAGACTGTAGAACGCACTAATCTGTGAAACGTTGTACCCAGCAGGAAATTGTCAGCAACTCGTGAAAAGGTGTGAAGTACACCAGTCTCAGGTACATCTACCCCTACGTGTGAATCCCACTTTACTTATATAAAGGGGGATTGACACAATGGGACTAATATACCTAAGACTGGAGCACTTCACACATTTCCCTAGTCTCAGACAGTTCTCTTTTGGTACAAAATTCTCATGGCAAAGTGCTATTATAATCTAAGGGAAAAATGGCGGATTTGATTTTCCCCTAATCTCCGAAAATTTTCCTTTGGCGAGATTCACACGTAGAGACTAATGTACCTGAGGCGGGTGAACTTGGCACCTTTCCCAGACAATTCTCCTTTAGCAGGATTCACAATGTAAACGCTGGGTTAGTGCACCACCTGACGACTATTGGCCTGACGATCCACATATATAGTCGTCCAATGTAAACGCCGGCTTATCGTGCACCACCTGACGACTATTGGCCTGACGATCCACATATATAGTCGTCCAATGTAAACGCCGGCTTATCGTGCACCACCTGACGACTATTGGCCTGACGATCCAAATATATAGTCGTCCAATGTAAACGCCGGCTTATCGAGCACCACCTGACGACTATTGGCCTGACGATCCAAATATATAGTCGTCCAATGTAAACGCTGGCTTATCGAGCACCACCTGGCGACTATTGGCCGGACGATCTACAGTCGCCACATGTTTAGTCGTCTAGTGTAAACGCTAGGTAAGGTGTCTCAATGGCGAGCAGCTCCATATAAGCCTTCCGTTTAAGATGCCAGGCGCATTTATCTACTCCACATTACAACGGAGCCTGAGCAGCGTGCAGGAGCTGAGCCGTGTAGATGGGCATGCGCAGTGATAAAGTCCACGATTGGAGAGTGAGAAATTTGCCGAAATTAAGCATATTACGACATATCACGACATGTAATTATCATGTTTAAATACTAATCTTTTCATTTATTTACATTAAAATCACATCAAAATAGTAGTACGTCCAAGAGTCTGTGATATCTGAACGGAAGAATGTGTGCAGACGCACGCGCATTTGGGTGGGCGATAAAACAAGTTTTTCGCAAGGTAACCGTTTTTCGCATCACAGTGGCCAGCATCACGATGGATGCTAAAGCTGGATTCACACGGAGAGACTCGTAAACTTGAGATTGGTGTACCTTACAAATTCTCCGCAGCCCATGATAATTATCCCCGTGTCCAATAATCTCCCAGAAGAATTCTAAATTGGGGCTTTCTCAGGCTCAAGGTAAAATGGCTGATTGGATTAACACAGAATGACACACCTTTCACAGGGTTCGTAGTCTCTCGCCTGCAGCTTTTCCCTGAGTGAATGCCTTCAGGGTACATAGTGACTTTTGCAAGGCCTATTCCCTTGTGAACCCGTGAAAACGCACACCACTGAGACTAGGGGACCCTCATTACCAGAGGGAGGTACGCCAGTCTCACAAGAATGCTTGGAAATGTGTAAACAAGTTCAAAATCCAAATTGCTTGAGACTATGTACCTTGGCAGGGGAAATTGACGCAGACGATTTTCCCTTCTCAACCTCAGGTAATTGAGGCCTGGGGATGCCACACAAAGAGACTATGTACCAGTTAATGATCGCAGGAGAATTGTCTTAGATAAACCCTGCTGGAGGTTATCTCCGCATGAATCCTACAGTGGGTTTCGCACGATGGGATCCATGTACCTCATAGAACACAATCTCTTCGTCTAGATTATGAGGTTCTATTTCACTAGAGTGGGAATCACATGAAGAGAGTCATGTACCTTCAGCAGAGTTTGTCTGAGGCAATTTCTCTGAGATTATTTGCTACTACATAGTCTCCTCGTGTGACACCCCCCCCCCCCCCCCCCCTGGTCTCAATTCCTTGAGACTGAGGTTGAGAAAGGAAAATCGTTGGCGTCAATTTTCCCTGCCAAGGTACATAGTCTCAAGCAATTTGGATTTTGAACCTGTTTAAATTCTTTTACTGATTTTGGTGAGACTGGCGTACCTCTTGCTGATAATGAGGGTCCCCTAAACTCAGTGGTATGCCTTTTCATGGATTCACATTGGAAAAAGGCCCTGCGCTAGAGAATATGGACCATTAACAAAGGTACTTGAGTCTCAAGGAACGCATTCACATGGGAAAAAGCTGCAAGCCAGAGACCATGTTCTTTTGGAAAGGGAGAGTGTCCTACACTCTGTACCGTTTCTGTCTTTCCATGTGAATTAGATCTGCCATTTCCCCATAGACTGGGAAAGCTTGATTTCAGAATTATTGGACCAGTAACTATCAGAGACTGGGGGAAAGATGTAAAGTACACTAATCCCAAATACATGAGTCTCTCCGTGTGAATTCCATTAGGACATGTGTCTTCCCCAGCAATTGTTGGCGACATTTAGCCCGAACAGGAACAGAATATCATGAGATTCTAAACCCGATGGAGTACCATAATCCCACCGTATGAATTCCACTTAACAAAGAATAGAATCTCATGAGATTTTGAACCCTGTGAGGTACATGAATCCACCGTGTGAATTCCACCTAACAAGGAACAGAATCTCATGAGACTTTGAACCCTGAGAAGTACATGAATCTCATTGTGTGAATTCCACTTAACAAGGAATAGAATCACATTAGATTTTGAACCCTGTGAGGTACATGAATCCCACCGTATGAATTCCACTTAACAAGGACCAGAATCTGATGAGATGTTGAACCCTGTGAGGTACATGAATCCCACCGTATGAATCCAACTTAACAAGGAACGAAATCTGATGAGATGTTGAACCTTGTGAGGTACATGAATCTCACTGTTTGAATCCCATTTAACAAGGACCAGAATCTCATGAGATATTGAACCCTGTGAGGTACATGAATCCCACCATATGAATTCCACTTAACAAGGAACATGAGATTTTGAACCCTGTGAGGTACATGAATCCCACCGTGTGAATTCCACTTAACAAGGACCAGAATCTGATGAGATTTTGAACCCTGTGAGGTACATGAATCGTGTGAATCCCACTGAGTCTCTCCGTGTGAATCCTACTCTATTAAATGAAGTACCTCCGACCCACGGTGTTGGACATTCCGCACAGCGATGAGGCATAACCAGAGGGCACTCCTGGGGCTCCTCCAAGGCCAGCGCGGCAGCGGGGCTTTTTGTGGGCACTCCAGGGGAAGGGCGAGGAGGAGAGAGAGAGAGAGAGAGAGAGAGAGAGAGGGGGGGGGGGGGGGGGGAGGCGGGCACCTCCTGGGTTGGATATCCTCTCCTGCCGCCCCCCCCCCCCCACCCTGGAGGTCCCTGCCCCCACGCTCACAGTGTACCGAATCACGGGCAGTATATTGATTGGATCCCACACAAGTATTGCCCGTTCGCCCAAGCGTCGTGAATGGGAAGAAAGAAATGGTGAAGAACGTGCCTGAGGGTGAAGTGATAGAGAGGGGTTAGGGGGTTGTCCATAGATGGTGTCAGGCTATTGTGGATCCATTTTCGATCCTCCTCTCCCCTCTTGTCATGTTTTGTCATACATCCCTTGTCATTCTTGGTCATGGAGACAAGACCCCCACCCCCGATCGCTCCCTGCTGTATGACGCCATTTTTTGGACGTCCCCTTAAGAGAATTTAAAGAGCAAATCGATGACGGATATAAGTGAATACCTAGCATTTCTCAAAACACATAAAATGTATTTACATTACCCCTTAACCCTGGGTAAAGAAAGAAAGGCCGTAGTTGGGCGAATACAATTTTATTGAATTTTTTAGATAATACTTTATGTAGACCTTATTGAATGACATATTAATAAGGAATTGTTAAAATGATCAGATAATGAATAATTGACTATTGTGATATTAAGTCAATTATTATAAGTATATATAGTTATAGAATAGAATGAAGTAAGTATATTTTTTATATAGTTATACAATATAATGAAAAATAAAAATGGGCTTAGGAGAGTAGGTAATAAGAAGAAAGAGGGTTTAGGGTGGTATCGGAAACCAGTCAATAGTATATATGTTCGTACAGGTGGTAGAAAATTCAAGAATCACAGCGTATTTTCGTCTAGTGTCAGACACACCAAACGAGTACGGCAGCGATCTTAAAAATCGCCAACAGAAATTTGCGATATTATTTCATAGTAGTATCTCCTAACGATAATTTAGCGTCTCTGAAGCAATAATCAGGTGAAATATGAAATTATAGCTCACATACGCGTCATTATGTGTTGGCGATTCCGGAAATCTCCCCGCGTTTCTTTCTTGGTGTGTCTGTAGCTTCAACGCTGGTTATCCCATCGAGTTTGAATCGCGTAGTAATTCACAAGGCGAAGTCACGTGAAATGCATAGCGATTCAAACGAGAGGAGATCCAGCTCTGACCATAAACTTGAACAAGTTTCTGAATTTATCTCACCCTTCACATTGACAAATGGGCTAGCCTCTGTGACATAATCCCACATTGAGTATTAATTTCTAAATACTCAACGAGCAGTGGATACACGAATTACCAATGTTAAATCTATGGGGAAATGATACCAGGGGTGAGGTAATATCTGAAACCAGTCTCTGGGAAGCCTATATTCAATGGGAAGACTGAGATATAACCATGGAGGTATGTAGATGTAGACCTCAGAGTAAATGAGGGTTGGCATGGCTGGCATAACCCGTGCTATTATGATGGATTGAGCCGTGTGAATAGTCTGCAGGCTGAGTAGGTACAGGCAGATGAGGGGGGCTCCCAGAACGAGATCCGTGTAGTTTGAGGCTGCGCATAGCTTTTCCCTTTGTGCAAAGCGGATTTCATTGCGGAAAATCAATAGAATTGTTGTTTTGTTCATGTTGATGACACGGCAATTTGTCGTCTCCTCTGCGCTTTGTGATGTTAGCCCGAGGCAAAGTCAGGACGTATAGATGTATGTACATCGGAACAGAACTTCTGTTCCCTAGGGATGTATGCTCAATATTACCATTATTTAGATCTGCATTGTCGTATTCTCCACGGAGTTGACGCATAGTATAGGAGAAACCAAACGAGAGTTAGGCCTGGCGCCCACCTACTACGATAGAAATTTATCGCTACCGATATGGCACCGATACAAAAAGCAAATATCGGAGACATATCGGGAAGGTGCAAAATCGTAGACATATGTCTAGACATTCCAATCCATCACGCATCGTATGGGGTTTAATCGGTGTCTAATCGCAGAAACGTGATCAACTGCCCCAATATTAGGCAACCTTCCGACCAATTTTGATTTTTTTTTATCATGAGGTGCATCTTCGACCATATCGGAGCCATATCGTAGTAGGTGGACGCCGGGCCTTACCATGCATATGTTTAAATGTAATCCCATTTCGTAGTGTTTGGTGTTTTTTTATCTTTATTTGAATTGCAATTCGCCTTCTTGGGCGGTCTTCCATTGCAAACTGTGTTTTATGTAAGATACTAAACAAAGTAAATGGTGCAATAGCATATAAGTATTGCATAAGTAGGCTAGCAGTTGTCTTCATGAGGTATGATAAGCAGCATCCTATTTAGGCCCGGCATCCACCTACTATGATATGGCTCCGATATGGTCTACGATGCACCTCCCGATATAAAAATTAAAATCGTGTCAGAAGGTCACCTAACATTGGGGCTGTTGACCACGTTTCTGTGATTAGACACCGATAAAGACCCTATGTACAATGCATGGTGGATTGGCAAGTCTAGACATAGGTCTACGATTTTGCACCTTCCCGATATATCTCCGATATTTGGTTTTTGTATCGGTGCAATATCGGTAGGTCTAAATTTCTATCGTAGTAGGTGGACGCCGGGCGTAAATGTGTTTGGTGTGTTAGGTATGGTAGGCAGGTCGGTTGTATACGCACAGCAAGATACATAATCTCTGTAACTACACTCCAGTAGCACTCACAAGACCCCCACCCTTCTGTCATGCGTCTAATGCCCTTCGTCCTTTCTCCTCCAGGTGATTTGTCCGTGTCTACGCCCGGAGCAGCCAGCTGAGTGCAAACACACCCCGATAAACACCTCCTGAATAGTAGCCAGCGCATCGCCGCTTCCGGAGCGCGTCGTCGGCCCTCCCCGACCCGGCGCCAGCGACGACGACGATGAAGTACTTCCGGTCTGGCATGTCAGCCGCAGGACCGGATCCGGAAGTGACACTAAACGAGGCCTGGCGGAGACTACACACGCTGCGGCCGTACCGCGACAACTACAGCAGTCAGGGGATGAGGGACGAAGAGCAGGCCATGTCCGCGCGCATCCATATGGCGCAACTTCCGGTTACCGCCCTGGAGGAGCTGACGACGACCTTCGTCGGCGCCCTGGGGTTTCCGGTTCCGCGCGACAGCCGGGACGTACCCGGTACAACGGATTATTACTACGACACAGCGAACAGTACGATGACCCTGGAGCAGTACTATGGGTTTCGTCCCTCCCCTAAATTCAACCGCATGTCCTTGATAAAAACGGTCGTACTGAGTCTCATGTTTGTTGTATCCATGATCTGCAACACGGCCACCTTAGTGCAGATGTACCGGATGCGGCGGCGGCGGTCCACCATCAACACGCTTATTATGCACCTAGCGGCCGCTGATCTCATCGTGACATTCTTCTGTAACGTGACGGACGCTGTGTGGGCGTCCACGGTGCAGTGGTACGCAGGAAACTCCCTGTGTAAGCTCGTCAAGTTTCTCCAGGTGTTCGGACTCTACCTGTCCACCTACATCATCGTCATTATCAGTGTGGACAGGTGTTACGCCATCCTCGACCCCATGAGCAGGAACAATGCGGCCAAGAGGGTGCGAATACTCATAGGTGTGGCCTGGAGCCTCAGTGCCTTATTTAGCTTGCCTCAGGTAGGTGTCACACCATCTGTTTATTTGTGTGTGATTTTATTTTCAGGCCCGGCGTCCAACTACTATGTTATTATATACCCATGCACGAAACTGACCCTTATACTGTATGGAAGTAATGTTCAGATATTATATGTATGTGCACGAAATTCAGTGTACGGGCACCGGGTACGCGAAACAGGAAGCAGTTAACTTGTTCCCGATCGTATATCACAAGTGCGAACCAGCGAAAAAATACAGATGGCTATGTTTAAGTGTCGACAGTAAATATACACAATTAAAACCTGTGAATGTCGTACATTAATACATTATTAAATATAAAACACCAAGATACAAGGTTAAAAATATAAATGAAATCGGCACACCATAGCGCCAGACACGATCGACAGTGAGCTCGCAAAATCATAACAAACCGTTGACGTCACAACGTCGTCAAGGAGAGTGATAGCGGTGGGTTGAAGCACATTAGAAAGCACAAGCACCATGAAAGTACTGCTGGGAGAGTGAGCGGTAGCTATGACGTCACACAGTAACTTCACAGTCAATCGAGCGAGGCAGTGTGATAACAATACGCTGGTTATGGACAGATCTCAATCTTTCTCATACAAGAACAGTCGGCAACAAGCTAAATAAGGCTCACTCGCCTAGCATATGCTTTGCCCTTAGCCTTAATAAAATAAGACAAAGAATGTGTATGGAGATCGACAAGTTGATGATGTCACAAACTCCAGCCTTGTGATCATCACAAGAGCAACGTTGTCGCGAAAACCAAGGTACGAGTACACGATGCTGTGCCCGCCGATTTCAACAATGGCGTTTCGGTAAATATATAACTAATTCTAACAATTTGAGGGTATATAATAAATAGAATACAGTCTAGGCTACGATTGACGTCGTTTTATACTTGGTCCTAGCTCCAGTTGTACGTCCTTCGCTCTACGAGCTCAGGACGTACAAATGGAGCTAGGACCACGTACAAAACGACGTCCACATAGCCTAAGCCTGTATTCTCTAAATATGGCTCCGATATGGTCTACGATGCACTTCCTGATAAAAAATCAAAATCGCGTCGGAAGGTCACCTAATATCGGGGCAGTTGACTACATTTCTGCGATTAGGCACCGAAAAAAACCATTAAGATGAGTGGTGGATTGGCATGTCTAGACATGTGTCTATGATTTTGCACCTTCCCGAGATGTCTCCGATGTTTTTTGTATCGGTGCCATATTGGGAGGTCTAAATTTCTATCATAGTAGGTGGACGCCAGGCTTACTAGCAGATAATTCTTCTAGTATGTGTGGTCTTCCAATACAGCGTTCAACTGTCCAAGCATAAATAATCACATGCTCACACATAGTCATGTATATAATGTTACATAGCTTGACATATACATTATCGATTATCCAAAATACAAGTTACAAAGCTTGATAGGGCTGTAACGCGACTAGCGAGTAAGTAAAACAAAATTCCGAGAGAATGACGTCTCCGCTACAAACTGGCAGAGAGTTGACTGGAGAAAACCCATCTCACACGATGAATTTTTTACGCCAAAAATACAAGTTAGTTCATAATTTCCCGATAACCTCCGTCCATTAAGAAGACATTATTCCATTGAATGCTATTAGGTCTTCTTGGGGTTTTTTATAGGACATGGCGATAATATGATGAGTTGAGATAAAGAGACTCAGTGCCTTATTTAGCTTGTCTCAGGTAATTGTCACATCATCTGTTTATTTCTGTGTTTGTTCTTTTTACTAGCAGGTAATTCATCCAGTATCGGTGTTCTTCCAATACAGCGTTCAACTGTCCGAGCATAAACAATCAAGTGCTCATATGTAGTCATGTATATAAAGTTGCACAATAAGGCCTTATTTAGCTTGCCTCAGGTCGATGTCAGATCATCTGTTTATTTCTGTGTGAGTGTTCTTTTACTAGCAGGTAATAAAGAAGAAACTAACAAGTTTCGGTCACAGTCGTCATTCTCCACGAGATTGATGTGGAGTGATATAAACAAGGCGACAGCCGAGTGAATATCACATAGTGTTCAAATGAGTTGGAGAACGACTTCTTTGATCAAAACGAGTTGCTTTCTGTATTTATCTCACCCCTGTACACACTAAAATGATGAACGACGCAGAGGCTATAGACCATGGTGAATGGATTGCAATACTCGTAGGGGCATGGAGAACGAGTTCCCAATGTTTAACCTATCGGACAAAAATGCTAGGGGTGAGATAATTCACCTACCATAGGTGGTCTTCCATTACAGAATACAACTGTCAGAGAATGAATAATCAAGTGTTCCGTAGTCATGTATATATATGGTTACATGAATTGATGTATAAATTATCCATCAAACAAAATACAAGTTAGATCATAATTTCAGAAGACCTCTGTCTATTAGACAGACATTATTCCATTGAGTGTTGTTAAGCCGGATGCCCATCTACCGATTTAGGGTTGAACGATTAGTTCCCAAATCGTATAGGAGTCGGTCACTTTGTCGCAGGCAAATTACGTAACCCATCGCTCGACCCGCACTCTGATAAAATCGGTGTATGGTCCCCTAATCGCTGGGGGAGGGCAAAAAACAAAGAAAACGAGTGTTCACTAATCGCTGGGTAGCCTTGCCTAGCTGTCCTACATCTACTGGCTCCGTTAGGATGCCTTTGCTGAGACAAATTACCCTCCGTTTGTCGCCGACAAACGTACATAAATGTTCCGAAATCGGTAGATGGGCATTGGGCTTTAGGAGGTCTTCTTGGTAGGCTATATAGGACATGGCTAGAATTTGATGAGCTGAGATGTAGTTGTCATGTATGGAAATAGGGTGAAATTTAAAGATCTTCGAGTCCAGCAATTGCACGCTTAAAACTAGCCTTGCTCGGTGATTTCTAGATTTCCACAGTTTTTTGTGGCACTTTACCAACTTCAAAGTACCAACTTCATTTCAAGTAGCAAAGAATTGATGTTTTATCGTTCAGCGCGGTCTAGCGCTGCGGAGCTTAAGCCCAATACACATCTAGCGATTTAGGATTGAACGATTAGTTCTCAAATCGTATAGGAGTCAGTGAACTTGTCCCAGGTGAATAACGTAATACCTCGGCCCATGTCGGCCACCCAATGAGGGGCCATTTACCAATGTTCTGCTGTCAGTAACTGGATTTATCAACATAAACTTTAGGTGATAGATTTAGGAGCATCGAGCCACAACTCATCAGCGACAAAAGGACGTCTCAAGGGATGGACATTCACTAATCGTTGGCTGACCCTTGCCTAGCTGTCCTACATATTATCGTAAAACTGGATGAGTTTTAATCTTGTCCACCGTATTCCACGACTGGAGTTTGGCAAAGTGACTTCATGAGGCGAAGCCGAGTGAAGTCCGGAGCCAAAACTTCAGGAGTGGAATGCGGTGGCCAAGATTAAAACGAATCAGGTTTTGATTTTATCCTACCCTATCTCCTCGATTTTGGAATATTACGTGATAACAATGCTGTATGCCACTAGTGGCATAAAAAACTCCGTATGCCAGTCAGCGTGGCATACGGAAACCCAATGTTAAGCCTATGGGATTTTATATTAGGGGTAGGATAAAACGACTTCCGGCGACTCCATTAGAATACCTCGCCTGAGACAAATTACCGTTCCTTTGTCGCCGACAAAGATACATCAATGTTCCGAAATTCAGTATGTATTGGCCTTTATATATTGGTTAGGGCAACGCTCGGTCGAACACGGTCACTGTGGCCTCGCTCCTCTGTCATTTCAATGCGTTCACTGTCATTTCTACCTTTATTTTACTCAATGACCATCGAAAATATTACAGCAGATTTATCATAGTTTAAAACACAACCGCTGCAACATGGTCACACATTTAATTTCAGTCTAGTTATAAGCGTATGCAGTCAGATGTATTTCTGCCAAGTCGAAATACGTATAAATCTTTAAAGACCCCTTTTTGAGACTTTAAGAAAGAAATACCCAATATTGTGCTCACACCTAGAGTGTTAACACTCTAAGGACGACCGCCTATCCTTCTGAGATTTTGTACTGGAACACAATCTCCTAGTCTGAAATTTCCATTTCCTTGAGACAAGATAAAAGGAGAATTGCTTGAGACTAGGGGAAAGGTGCGAAGAAAACCTGTCTCAGGTATATTAGTCTCTACATGTGAATCTCGCTAAAGGAGAATTGTCTGAGATTAGGGGAAATGAACAAAGTACACCCGTCTTAGGTACGTTAGTCTCTATGTGTGAATCCCGCTAAAGGAGAATTGTCTGAGACTAGGAGAAAGGTGTCAAGTACACCCGTCTCAGAGAAAGTAGTCTCTATGTGTGAATCCCACTAAAGGAGAATTGTCTAAGTTTAGATGAAAGGTGTGAAGAACACCCGTCTCAGGTATATTAGTCTCTAGTGTGAATCTCACTAAAGGAGAATTGTCTTAGACTGGAGGAAATGTACAAAGTATACCTGTCTCAGGTATATTAATCTCTACCTGTGAATCCCACTAGAGGAGAATTGTCTGAGACTAGGAGAAAGGTGTGAAGTACACCCGTCTCAGGTACATTAGTCTCTAGTGTGAATCTCACTAAAGGAGAATTGTCTTAGACTGGAGGAAATGTACAAAGTATGCCTGTCTCAGGTACATTAATCTGTACCTGTGAATCCCGCTAAAGGAGAATTGTCTGAGACTAGGGGAAAGGTGTGAAGTACACCCGTCTCAGGTACAGAAGTCTCTATGGGTGAGTCCCGCTAAAGGAGAATTGTCTGAGACTAGGGAAAAGGTGTGAAGTACACCCGTCTCAGGTACATCAGTCTCCATGGGTGAATCCCGCTAAAGGAGAATCGTCTGAGACTAGGAGAAAGGTTTGAAGAAAATCCTTCTCAGCTACATTATTCCCTTCGTGGGAATCCCGCTTAACAGATGGCCCTCATCTAACAGACAAAGGCAAGGCAAAGTAGAAACGGTCAGGAACAGTGTTTAATGGGATTCACACGGTGGGATTCACGTACCTCACAGGCCGTTTGTCTGAGACAAATCCTGTTGAGATTCGGTACTGGAACACAATCTCCTCGTGTGAATGACAGGCTTTCATTTTGCTGAGACCACTTTTTTCTCTTGCAATTGTCGGCGACAATCACCCCTAATAAGGAACAGAATCTCATGATATTTTCACTTTAAACAGGTTCAAAATTTAGAGGGACATTTTGGTGAGACAAATGTACTTCACATGTTCTCCCCCAAACTGTGAGTCTCAGTGGTCTCAAATAACACCTATGCACACGGGGAAGTACCCTGAGTCGGCGACTGTGTACCCTGTGTGCACCCTGTGTACCCTGTGTAGGGGTGTAGGGGTGAAACTATGTACCTGTTAAGTCTTCCCATGTGAATTGAATCCGCCATGTTACCCTGAGACTGTAGGATACACCAATCTGTGAAACTTTTTACCCAGCTGGAAATTGTAGCCGACTGGTGCAAAGGTGTGAAGTACACCAGTCCCAGGTACATTTGTCCCATCGTGTGAATCCCACTTTACATTCATCTGTAGTATGGGAGACGTAGGTAGCTAGGAGGCTACGTTACAGCACCGTAACGTGTGGCTGCAGTACGTATGATGTTTGCACCTGCTGCAGTGCTACTGTGCTATAAATTCTGTACTTACACAATAATCCGATGGTTTTGTGGACTGTCGGCCGTCAACTACTCGTGGTTCACAGAGCCGCCTGTCCACAAAACCATCAATTATTGTTTTCTTCGAGTACATTAAATCAAGGAATTGCCACATCAAAGGCTGTAGCAACAGGGATTATTTTCGTTCTCTACAGCACAAAGGGACTATTTTCTTGTATACAATGGCTTTGAAGTCGTATACAATGGATTTAGAATCCGTATACAATAGGTATCTGACAGTTCATAAATAAAGGTTAGTCCCCAAACATTGCAGTCCCCATAAAACAAGCTTAGTCCCCATACATTGTAGTCCCCATAAATAAAGGTTAGTCCCCATACATTGTAGTCCCCATAAATAAAGGGTAGTCCCCATACACTGTAGTCCCCATAAATAAAGGCTAGTCCCCATAAATTGTTGTCCCATAAATAAAAGCTAGTCCCCATACATTGTAGTCCCCATAAATAAAGGGAAGTCCCCATACATTGTAGTCCCCATAAATAAAGGGTAGTCCCCATACATTGTAGTCCCCATAAATAAAGGGTAGTCCCCATACACTGTAGTCCCCATAAATAAAGGCTAGTCCCCATAAATTGTTGTCCCATAAATAAAAGCTAGTCCCCATACATTGTAGTCCCCATAAATAAAGGGAAGTCCCCATACATTGTAGTCCCCATAAATAAAGGGAAGTCCCCATACATTGTAGTCCCCATAAATAAAGGGTAGTCCCTATAAATTGTAGTCCCCATGAATAAAGGTTAGTCCCCATAAATTGTAGTCCCCATAAATAAAGGGTAGTCCCCATACATTGTAGTCCCCATTAATAAAGGCTAGTCCCCATAAGTTGGTTTGTGGCCCCCCTTGAGACTTCAGGGGGGCGTCCACCAACCATGACAAGGCTACGACAATGACTTCCCGACAAGGTCCACAACTGGCCTACGATTGGAGGACTTGTTGTAGCCTTGTCGTGGTTGGTAGACCCCAGTTCCCGACAAGAGTCTACGACAAGGCCACGACAGGCTGCGACTAGGAAGCTTATCGGGAACCTACCGACAAGGTTACGACATAATCGAACATGTTCCATTTTTCCTACGACTGGTCCTTTGTCGTGGAGTGTCATGGTATGTCGGGAGCGTGTCGCAGAGGTCTATGATAGTAAATTTTCGTGGAATGTGCACTTCCCGACACGCCCCGACAACGCTGCCGTAAAGCCCCCCGTCTTACGACAAGGCCACGACAAGCGGCAATTGGAACTTTCTTGTCGCCGCTTGTCGTAGCCTTGTCGTGGTTGGTGGACGCCTGCCTTAACCAGCCTGAAGATTGACTCTCCATATAATAGCAGAGACATTGATGGCGGTGAGAACACTGTTTTTAGAAAGAAATGGAAGTGGTCAACCACCAATTGTTGGTCAGAGCCACCAATTAATTCAACCTGGTTCGATTTCATCGGTGGCCTCCAAAGCTGGTTGGTTGTGTCAGATTGTGAAATGTTTGGGAGAAAAATCATTGATCCTTTTTGTTCCCCCTGACGACTATTGCATAAAAAGCATCACATAAAGCCTGGTTTCATCGGCCAATGAAAACGGCAGAGATTTTTCGAGTTCCTCTTAAAGGCTATTTCTATTGACACATTTTGCGTCAGCAGTGCTAAAGGTCTGTTGGTGGTTCCCTACTGTAGAGATCGCTAACGGGAAGTTGGCCAATGGAAACGGGCTTTTAGGGGAACTCAAAAAATCTCCGCCGTTTTCGTTGGCCAATGGAAACAGGCTTATAAATAATCGGTCGGTGGTGCTGAATGCCATAATCGTTGGTCAGAATCGGCAGGTGGAAACACCGAAATAGACATGAACAGTAGAGCAACTCAGGATTTAAAGTCGAAAACTCAGTTTAAGAGCCAGATAAAGCTTGTGCTACTCAAACCAGAAAATATCGGAAAGCTTGTCTGAACTTCCGTAGCATGGAGTCACACGACCCAGCTACGAAATGTCTGCCGATTCACTGTTCTTAACCTACTCTCAGGAGTCACATGACCCTGTCACCTTATTTTTCAAAAGAAATTGGCTGGTTGACTCCATCGTATTTCTTACTTGCGGAATGTTCACCTTTTAGCCCTATGAAGTGCAATGTGTATTTTTCCAAGTGCAACCCATGACTTGTAATGTCCTGTCCTCTGTCCTGTCCTGTTCATTGTTCTGTTATGTCTTGTCTTACCATGTATATATATCACTGCACGAAAACCACCATTTTACATATGAATGCGCCCGGCGTATATAAGTATGACTTTTGCGTATATATATATATAAGGTCGTCCTCTTCCCCGTGTATATACGCCGCATCTGTAGGCGGATATAAGTATCCAGTGAAGAGGGCTTCACTGATGGCGGGCGGGAGGTGGCGGGGGATGGTGTGGGGGGGGGGGGGGGGGGGGAGGCCTTCCTACTGAGGACACCTTTACTTCTATCAACACAAACGGGCGGGAGGCAGTGGAGGGAGAGGATATTTCCTCTCATATACGCCGGGTGAGAAATACAGCCAAGACGCGTCCATATATAAACCCTGGGCGTATATATATGAAAACAAGTCAATATTCAGCCAGTACATGCACTTCCACGATGGCGTATATATTTATGAAAAAAATGGTGGTTTTCGTGCAGTGTATGTGTTATTATCTCACCCCGGTATTTTTCTCCATAGGCTTAACATTAGGAACTCGTACTCCACGGCCGTGAGGCTCGTGTATCCAATACTCAATGGCTAATTTGGTGATTTATTTTATCAATAAATAATGTTATACGGGGTGAGATAAAATCAGAAACCCACTGGATGACAATAACTTGGTCCGCAATCCACCTCGTTTGACTACAGAGTAATTCACTCAGCTTCGCTTCGTGAATTACTCTGCAGTCAAACTCGGTGGAGTACGGACCAAGCTATTGTCATCTCGTGGGTTTCCTTCTAATAAGGCGACCCAAGGAAGAACGCCCCTTGTGGGGTGATTGTACTGTCTTTTCAATGAATAAAAAAAAAGATAAATAGAAACACAAGCTCACATATATTTTGAGGGACATGATGATGACTTTAGGACCCGCACCATGATAAAGACCCAGCGGTGGCGATCAGCCATAGATCCCTGTGGGGCAGACTGCCTCATGCAATACGCAGGCAATTTCCTGCTTCTACTCACCACCCAAGTCCACAGGGGGAGGAAATAAGGAGCCATTCATCCAGTCTGTTATTGCCTCTCCCCAGGGCTGCCCTCTATGTGTTATCATTCTGCCTGTGTTCTGCCAGGGTCAGCAGGGGCCCGTTTAATAATCTAGGATCTTACATGAAGACCCTTGTCTGTATGCAAAGGAGACCAAGGGACAATGTGGGTCAACTTAAAGGCATATCGGACAATTTGGCTCGAAAATTAAAACCCATGTCAATTTCCTTAAAATATAATATGATGATCTTCAAGTGTTGTGGGAACACAAATATATCTTAAAAATCGGGGGCCACTGTGCTAGTTTTTGATTTAGAGATCAAGATTATGATCATTTTATATAAGAATATATAGAGAATCTAAAAAGTTGTTTTTCACATAGTAAAACCCATGTCATTTACCTCAAACTTTCACAGAATATAATCAATGTATAGTTCTACCTATTTGAGTTTTAAAAACCATAGGTTACCGTCCTTGTTTTTGAAAGAATTGAAGAAAACCATATTTTTCAGTACATTTCCTATATAAATCAAGCATTTGAATATTACCAATTTCGATGGATGACTGGGAATATTTAAAAATCACCATATGGCGCCACCGTGGATTGTAGGATATGCCTTTAAAGGGATACCCTACAATTCATGCAGGCGACACCTGGTGATTTTTGAATATTTCTAGTTATCTGTCAAAATTGGTTCTTTCTAATTCTAGTTCTAAATGAGTAGATTTAATGTTTTCTCCAGTTTAATCAATTTAATAGGTAAAATAGGTAAATTTACATTTACTTAATTTACATAGGAAATGTACTGAAAAATATTGTTTTCTTTAATTCTTTCAAAAACAAGGACGGTGACCTATGTGTTTTTTTAAACACTCTAAAACATAGTTCTATACATCTACTATATTCTATGAAAGTCTGAGGAAGATGACTATGTTACTATGTTAAAAGAAACTTCTCAAAATCTTTATAAATTCTTCAAGCCAAATTACCCGATATGCCTTTAATCCGTGGCTTTAATATCTATCGTAGTATATATAGGTAGGAGCCAGGCCTTCTTCTATCTACATATAATTCTCTGTAGAGAAGATGTAGCTGTTGAGGTTCTCTGGAATGCCGCAAGCACGTAAAAAAAACATCACAAGCCCACGAGGTCGAGCATCCGTCAGCTAGCCCGACGTGCGCGGAGACGTGGAGGTAATTGTGTTTGTTAACACCAGTCAGGTCCTCTCTTTCTCCTTTGTCACATCATTATCACACACCTCAGTGGAAGATCCTATAGAGGAGATACATCTTTGATGTATGTGTATTTAATCTGCGTGTGAAACGTGGGGAAAATATGAAAAGGGAAAGTATTCAGAGGAAACATACTTTATCTCACCCCTGGTACAAGTTTAGCCATAGGGATAGCATTAGAAAAAAATACTCAACAATCACCCTGGTAAAGTGACAATACTACGCCACAGCCGGGGCGTAGTGAATTTGAGATGACCTCATGTGGATTTGCTAAGTATATTCTAATTATTCTGAAAGTGTGATGATATTTAATGTCATAGAAAGCAGTGAGATAAATCCAGAACCGCGCTCTAATCGTAAAATACACAATACTCCACTTGTTCGGTTGTGCCGTAATCGTCACTCGGCTTCGCCTCGATGACGATTGCGGTCCATCCAAATTTGTGGAGTATTTTCTATTTATACGATTCTCGATGCAGTTCTATATAATCTCTATATACCCATGCCGTATATATACCGTAAATTATTTATACGCGCCGTTTCGCCATATAACGTAGAAATACTGTACATAACACTGTACGGGAAAATACGGAATACCTTCCCATATACATTGACTGAAACAATAGTTGTTAGGCCAAAGTTAATTGATGATTTTTCCTAATTTCGGCTATATAGTAAATATAGAACGACCTACCATGCTTGTAGAAGCCACAAAACTCGATAATAATTTACAATTTGTATGGAACTCGGTGAAAACACCTCATTCCGTACGAATAGTAAATTATCATCTAATTTTGTCAGCTTGTGCAGCATGGTCAGGACATTCTATATAAATACAGAAACAGGGTTACTGTGGCTGTACGGTATCTGGACACTAAGCTTCGTTGCCACGCTTCGGTTTTCAGGGAGTGAACGACGTACACTACGCTTTGTCATGCCATTCCTTTTATTTCATACCGGAACTTTGTCTAGAATTGAATTAGAAGCTTCAATAACAAATGGCATCCAGCTAAGAAAGTGGCAATTACTAAATTGGGTTTTAATCTTTAAAAAAACAACTAAGTCCATATAAGGAATACAGTAGACTGAGTAGCCAATGACTGCATTTACAGCAAACCCCGACCTTCACCCTGACCTCCTTACATAATATTTTCTAGCGCCTTGGGACGGCTCTACAGTCGAGAGTTGACCTACAATCTAATGGGCCACAACCACCCTTGTAGCATCCAATTCATGAAGCATAGCGTCTAAAACATGCTGGATATGAAACTAGCATCCAGTATTTGGTCGGTCGTGGTATTGTCAGCCAGTCAGGAGCGGAACCTTTACTTACCCGGGGCGATAATAGAAAGTTTTGTGACGTCTGGAGAGCGTATAAATACGACCTAGGTAGTAGTGGGTTCTATTTGGAGGTTATACCACTACAGGCTTATAATAATATCAATTTATCACACTTAGCCCTAAACACCTCAGCGTAGGAATATCTCATTGCCACTTTATAAACATAACACATAACACATACCGCAATACACTGCACTACCCCACACCACAGGACTAAATCCGCAAGAGATAAGCATGAATATTTTATAAGCCTTCGCTCGTAGCCAATCCCAGATTATGATGAGGTATTGGTTCATTCCACGTCAAAGGCCAATATAGCATCTTTGGCTGATCCAATCACGCTTTATCGAGAAGGGGTACTTAATACTGGGCCTCACCATAAATATCCCGATCTATTCCGATCTCTTCATCAATCACCAACATTTTGAACTCGTTATGATCATCACCAGGCTGTCCTTACTGAGCTTAGTCTGTTGGCCAACAAGCTCAGAAGAGGGGTACCTTGCAGGAAGAGATACCATACAATTTTTATTTCGCTGGTTTTGGGTAGTTAAGGCCTGCTGATTCCAAATCTGCTCGGTGCAAAACCATACATCTTGAGCGTATTGGGAAATCCAAGATGGCTTCCAATATGGCAGCTAGATTATTCAATGTCTCATAACTCAGTCAGAAATTTACCTTCCACTTGGGCTTTTCAATATTTATTATCCATGGTATACAAAAAGCCCATTGAAAATGTATGGGTACACAGTAAACCACTACATATTATAACTTATATAAAACATGTCAGATACCATAATTGTGGTATACAGATTGAAATCTGTGGTATGGCCATGGTATATTGGAAAATAGTCCCATTGTGCAATAGAGCAAAGAAATAGTCCCTATTGTTATACCCTTTGATACAGCAATTATTGGGTTTATTTTATTCGAAAAGATGGATGATTTAATCAACAAACGATGGTTTTGTGGACAAGCGGCTCTATAAACAACTCGAGGTTGACGTCGTAATACACTCGTTAGCGCTCGTATATTGCTACGCGTCAACCTCTCGTGGTTTACGGCCGCCCCTTTCCAAAAATCATCGTTTATTGCCTATTCATACCATTGCATAGACACTCGTATAGACTGTGTGTATTCTTATGTTTTCGTACATGTATACGCCAATATCCGACATCATGAGTTGAAGATAACACCAACACCAACCTACCCCCCGTACTCCTTACACCAACACAAACGTGCCCCCATACTCCTTACACTAACACCAACCTGCCCCCTGTGCTCCTTACACCAACACAAACCTGCCCCCATACTCCTTACACCAACACAAACCTGCCCCCATACTCCTTACACTAACACCAACCTGCCCCCTGTGCTCCTTACACAGACACCAACCTGTCCCTCGTGCTCCTTACACCAACACTTCCCTGTTGCCAGTGCTCCTTAAATCACACCAACCTGCCCTCATGCTCCTTACACCAACCTACCGCCCGTGCTCCTTACACCAACACCAACCTGCCCCCATACTCCTTACACAACACCAACCTGCCCCCATACTCCTTACACAACACCAACCTGCCCCCATACTCCTTCCACCAACACCGACCTGTCCCCTGTGCTCCTTAAACAACACCAACCTGCCCCCCGTGCTCCTTACACAACACCAACCTGTCCCTCGTGCTCCTTACACCAACACCAACCTGCCCCTCCGTGCTCTTTACACCAACACCAACCTGCCCCCATACTCCTTCCACCAACACCGACCAGCCCCCATACTCCTTACACAACACCGACCTGCCCCCCATACTCCTTACACCAACACTGCCCCTCGTGCTCCTGACACCAACACTAACCTGTCCCCCTTGCTCCTTAAATAACACCAACCTGCCCCTCAGTGCTCCTTACCAGACACCAACCTGCCCCCATGCTCCTTACACCAACACTAACCTGCCCCTGTGCTCCTTACACCAACACCAACCTACCCCCCTTACTCCTTACACCAACACTAACCTGCCCCCGTGCTCCTTACACCAACACCAACCTACCCCCCGTACTCCTTACACCAACACAAACCTGCCCCCATACTCCTTACATAACACCAACCTGCCCCCATACTCCTTACACCAACACCAACCTGCCCCCATTCTCCTTACACGACACCAACCTGCCCCCATACTCCCTAAATAACACCGACTTGCCGCCCGTGCTCCTTACACCAACACAGACCTGCCCCCATACTCCTTACACCAACACAGACCTGCCCCCATACTCCTTCCACCAACACCAACCTGCCCCCATTCTCCTTACACAACACCAACCTGCCCCCATTCTCCTTACACAACACCAACCTGTCCCCTGTGCTCCTTACACCAACACCAACCTGCCCCCATACTCCTTACACCAACACCAACCTGCCCCCATTCTCCTTACACAACACCAACCTGCCCCCATACTCCCTAAATAACACCCACCTGCCGCCCGTGCTCCTTACACCAACACACCACGAGTCAGATGCAGTGCGATTCTTTTCGTTCCTAGGCAAACTTTGAGACCGTTATTATCACTGTTAACCAGCTCAATCCAAAATTAAAGCATTCAAAATGGTGGATGGTTGATTAAGGAGCTGCCCAATTCATTGAATCAAAAGAGGGTTTAATAAAGAAATAGGTAACATCTGCTGGTCTTATGATGAAAGATTAAAGATTGTGATGAAAGTTTTTAAATTCAACTGTTTTTTATTTCATGTCACTTCCCTTACAAACGTTATTGTTGTTTTTTTTGTTTTTTTTTTGAAGGTTTTTATTTCTTATGCTCAGATATACAATCTGTTCTTCCGTACAAGAAATCAAAGGAGTACATTACAGAAACTATATACAGACAATGTTGGTGACGGACAGGAGTGTCACTGTTTTATGAACAGGTTACACACATACGGTAATGTATGTATAAAGAAAATAAAAGAAGTTTTGTTGTTACAAAAAATATTATGCTCCTGTCTTAGATACAAATTGCAATGATGAAAAAATACAGGCTTATTCGGTATACTAATTCATGTCTCTTCATATTTCGTTTTTCATTGTTCTGAGTTTTTCTAGAACTCCCCTTTTAAACTCTATTTTTGACCCGGTTTCTTGCAGAGCTTTTTCTAAACTATTCCAGCAATGTATGCCGGCATATATTGCTGACTTTCTGTATTTCTCTTTTCTTGGTCTTTTTAATTCCAGGTTCTGTTTGCTTGCTGCCCTTGTTTTTCGCATGTTTTCAGCTTTCTCGGATTCTTCCTTCAACTCTCCCGTTATTTTCAGACTGCGGATGATTCCTAGTAGTAACATTCTTCTTCTGATGTCAGGATGCATGACATCGCATTTTCTCAATAGTTCTACTGTACTTAATAGTTTCTTCCCCTCGTATGATTCCGCCCCCAGAGTAGTACGTAATAATTTTAGAATATTCTTATTCAATCGTTCTCTTACTTTGATCGTTGAGCCCTCAATCAGGAAGGCACAGTGGTCTACTAGAGGTAGAATGCAGGTTTTTGTTATTTTGATTGCCGTTGTTTTACCAATGAGTCCTCTTATTTTCCTAAAAATATACCATTTTTCATTTACTGCCTTGATTAGTTTATTTGCATGTTTTTCAAAAGTCAGGTCCGAGTCTATAACGGCTCCTAGATAGTTCATTTCATTCACTATTTCCAGCTTCTTCCCACCCAGCGAAATTTCACACATTTCTTGTCTGTTTATTCTAGACTTTTTGCTATTATGACATACTAACTTGGATTTTTTAACATTAATGGTTAGGCCATTTGTTTTATACCATTTCTCTAAAGCATTGCACATTTTTTGGGTTTTTCTTTCGACTTCAATGATAGTTGATCCTGACGACACTACTACTAGGTCGTCTGCGTACATTATACAATCCGCATCCATAATGGAATCTGGTAGATCATTTATATAAATTAAAAATAGTAAAGGGCCCAGTATGGAACCCTGTGGTACACCGAATTTTACATTCTGAGCAGTTGAAATATTTCCACCATACATAGTGTGGCATCTCCTGTTTAGTAAGTATGATTTAAACCATTCTAATGCTAAGGGTCCTATCCCTGTCTCTGCTATTTTGTAGAGTAAGATTTCATGGTCTACACAATCGAACGCTTTCTTTATGTCTATGTATAAAGCTATTGAAATATAATTTTCGTCATGTGCTTCTAGTAAGATCTTTGATAATTTTAAGACTGCCCCCCCAGTGCTTCAGATTTTTCTAAAGCCATATTGTTGGTCACTGAAATAATTAATGGAGTTCAGGTATTCGTACATTTGAGTGTGGATTTCCCTTTCTAATAATTTCGAAATAGTTGGTAAAATGCAAACTGGTCGCCAGTTTCCAATATCCATGAGGTCACCTTGTTTTGGGAGAGGGCATATTCTCCCTTCATGCCATTGTTCCGGGAATTCGCTTGTTGCCAAAGACATTTTAAACAGTATTATTAATAAATCTACGCATCTTATTAAATTGTTTTTTAGGATTTTGCAACCTATGTTCTTAAGACCCGATGATTTTTCGATATCTATTTCTCCTATTAATTTTGACACATGATTTACGGTTAACGTACTGATGTCAAATTCGAAACCCTCTTCTGTTATATGTTGCATACGATATTGGTTACGATCTATCTCTATTACCCCATTTAATTTCTCCCCTATACTGCAAAAGAAGTTGTTTATATAACTGGGACATTCTTCCAAACCTATTTGGGTTCCTGTATCGTTTTTAAAGCAGGTTACGGCCCCCCTGTCGTCAGTTGGATTTAACAGTCCATTTATTGTTTTCCAATATTTTTTCGGTGAATTCTTATGTTTATTTAGTTTCTCTTCAATGTATAATTTTCTGGCATACTTCATTTCTCTTCTAATTTTCGATTTAATGTTTTTTAACGTTAGGTAATTACTCCTGATTACTGATGGGTCTGCTTTTGCTTTCTTTAACCGTACAAATTTCCTACACAGTCTACGCTTCTTGAGTATATCCTTTTTGTTATTTGCTGTTAACCATGGTGTCTTTTCAAATCTGTCAATGAATGTCCTGTATGGAGCATTCTTATCTAAATAATCTAATATTGCTCTATGCCACGAATTCCAGAATGTATTTACTGTCTCGTTATGTCCCCTTGTTAGATTATCCCGCACGAACATTTCTAATCCATCTTCATCTAAATTTTTATACGACCTAGCTGTTATCTTTGTCGCTGTATGATTATTCTTTTCTTTCTTCTTTTCGGCGAAAACTATTAAATGATCACTGTAGTAAAGATCAAGAGTTCCTGAGCTAATTAGGAATTTGCTATTTGTGAATATGGTGTCGATGCTAGTACTATTGCCGATATTTGGATGTGTTATGGTATTTATAATTCTTTTTAAGTTATATTGTCTAACAGTTTCCATTAACTCCCTATTTCTTGGATCTCTACGGCTTCGTGCGTCTAAGTTTATGTCTCCAATTATCCAGATTTCTGTGTTTTTTATTAGGTTGTTATTACAAAGATCGTTCATGAATTTTAACATTTCCTGTACATTATATCCTGGGGGTCGGTAAATATTCGCAATTGTCATTATTTTGTGATTTGGTTTTTCTATTCTTAGGGTGATTGCTTCTAGTTTTTTTCCTATATGATTAAATTCGGTCATTACTTGCGTATATGGGGACCACTTTGCACTTACATATATACCCACCCCTCCCCCCTTCCCGATTTCCCTGTCATTCCTGTACAACGTAAACCCCTGAATATTTACATGTTTACTTTCCATTCGTTTTTTTAATAATGTCTCCGACAGTCCAATGATATCAAAGTTCCTTAAGTGATTAACAATGTGTATACGTTTAGAAAATAGGCTACATAAGTTCCAATGACAAATTTTAAAACTCTTATTATCATTTATTATATCACACTTATGCGTCATATTTCCTTTTTGACCTCTTCATTGCATCTCGTTAGTATACAAAGTTGGCCTGTAAATGATGGTAAGTGTATGTACAATACAATGACAACAAAATGGTCAACACAGTGCACAATGGTAATATATATATGTAACATACCCGCGAACAACAGTGTTGGGGGGCATCGAAGATAGTCGGTTATTCGTTTCAGGACTATCCTAACCATTCTGGTATCTTACTGCTAGTTGTTATTATGTATGTTTCGAGACATTTCTCTCCGAGCTACAGCATCACTTATGTTATTAATCATGAAATACTACTACACTTTTTGGAAAAACATCATGTATTCTACAATTTATAATACCCTCATATTCCGTTGCGCTAAGTTGTATAAAGAATCTACATTTTACTCTTGTTCTATAAAGTCCAGTATGGAACACTATAGTAATACCCATCTGGTGGTAGGTATCCGACTGTTTGTACTAAATATAATATCATCATATTCCGTTACGCTGTGTTTTACTCGATTATAGAGTATACCAACTCCTGTATGGATGTTGTGTATATGTTCGCCCTATGACACACAGTGCATATATGTTCATACTATATGTGGTCCTGTATGGAGCCTGGTGATAAATATCACTGTTTGTGAAGCGCTTTTTCTACTTGCTATTCCTGTATGGAAGTCACATAAATGTATACATATAATATCTTAGTCACATAAATATATAACACACGATACTTATGACGATATCTATTACAATTAATCCTGTATGGAGTTAATGTCCTTATTATGTGCTTTTCCTCACCATATCGATATTAATCATGTACAGCTCAGTTGTATTAAACCTCTAGTGTCCGGTATGGAACAATTTTATTGGTTCGCAAAGAATCTCAAAGTCTGCCTATGTCCGTAAGTTTAATGTCTGTGGGGAGGACACAGCCTGTATTAAGTATAACTATACCTCCCATGCTCCTTTAAAGAAGAAACCAACAAGTTTTGGTCAAAGTCGTCGTTCTCCACGAGTTTGATGCGGAGTGATATGAACAAGGCGACAGCCGAGTGAATATCGCGTAGCATTCAAACGAGTTGCAGAATGACTTCTTTGACCAAAACGAGTTGCTTTCTGTAATTATCTCACCCATATACACATTAAAAGAATGGATGACACATAGGATATAGACCATGGAAAACGAGCTCCCAATGTTAAGCCTATGGACATTTATTCCAGGGGTGAGATAAACACCATTATGCTACCCCTAATAAAAAAGCACCATAGACTTAACATAGGGAAATTTTATGTTGCAGGCCGTGACATAAAGTGTTTTTTATGACACTAGAGTAATAACAATATTGACCAATCAGAGAGCAGGATGTCAGCTACTATGAAAAAAGACTCAATATTTATCTTTTAGTAAAAGGCAAAAGCATAGACGAGGTAGGATAAATACGAAACCGAACTCGAGTTAGACTTGTCAATGTTTATGCCGCTCTGGTCTGGTCTGCTCCTCACTACACTCGCCTGCGCCTCGTGTAGTAATATGCGACCTTCCCGTCGTGGCATAAACATTGTCAAGTCTAACTCTCGTTCGGTTTCTACTAAACACTGACCTGGCGCCCGTACTCTCCGTCATTTCGATTATTCCTCCTCTCTGCCTCTCTCCCTCTCCATCCATTTTCCCCTGTCCACACACTCCTGCAGTGCAGAAGCAGCAGATATAATTGAAATCTGATCATCGGGCTGGGCCTGGCTGGAGGGTGCGGATTAGTTTCCTAATTTGATAGTCTCCCAGGCTGGGCTCACTCCCACGCGGACGTTTTGCCTCATGAACGATCACTTGGGTCCATTAATTTAATTTGGGGAAGATGCACTGCGTGGACCTCTAACAAAGGGCCTGCTATTACACCCTAGATGGTGCACCCCTCTCATAAGATCTCACACTCTCTACGTGGTATTCTGTACTTTCACTATGCTCTATTGGAGAATAATTCTTAACGAACTAGGCTTAGAGCCTTGAGAATCCACTGGCCTGCCTCCCGTGTTAAAGACATACATCAATGCAACCCAAAGATTCTTATAATCTCAATAATGCCACCGATGCCACTGTGTGCTAGTGGATTCTCAAGGCTCTAAGCCTAGTTCATTAAGAATTATTCTCCATTAGAGCGTAGTGAGAACCTTGTACAGAATACCACTTAGAGTGTGTGAGATCTTATTAGAGGCGTGCACCAGTACCATGGTTGGAACATTGTGCCTGTGATATATCGGGCACGTTTATGGATCACCCACCCTTGTATTGTTCCGAATCTATTCTCCTGAAGTGATGCAATTAGATCTCCATGCTAATTGTATCTTCATGAATGATAGCACTTGATTCGATGAGAGTCACACACAATAGACTATATTTACCCTCATCATGGCTGGATATACACCCAGCCGATGGTCCTAATCAATCTGATTGCAGAGATATAGCGCTTGTAAGCCACACAATACACAGGAAAATGCGTACCATAAAAGCTGCCTCTTGAGGTTTTCGATATGACCACTCATTCATGAGATGGTTGTTAATTATGTCTGGATAAACACTACGCCGTTGCGTAATTCTTTGTGCAGACAGAAAAGGTCATTGCATTATTCATCGGATAAATAGCCGCCTTTGTACCACTCCTCAGGCTGGGGAGACTGGAGCTCTATGGATCACATACAATAGTGCGTAATGAACTGGAACCTGCACATGAATGGGGCCTCCAGGAATAGAAGCGACAGAGTCTTGGGTAAAGCCCAATACACATCTACCGATTCAGGGTTGAACGATTAGTTCCCAAATCGTATAGGAGGCGGTGAACGCGTCACAGGCAAATTATGTAACCTCTCGGCCCATGTCGTCCACCCAATTAGGGGTCGTTTACCAACCTTCTGTTGTCGGCGACTGGATTTATCAACATGTTGATGACCTTTTGGTGAGCGATTTAGGAACATGGAACGACATCTCGTCGGTAACAAAAAAACATCTCAAAGAGAGTGTTTCACTAATCTTTGGCTGATCCTTTCCTAGCTGTCCTACATCTACCGACTGGACTGACTCTGTTAGGATACCATGCTTGAGACAAATTACTGTTCCTTTATCGCAGACAAAGGTACATCAATGTTTCGAAATCAATAAATGTGTATTGGGATTAAAGCCCAATGCATCTACTGATGAAGGCTGAAACGATTAGTTCGCAAATGGTAAAGGAGTCGGTGAACTTGTCTCAGGCATGTCGGCCATCCAACCAAAAGCCATCTTCCAATGTTCCGTTGTTGGCAATAAGATTTATCAACATGTTGATAGACTTTTGCCACCGATTTTGGAATATAGACACCAGAAATTGTTGGCGACAAAAGGACATCTGAAGGAGGCTGTTCACTAATCGGTGGCTTACCCTTGCCTAGCCGTCCTACATCTACCAACTACAGCCAACTCCATTAGGATGCCTCGCCAGAGACAAATTACTGTTCCTTTGTCGCCGACAAAGGTACATCAATGATCTGAAATCGGTAGATGTGTATTGGGCTTAAGGTGAATGGGGTGCTGCTCAAAGTTCCCAAACAGGGACCGCTACACAGATATTCAGTGAAGTGCGTAGGTTTCCTGAGATGTGGCCTCTGTGAGATATACACACTCTCCTAAAAGCCCATACACACTGTATGATTTTGGAACATGAATGTTCCTTTCTCGGCGACAAAAGAACAATCGTAAGCTCAGGCGAGGCCTAGAAAATGTGTCGGCCAGTGTGGCACCCCCCCTACAGTAATTTGCCTAAGATTTGGAAATCCCACCCGTGGTGATGTACTTTTGTCGCCGACAAACTGCAGTCCAATGTTCCGAAATCGGGAGCGATAAATTAAGGAACGTGTTCCTTCCCATTGTCGCCGACAACAGAGTTTAAGAAATACCCCCTGTGGTGCCTACCAACTTTGGCCCATAATTAGTCGCTGGGTGAGCAGAAATGCCCATGCCACACACAGACTGAGGCCAGCTCACCGATTTAGCTCCCATATACTGAGATTTATTACTTGTTCCTTTATCGGTGGCCTCGAATCTCCGAGAATATCGGAAGTTAGTCGTCCAGTGTGAACAGAATTTGCTTAAGATATATTCCCACTAATGACCTCCACCCCCCATCTATAAATCCTGCTGTGATGGTCGATGCCCAGCGCAAATTCGCCTGAGACAAGTTAAAATGCCCTTCCGATTTAGGGAGTTAATCGGTGGGAATGAAATCGTACAGTGTGTTTCCCCTTTAAAGGAGATCCTTGCTCTACTTCCTGCGGCTACTTCTATCTCTGCACCGACCTGCCTCTTTGGTGCAAAATCTGTCCAACTCTCCTCCCAGATCTTTCGCGGCGCAAGCACTTACTAACCTCTGCCTCAACCCACAGCTGGTTCCCTGGGTATCCACAGGGGAGACCAGCGAACATTTCAGATTCAGAACAAGGCAACGGTCAAAAGTTATGTAAGTAAAACAACTCACATATCATAAGTATGGAAATATAGGAATTGTTAAAGGAGTTTCACAGACGATCCAGGGGGCAGTTTCATAATCTTGGATCGTACATGAGGAACCTTTTCTGAACCTCGTACAAGGGTTATCGTCTAATAATATCGAAGTCTGTTGGCTAAGACAATATTGGCCGTACATAGGGTCCTCCATAAGTGTTGAATGAAATCGACCGGCATTGTCCCTGGCTGTCTATGGCGTACAGAAAAGGGTCTACATGTACGATCCTGGGTTATGAAACGTGCCCCAGGTGTTTCCTTTTCAGACTTAAACCTTTTTATAATGGGAATCCACAGTTGGGGTGCTTTCCACTGTAGAAAGTAATCCCGGAGACTGTCTGGTTTGACATAGATAATAACAGAAATGAGAGTATCCCATTTACTAAACTCATTTCTGTTATTTGTTATGTCAAATCAGTCATAGTCTTGGGAATTACCTTTTTAGTGGAAAATTGTATATATTGTAGTTATGAGCCGAGAAAGGAACAGTTGGATTGTCTGTGAAGCTCATTTAACAATTATAGGATTTTCCGATTTGTAATATACGAGTTGTTTGAGTTTCATAACCTTTGACAGATGCCCTGTTTTGAATCCGAAATGTTGGCTGGTTCTTCCTATGACGTCACTGCATGGGTTGAGGCAGAGATTAGTAAGCGCTAGGGCCCCGAAAGATCTGGGAGGAGAGTGTGTAATATAAACACAGATGGAGTGCTTTCGTGTTTCCCCGTTGGGTGCGCCATTGTCGCCTCCATTGCCGGAAACCCATTAGTGAGTCCGGGTGCCTGTGAATTGCAGGGAAAGTAAGCATCGACCAGAAGGACATTTCTGAGACTGGCCCGGGGCAGTAGGCTCGGTCCGTATGCCGACGTTTGTATAATCGATTCCCGATGGACACTATGCAAATATTGTCCACTTGGGAGAGAGAAAAAACCGATCGGAATCATGGCTGATATATCCATGAATGAAGAAGGGATATAATATACGCAGCACAGTCCAAAGGCAATAATCATTATTATATGAAAATATGTCATTAGTTCTATATCAATGGCAATGGAATTCCACATGTATCGATTCACTAGGACATTTGCAATGTGATTTGAGGTTGGCAGAAAGTAAGGGTGATTCGCTGACGCAGACTAATGGGTGTAGCTTGTTATGTTGGTTTTAATATCAGCAAAGATAAAAAGAGGTGCACTTGATTCAGTGCAAAAGTCACTAAAAAAATGTGATAATATCAAATCTAAAAATACGTACTACTTTGGTAGCTTCAGGGCAGTTGGTGCACCCCTCTTATAAGATCTCACACTCTCTAAGTGGTAATATGTACAAGGTTCTCACTGCGCTCTATGGGAGAAGAATTTTTAACGAACTAGGCTTAGAGCCTTGAGAATCCACTGGCACGCAGGTGGCATCATTGAGATTATAGGAATCCTTGGTTGCATTGATGTACATCTTTAGCACGTGAGGCAGGCCAGTGGATTCTCAAGGCTCTAAGCCTTGATCGTTAAGAATTCTTCTCCCATAGAGCGTAGTGAGAGTACAGAATACCACTTAGAGAGTGTGAGATATTATGAGAGGGGTGGTTTCTGATGACCGTTACGTATCGTCTCATAACTTCACAATTCAGACACATTCTGTCCCTCTTATTTTCATCAAATAAAAACCAACTTTTGTTAGGGTTAAGACTTATATATGTTCGTCTTCAGGCTCGACCTTAAAAGCTTATCGGACAATTTACATTATTTTTAATATTGTTAATTATCAGACAAACTGATTCTTTGTGATTCATTCTAATAGTAAATGAGTATATTGAACCATTTGTTCAGTTTATCATATCTTGACAGGTAAAATAGGCCAGTTTCATTTGCTTAATTTACATGGGAAATGTACTTAAAAATGTGGTTTTCTTCGATTCTCGCAAAAACGAGTATGGTGACCTATGAATTCTAATACTTAAATGTATAGTACCATACATCTACTCTATTCTGTGACAGTTTGAGAAAAATGACCTGGGTTTTACTGAATGAAAAATAACTTTTTAGAATTTTATAAAATCATCATTATTTGATCTCTAAATCATAGACTAGCACGGCAACCGCTAATTTTTGAGTTAGTTATATATTCTACAACACTTACCGATCATCACATTCAGTTTTCAGGAAAATAACATGGGTTTAAAATTTCAAGCCAAAATATCCGATATGATTTCCAAAATTTCCTTAGAGTCACTGGCTGTCAGCAATGTATGTTTGACTTCCTCGGACTGCAAGAAAATCTTTTTTGATACATGGACTCGATACATTTCATAAATATCCGATATGCCTGTAACCAATCTGTCGTCTGGTCTGTCTGTAAAACTGATTAAAAAATGTCCAGTATTAGGAGATGGCCCGAGGGCTGAGTTATGATTACATTCTGCTTGGTGAGACCTACATTCCTTCACTGCGTGTCGGCATCAGTTTCCTTTTCCTCGCCGGTGATTATCGACCGCGCGGCGACCCCGGAACACCGCCAGCATGGGAAGGAGTGTGAGGCTCTGTGTAATGAGTGGGTGGGGTATGAGTATGTGTACAGCACGATCAGTACTGCCTGCGGGCGGGCTGATGTTTGAGTATCACGTCACGGCGGGGTGGGGAGTAAGCTCAGTGGTTAGAGCACCGGACTTGTAACCCCAAGGTTGTAAGACTTTGTGGGTTCAAGTCCCATCCGCAGCAGTGGTAGATTTACTGCTATAACAAAGGCCATCCTTCTCATACCATGTCTATGTGGTGTAGGAAGTAAAAGAACTCTCACCTCGGTAAATGTGTAGGGGTTGAGATTTCTACCTGAATTCATCACATAGATTCGATCACCACCCTAGTGGTGTAAAAGAACCCTGAGAAAGTCTGGAAAGGACCTATAATGGTTGACTGGACGTAAAATCAAACCAAACAAACAAACAAACAAATCAAGTCACGGAAAGTGGGGGACTTATATAGGGGAAAGAGCCATTGTTAGTTCATGAAGCAGCCACTAGGTGGTCGGGGGACAAAACCTGTATTCTGGCTCTTTGTTCTTACGAAATTCAGCTGTCTTTCAATGTTTTACCACGGATCCTTTGACTCTCTACACCGATTCCAGAGCAGCAAGATATAATGCTACTAGCGACTTCATCGAGTCCGAAACAAAAGAGATGTCGGATTGCCAAAAGCGGGATTCGAACCCCCAAAACTCAAACTCCCAGACGAATGCTCTGCTGACTTCTCCACTCAGGCAGAAGGTGAAGGAAGTCCAAATACTTAGTCTGGTGGTCGTGGGTGGGGGGAGGGGAATCAGCGGAGTTTTGAAAAGGGCTACCAGCGAAACTTGAGATCTCATTGGTTTCTCACGAGAAAAGTAAATTAGTAAACTACAATACTAAACTTTGATTTCGGCATGGCTTGAAATGAATCGTAAGAGAAGAAGTTTGTCTGAATAAAGTCCTGCAAAAAAGAAGAACAGGTTCGAGTTTTTAAATACACGAGAATCTCACTCCCGTGGTGCTTCAGTCTCCAACCCTATGACTGGTTCATTCTGTCTCTATGTGCGGGAAGATCTCCAAGCGGAAAGTACGGAAAATTACACGTTTTATATGTGGTAGGTAAAAACCCAGAACATGATGTTTTTCACATGGAACACTTTATTTACATATATGTGGGCAAGGCAAGAAAAGTGACATTTCCCAATTATCACTCACTTCTTTTGCACCTCCATTAGTAAAGAACAGCTACTATATTTTCATCAAAGAAGTACACATATAGAGTACATCAATCATTCCCTCCAAGGAATCAGTGTTACAAGACATTTCGACCTCGTAAATATACATATTGTGACCAAAAACCCATTTCGTGAGAAGAAGGGTCATCTTCTGGTCAAAACAGCCATTTCGTGAAAAAAAAAACATTTCGTGAAACCCATTTCGTGAAAAAAAAAACCAATCTCGTGAATTCTATTTCGTGAAAAAAAAAAAAAAAAAATCGTGGACGGAATGATGGTGGTAACACTGATTCTATGAACGGAATGTTAGATGGACTATATTATGGGTACAATTCCTTCGATGGAATACATTTTAGACTGATTCCGTAGGTGGAAAATGGGCGTAATGTCAATGTCCAGAACGGCACGCCATACACCACTCCCACCGCCACCGCCACCACCACCACCTCCACCTCCTCCAGCACCCACAGGACTGATTCTGTAGATAAAGTGAAAGGTAACACTATTCTCTGGACGGAATGATAGATGGACTATATTATGGGTGGAATTCCGTGGACGGAATGAGATTTAGACTCTATATAAATATACATATTTAGTGAGAAGAAGGGTAATTTCGTGAAGAAAAAGCCATTTCTTGAAAAAAAGACATTTCGTGAAATCCATTTCGTGAAAAAAAAAAAAATTGTGGACGGAATGATGGTGGTAACACTGATTCCATGGACGGAATGTTAGATGGAGTATATTATGGGTAGAATTCCTTCGACGGAATAAATTTCAGACTGATTCTGTGGGTGGAAAATGGACGTAATGACAATGTCCAGGGACCTGTATCGGTAGTTTTGTGACATGTTTAGATGGCGTCTGTGACACCATACAGACAGATCTGAAGACTGCAATCAATGACACGCAGCATTTTACTCGCTTCCCATAAGAATTAAGCATGACACTTTAATACGAGTAGGGGATATATATAACCTATAATCGTCCCAAATATGAAGTAGATTGGCCGCTCCAACCTTCTTATATTTGCTAGACTTTTTCCGCTGTTGCTTGCACTGTTGGTGCCGCTGTTGATGTCTGTCTAGGCCTAATGAAACTAAACTACTGAAACAGGTCCCAGAATGGCGCGCCATACACTGCCATTACACCCCCCCTACCCCCCACCACCACCTCCACCACCACCTCCACCTCTTCCAGCACCCAGAGCTTTCTATCGAGCCATCTTAACTAGATACGGTTTCCATCCCTATCAGATCCCCCATATCCCTGGCCACTGCCTTCCCTCTCCGTCCCGCTGCCTCCTTTATCCCCAGTGTGTGAGGGATCGACGCGTGAACTCCTGGTCTATACATCCCTATAGTGGTCAAGTAATTATATAGAACGTCCTCACCATGCTGTACAAGTTATAGAACGAGATGGTTATTTACAGTTTGTACGGAACGAGGCGTATACATAAATCTGTGAGGTAGATACTTATATAGAACATCCTGACCACGCTGTACAAGTCACAGAACGAGATGGTAATTTACGGTTTGTACGGAACGAGGCGTTTATGCCGAATTCCGTACAAACCGTTAATTATCATCGAGTTCTGTGACTTGTACAAGCATGGTTGGACGTTATATATTTACTAAATAGCCAAAATTTAAAAAAAGAATAATTAATTTGATATTTAACAACCGATATGTTAATAAATGTGTATGGCAAGGTGGTCAGTATTTTAGTGTACGGACTAGCGATCCGTACAGTATTTTTACGTCATATGCCGAAACGGTACGTATTTACAATATATACGGCATGGGTATATAGTAATATTGGTTTCTATGAGAAGTAAGTGATCATCAAAATTGTGTCAAGACGCGATTTATTATCTATTTCAAATAGGAGCATAGTTCTATCTATTGATCAAAAATGTACATGTAAACTTTATTTGCTTCGCCTAAAATTGACAAGTGAAGCACCCAACGAAACATAATTTTATATTCAAAGTGCGACAGGTGACCTTTCATTCCACTGTTGAACAATAACTGAAATAGAAAGACACGAGATATATTTTTTCCATTCGCTAAAGCTAAGTGTGCAATCACCCATTCCTATCTGTTACAGCTCAGATTAGCTCCTGTACTTCTTTAGTTACCCCATTTACACATAGCTAAGACAGGAATTATTTATGATTGCGATACCAAAGAGATTGCAACATTAGCACACTATAATCATCAAAATTTTCCTTATCTATTCATGAACAATTTAACTGAATGGGAACATCGATGATATTTCCATATCAGCTGCCATGCTTTAAATGGCATATTTACACCTATTATCGCTTAGCTCTAGTTCCTGGGGCCCGTTTCATAGTCTAGGATCGTACAAAAAGACCCCTTTTTGCACCCTATACAAGGGTTACCATTTAATAATAACTTAAGGGTTATCATTTAATGATAACTAAGTCTGTTCGCTAAGACAGTATTATCCGTCCAAAAGGTCGTCCATGCGTGTTGATTAAAATTGACCCACATCGTCCCTGGGTTTCTATGGCTTACAGAAAAAGCGTCTACATGTACAAACTTAGATTAAGAAACGGGCCCCTGGTCTGTCCACATGGGGGCAGGGTGCTCTACCAATGACATTCCGAGTTGTTCAGTGTCATGAGCTGCCCTCCTCGCATGTGTGACAGACCGGAACGGGCGCTCAACCAGAATGATTTGGTCATCTCCTATTGGCTGTTACTATAACAGCCAATGAGAGTGCAGAGCTCACAGATCCCAAGCTTGCCATGTCAACCCCTTGAAGTATGTATAAAAAAAGAACCTATCATATCAATGAATTAGTTAGATCTTAACTCATAGTAGTACAGTAGAACCCGGTGTAAGCGGACATCCTCCATTCCAAGCCAAAGTGTCTGCTTATGCAGGGTGCCTGCTTACACTGGGTTAGAATGAACATCTAATAGAGGGGCCTTTCTGAGCAAAAGTGTCTGTTATCGCGGGGTGTCCACTTATGCAGGGTGTTCGCTAGGCGGGGTTCTACTTTACCTAACTCTGTCTCCGAGTTCTTTACTCCCTTCCTCTTAACTCTTTAAGAAGGCATGATGCCTAGAGGCATCACCGCACTACAGACGCATGATGCCTGGAAGCATCACCACACTAAAGATGCATGATGCCTTAAGGCATAGTTGTTTCAATATCTACAAAAAATGTCTACAAAGAAATATTAGAACAATATTCATGAAATCGTCACAAAGTGTAGATATGACATCATATTTAATATTTTTATTTAAAAGAAATAAAATATTCATGTTTATGTATTGTATTGGGTGATTACAGATTTGAATTATGAGTTTAAACCATTATGTGCCTGTCCTCTAGCAGGACAAACTGCCACCAGCACCCGTCCTTACAGGAGTAGCTCGGTCACAGGCACCCATCCTTAAAGATTTAAGGTCTATCCTTGTGTAAGCCGAACACTAGACTTTACAGAGAGACAAAGCTCACTCCCCACCATGTTTTCCCCATTTCTATACCATCGACGCACCAAGGCTCCCTGTTTACTTTCCCTGACGATTACAATATAGGATATGCGTGGATGGTGGAATCTGTTTGCTTTCCCTGACCGTTTGAATATCGAATATCCATGCATGGTTGAATCCTTCCTCCCCAGCCCCATGCACCCTCACATTCAAAATGCCATACTGGCCCGGTGCTATTTCACTTTTTTTCTTGTTCTTTTTTATTTCGTAGAGGTAACACAGGCAGTCTGCTATACAAGCAGGTTTTGTATGGCGCGATAGATTCGTTAGAGATTTCTTTCAACAACAAACTTCGACATTAAGTACAGTGAAGACTCTATAGGCGAGTCCTTAGGTAGTAATCAATGAGATGTGATGAGATGAGCCTTAATACCTATAGAGCACAAAGTGATTGCTAGTTCTGTTATCATCCGCCAGGAAAGTGTAAGATAGTGCCACTGTAGTCGGGGGGGGGGGGGGCAAACTACTGTTATCTGTTATTATAATCTATAGATAATATTGAAATGACGCTAAAATTCCTCCATGGCAAGCATCAACAAATATTTTGGATAAAATCCATTGATAATTCGACTCGCCATCTGGTGTTGTGGATGGCGTCGGGGGGCAAGATGGCCGATTCCATACCACAATAGCTATGTGCCCTTTAGATTGGTGCGGCCCTGCTGACTGCCTGCCTCTCTGTCTGCCTGTTGGCTGCCTCCATACCACAATAGCTATGTTCCCTTAAGATTGGTGCGGTCCTGCTGACTGCCTGCCTACTGGCTGCTTCCATACCACATTAGCTATGTGCCCTATAGATTGGTGCCACCCTACTGACCATCTGCCTGATGGCTGTCTCCATACCACAATAGCTATGCTCCCTATAGACTGGTGCCACCCTGCTGACCATCTGCCTAATGGCTGCTTCCATACCACAATAGCTATGTGCCCTATAGATTGGTGCCACCCTCCTGACCATCTGCCTGATGGCTGCCTCCATACCACAATAGCTATGTGCCCTATAGATTGGTGCGGCCCTGCTGACTGCCTGCCTCTCTGTGTGCCTGATGGCTGCCTCCATACCACAATAGCTATGTGCCCTATAGATTGGTGCCACTCTACTGACCATCTGCCTGATGGCTGCCTCCATACCACAATAGCTATGTGCCCTATAGATTGGTGCCACCCTATACTGACCATCTCCCTGATGGCTGTATCCATACCACAATAGCTATGTTCCCTATAGATCGGTGCCACCCTACTGACCATCTGCCTGATGGCTGCCTCCATACCACAATAGCTATGTGCCCTATAGATTGATGCCACCCTACTGACCATCTGCCTGATGGCTGCCTCCATACCACAATAGCTATGTGCCCTATAGATTGGTGCCACCCTACTGACCATCTGCCTGATGGCTGTCTCCATACCACAATAGCTATGTGCCCTATAGATTGGTGCCACTCTACTGACCATCTGCCTGATGGCTGTCTCCATACCACAATAGCTATGTGCCCTATAGACTGGTGCCACCCTACTGACCATCTGCCTGATGGCTGCCTCCATACCACAATAGCTATGTTTCCTGTAGATTGGTGCGACTCTACTGACCATCTTCCTAATGGCCACTTCCATACCACAATAGCTATGTGCCCTATAGATTGATGCCACCCTACTGACCATCTGCCTGATGGCTGCCTCCATACCACAATAGCTATGTGCCCTACAGATTGGTGCCACCCTACTGACCATCTGCCTGATGGCTGTCTCCATACCACAATAGCTATGTGCCCTATAGATTGATGCCACCCTGCTGACCATCTGCCTGATGGCTGCCTCCATACCACAATAGCTATGTGCCCTATAAATTGGTGCCACCCTACTGACCATCTGCCTGATGGCTGCTTCCATACCACAATAGCTATGTGCCCTATAGATTGATGCCACCCTACTGACCATCTGCCTGATGGCTGCCTCCATACCACAATAGCTATGCGCCCTATAGATTGGCACTCTACTGACCATCTTCCTAATGGCCACCTCCATACCACAATAGCTATGTGCCCTATAGATTGGTGCCACCCTACTGACCATCTGCCTGATGGCTGGCTCCATACCACAATAGCTATGTGCCCTATAGACTGGTGCCACCCTACTGACCATCTGCCCCTCTGTCTGCCTAATGGCTGGCTCCATACCACAATAGCTTTGTGCCCTATAGACTGGTGCCACTCTACTGACCATCTGCCTGATGGCTGCCTCCATACCACAATAGCTATGTTTTCTGTAGATTGGTGCCACTCTACTGACCATCTTCCTAATGGCCACCTCCATACCACAATAGCTATGTGCCCTATAGATCGGTGCCACTCTACTGGCCATCTGCCTGATGGCCCCCTCCATACCACAATAGCTATGTGCCCTATAGATTGGTACCACCCTACTGACCATCTGCCTGATGGCTGTCTCCATACCTCAATAGCTATGTGCCCTATAGATTGGTCCCACCCTACTGACCATCTCCCTGATAGCTGCCTCCATACCACAATAGCTATGTGCCCTATAGACTGGTGCCACCCTACTGACCATCTGCCTGATGGCCACCTCCATACCACAATAGCTATGTGCCCTATAGATTGGTGCCACTCTACTGACCATCTGCCTGATGGCTGTCTCCATACCACAATAGCTATGTGCCCTATAGATTGGTGCCACCCTACTGACCATCTGCCTGATGGCTGCCTCCATACCACAATAGCTATGTGCCCTATAGATTGATGCCACCCTGCTGACCATCTCGCTAATGGCCACCTCCATACCACAATAGCTATGTGCCCTATAGATTGGTGCCACTCTACTGACCATCTGCCTGATGGCCACCTCCATACCACAATAGCTATGTGCCCTATAGACTGGTGCCACTCTACTGACCATCTGCCTGATGGCTGCTTCCATACCACAATAGCTATGTTCCCTGTAGATTGGTGCCACTCTGCTGACCATCTGCCTGATGGCTGCTTCCATACCACAATAGCTATGTGCCCTATAGATTGGTGCCACCCTACTGACCATCTGCCTGATGGCTGCCTCCATATCACAATAGCTATGTGCCCTATAGATTGATGCCACCCTGCTGACCATCTCGCTAATGGCCAGCTCCATACCACAATAGCTATGTGCCCTATAGACTGGTGCCACCCTACTGACCATCTCCCTCATGGCTGCCTCCATACCACAATAGCTATGTGCCCTATAGATTGGCACTCTACTGACCATCTGCCTAATGGCTGCTTCCATACCACAATAGCTATGTTTCCTGTAGATTGGTGCCACTCTACTGACCATCAGCCGCTCCGTGTCTGCCCGACGTTTTGTCCACCTGCCCCTCTCCCTCCGGTCTCCGCTGCCTGTAGGTGCCTGTAGGTGCTTCTATAGGTGGCTTACCCATCTCACTATCTCCATTGAGCTCCCTCTGCGGCCCTTCATCTCCCCCGCTCCCCCGCACACACCACACAGACTCTCTCACCGGGGTTCTCCCCATGCCCTGCCCGCCAGCGCCGCGCTCCTCCTGCAAACTGACTCTTTTTGGGGGGGTTTGTTAAACCTTTCATTTCATTCTGCCGATAACAGATGTTCCATTAAATGCACAAGTACATATAGTCAGCAAAAAAGGATAAGGCCCGGCGTCCACCTACTACGATATGGCTCCGATATGGTCTATGATGCCCCTCCCGATGCAAAATCAAAATCGCGTCGGAAGTTCACCTAATATCGGGGCAGTTGACCACGTTTCTGCGATTAGACACCGATAAAAACCCCATACAATGCGTGGTGGATTGGCATGTCTAGACATATATGTCTATGACTTTGCACCTTCCCGATATGGCACCGATTTTGACATTTTGTATCGGTGCCATATCGGGAGGTCTACGATTCTATCGTAGTAGGTGGACGCCGGGCCTAAGTAAACGAAAAGGTGGTAATATACTAAAGCCCAATGCACATTTACAGATTTCGGAACATGTGAGGTTGGCGACAAAGGAACGGTACTTTGTCTCAGGCGAGGCATCCTAACAGAGTCGGCCCTAGTCGTTAGATGCGGGGCTGCTAGGCAAGGGCTAGTCAACGATTAGTGTAACCCCCTGCTTGAGATGGTTTTTTTTGTCACAGAAAAGTTGTCGGTCGATGTTCCTTAGTCGCTCACCGAAACAGGGCTCGGTTACGTGAATAGCACGTTGTATCTGTAGATGTTATCCTGGGAGGTTTGTGATCTATCAGGTTTTTGAAGGATACAGTAAAGCTCCGCTCCTGGGACACCCCGCTTAAGGGGACACCCCGCTTAAGGGGAAAAGATCCTTGGAACAGAAATTTTCCCCTCTATTATGAGATTTTCTTCCAGTTAAGGGGACACCACGCTTAAGAGAACACCCAACTTAAGGAGCAGTTATTTTGGTACGTCCCTCCATTTTCAGCAGGTTCTCTACGTGTTCCCTCCCCACACCCGCCCACACGCCCCTCCATTTTCAGCAGGTTCTCTACGTGTTCCCTCCCCACACCCGCCCACACGCCCCTCCGTTTCCACCAGGTTCTGTACATGTTCCCTCCCCACACCCACCCTCATGCCCCTCCGTTTTCACCAGGTTCTCTTTGTGTTCCCTCCCCACACCCGCCCACACGCCCCTCCGTTTCCACCAGGTTCTGTACATGTTCCCTCCCCACACCCACCCTCATGCCCCTCCGTTTTCACCAGGTTCTCTTTGTGTTCCCTCCCCACACCCGCCCACACGCCCCTCCATTTTCAGCAGGTTCTCTACGTGTTCCCTCCCCACACCCGCCCACACGCCCCTCCGTTTCCACCAGGTTCTGTACATGTTCCCTCCCCACACCCACCCTCATGCCCCTCCGTTTTCACCAGGTTCTCTTTGTGTTCCCTCCCCACACCCGCCCACACGCCCCTCCGTTTCCACCAGGTTCTGTACATGTTCCCTCCCCACACCCACCCTCATGCCCCTCCGTTTTCACCAGGTTCTCTTTGTGTTCCCTCCCCACACCCGCCCACACGCCCCTCCGTTTCCACCAGGTTCTGTACATGTTCCCTCCCCACACCCGCCCACACGCCCCTCCGTTTCCACCAGGTTCTGTACATGTTCCCTCCCCACACCCGCCCACACGCCCCTCCGTTTCCACCAGGTTCTGTACATGTTCCCTCCCCACACCCGCCCACATGCCCCTCCGTTTTCACCAGGTTCTCTACGTGTTCCCTCCCCACATCCGCACCACCTTCATTTTTTCCTCCTTCATATCGGGCTCGGTGTCGGGGTGGGACACGGGTCGGCACGGAGGACTGCCACGATCGATGGCGCCTTGATTGTTTTACCTCCTGCCAGCCCCATCTCCACCCGGGCCCGGGCCGGGGGTGGGGGGGAGTGGGTCCCATACTATGGGGTGCCGTTCGGGACATTTCGTAACTTTATCTCATCCCTCGAATAATAAGACAGAAACTGATTAGTGTTTGGCTCTCGCCTCGTTCATATTACTGCGCACTCCAAACTCGATGGCGATGGGGACTCAGACCAAGCACCTGATTTTATCTTAGCCTGGAAATATCTATCTGTGTATCACCAGTTGAGAATGAGTTACCGTAATCGCAAGCCTGTTGAGAACGAGTTCTTGATGTTTAGCCTATGGATGTTCATTCCAGGCTAAGATAAATATCCATAGGCTTAAAATTGGGACTCGTTCTCCATGCTCCTACAAGTATTGCAGTCCGTTCTCCTTGATCTATATCCTGTGTGTTGCCCATTCTTTTAGTATGTACAGGGGTGAAATAAATACAGAAAGCAACTCGATTTGGTCAAAGAAGTCATTCTATGTGATATTCACTCGGCTATCGCCTAGTCCATATCACTCCACATCAAACTCGTGAAGAACGACGACTTTGACCATAACTTTTTGGTTTCTTCTGTGATATCCTATCTTTGGTCAACGAAATACACTCAAACCTATACCAGAACCCCTTTCCTGGTGAAAGGGGTTTCCTTAAAACCCTTTTGTCATGAAATGAGATTAATAAGCGCTAGCGCCGCGAAAGATCTGCTTGGAGAGTCCGCCCGCGAGAGTGTGGGGGAGGTGCCGGGGAGGTGCCGGGAGGGGGCCGGGGAGGTACCGGGAGGGGGCCGGGAGGGGGCCGGGAGGGGGCCGGGAGGGGGCCGGGAGGGGGCCGAGAGGGGGCCGGGAGTGGGCGGGGAGGGGACCGGGAGTGGGCCGGGAGGGGGCCGAGAGGGGGCCGGGAGGGGGCCGGGAGGGGGCCGGGAGGGGGCCGGGAGGGGGCCGGGAGGGGCGGGGAGGTGGCCGGGAGGGGGCCGGGAGGGGGCCGGGAGGGGGCCGGGAGGGGGCGGGAGGGGAGGGAGGTGGCCGGGAGGGGGCCGGGGAGGTGCCGGGAGTGGGCCGGGAGGGGGCCGGGAGGGGGCCGGGAGGGGGCGGGAGGGGAGGGAGGTGGCCGGGAGGGGGCCGGGGAGGTGCCGGGAGTGGGCCGGGAGGGGGCCGGGAGGGGGCCGGGAGGTACCGGGAGGTACCGGGAGGGGGCCGGGAGGGGGCCGGGAGGGGGCCGGGGAGGTGCCGGGAGGGGGCCGGGAGGTACCGGGAGGGGGCCGGGAGGGGGCCGGGAGGGGGCCGGGAGGGGGCTGGGAGGTGGCCGGGAGGGGGCCGGGGAGGTGCCAGGAGGGGACCGGGGAGGTACCGGGAGGGGGCCGGGAGGTACCGGGAGGGGGCCGGGAGGGGGCCGGGAGGTACCGGGAGGGGGCCGGGAGGGGCGGGTCAGCGTCGGCCCGGAGGTAGGCGTGCGCTATTCCGCCTCATGGACTGGCTCCATGACTGTAACACACTTAGAAGGGTGCTCGTTCTCGGGCCGAAGCTAGCGGTAAATTGGATCGGAGCACGTCAACACCGTGGCGGCACTCGCCATTTTCTGTAAATTGGGATTATTCAAATCGATATGCTGTACTGTTGGTAAAACCTGAAATAGCCTTTCATTACGTTATTGAAGTGGTTCGGTTCCGTGTTTAGAACTTTAAACAGAGAACCTCGGCTAGACATGCAAGCTTAAGATCATTTATGGCAGTTCATATACATACAACGTATTTTCTGTTTGGCAGATATTGTTCTGCGTTAAAACTGATTAATGTACCTCACAGGGTTCTCATGAGATTCTGATCCTTTAAAAGGTAATTGTTGCCAACAATTGCAGGGGAAAAACATGTTTCAGGGAAATGGAACCCTACAATTCAGATGGGGAGGTTGTGCTCGAGTACAGAATCTCAGTAGGATTTGTCTTGGACAAACATCCTGTGAGGAACATGAATCACTCTGCTGTGTTTGTGTTTCTATCGGAAGTGGCCATGGGCCGATTGTCGATCAAGTTCTCTAGCGAATATCTTTCTTTTTATTATCCACCTAACACAAAGTGTCCATAGAGAAGACATAGGGATGGTGTATGGACATACGTGGACGAACTGATATCGGCACGCCACTTGCCCAGGAAATGTCGATAGTAAATACAATATAGACATATCTTTTAATTTAATTTAATTTTTATTATTTGAGTTTATTCATCAAATTATCGTTTGCACCAGTTCTTCCATTTGACTGATAAGTGTTTATGACCATAATCGATATCCAATGTACACACAACATTGATCTCCCATATCAGAAAGTCTAACAAACTATGTCTATACATTTGGACAATTCTTTAAATTGCCAAGCGAGAAAGATATAACAAAAACTGGTTGGACCCACTCCCTCCTCTGTTACAATAGAGCAGGCGGGATGTCAGTATCTCCGGCAGCAGATGCGGCCCCATCAAGGTGAAACCACGTGATAGCCAATCCGGAAATGATCAGTCCCCATATCGGAGCATGCGCAGGCGTCTCGTCAGTGGTCCGGGGGCGCCACCTGCCGAGAAGGGAGGTGAACTTCATTGCGGCTGTCGGGGATTGAGGTATTGGCTGTCACCGGTATCCACTCTACGCAATAGAGTGCTTTGTTCCTGCGATTAGCGACCCAAGGGCAATGAGCTTCCCCTTTGGACACTTTTGATGACAGTAAATGATCTTTTCTAGATGCGAGGAGACTAGGGGCTATAGTTCACGATATGACCGGGATTTACCCGCCTGCTAGACAGGCATATGACCTGCCATGCTTATAAGGGACAGAGATATATGACCTGCCATGCTTATAGGGGACAGAGATATATGACCTGCCATGCTTATAGGGGACAGAGATATATGACCTGCCATGCTTATAGGGGACAGAGATATATGACCTGCCATGCTTATAGGGGACAGAGATATATGACCTGCCATGCTTATCAGGGACAGAGATATATGACCTGCCATGCTTATAGGGTACAGAGATATATGACCTTCCATGCTTATAGGGGACAGATATATATGACCTGCCATGCTTATAGGGGACAGAGATATATGACCTTCCATGCTTATAGGGGACAGAGATATATGACCTTCCATGCTTATAGCGGACAGAGATATATGACCTGCCATGCTTATAGCGGACAGAGATATATGACCTTCCATGCTTATAGGGGACAGAGATATATGACCTTCCATGCTTATAGGGGACAGAGATATATGACCTGCCATGCCTATAGGGGACAGAGATATATGACCTGCCATGCTTATAGGGTACAGAGATATATGACCTGCCATGCTTATAGGGGACAGAGATATATGACCTGCCATGCTTATAGGGGACAGAGATATATGACCTTCCATGCTTATAGGAGACAGAGATATATGACCTGCCATGCTTATAGGGGACAGAGATATATGACCTGCCATGCTTATAGGGGACAGAGATATATGACCTGCCATGCTTATAGGGGACAGAGATATATGACCTGCCATGCTTATAGGGGACAGAGATATATGACCTGCCATGCTTATAGGGGACAGAGATATATGACCTGCCATGCTTATAGGGGACAGAGATATATGACCTGCCATGCTTATAGGGGACAGAGATATATGACCTGCCATGCTTATAAGGGACACTGGACGCTTATATAGATGAGGTGTATACACACGGGGATTAAGACGATCTTGTAGACGCAAAATACCTACTTATAGACGCCGGGCGCATTCATATGTAAAATGATGGTTTTCGTGCAGTGTACGATATGGCTCCGATATGGTTTACGATGCACCTCCCGATACAAAATCAAAATCGCGTCGGAAGGTCATGTAATGTCGGGGCAGTTGACCACGTTTCTGGGATTAGACACCGATAAAAAAAAAACATACAATGCGTGGTGGATTGGCATGCCTAGACATATGTCTACGATTTTGCACCTTCCCGATATCTCCCGATATTTACTTTTTGTATCGGTGGCATATCGGTAGGGCTAAATGTATATCGTAGTAGGTGGACGCTAGGCCTAAGAAAGAAACTGATGAGTGTTTGGTCCGTGTCCTCCTTCGCCATCGAGTTTGGAGTGCGCAGTAATATGAACGAGGCCGAGTGAATATTCTGAAGCACTTCAAACGAGATGGCGAATGGGGACTCAGACCAAGCACGAAAATATTTCTGATTTTATCTTAGCCTGGAAATATTTATCTGTTAATCTGTTACTCGTAAGCCTGTTGAAAAATCAGGGAGGGTAGTAGATTTCACTCAGTAACCAAGCATTCACTAAGTGGTGGGTGGTGCCACATTGCAGAATCTGAGCAGAAAAAGTCTTAAGAAAATGAATCGTACAGTCGGCAGTGGGCTTTATAGGGGACAGAGATATCCGACTGGCTTGATGGGCATTTACCATCACCTTCCTCATAGGGGACATAGAGATATGATCTGCCTAATGAGCATTTACCGTTACTTTTCTTATAGGGGACAGAGCCATTGTTAGTTCTTATGAGGGTCACCAGGTGGCTGACAGTAGTATCTGTGAATTATGTCCCCATTCAGGGAACAGAATCTATATATTCTAGACTGGTTCCCTGTCCAAATGAACAATGCATGGGACAGGTAACACCCAGTGAGAGCAACGTGTGATTGACCTTGAACTTTTGCTTTTCACCCACTGATTTGCAGTGGCTATGAGACCAGCACAACCTCTCTCCCTCACGAGATTCCCCAAACAACCAATTTCTTAATAAACGTGTATGGCAAGGTGGTCCGTATTTTAGTGTACGGACCAGCTGTCCGTACAGTATTTTTACGTCATATGCCGAAACGGTGCGTATTTACAGTATATACGGCATGGGTATATAGTAATGAAGAATACGTACTTTTCCACCTCCAGCAGTGGAGAACACCAATGGCGGCGCCCAGGGAACATTACCTGTCTGCTGGTACACTGGAGTACTTTATTGGGGTGTTTTAGGATGGAGGAGGTGGGAGGTTTTATACCAGACAGGCACCATAGGGTCGGTACACGGTGCCCAGGTCTCAGCCCCTGACAATGAGCCAATCTTAAAAGTCCGGGAGCCAGATGATGAATGACATTTAGTTTCCGCCTGGAGGAATACACGTATATCGGGGTATTTCTATGTGACAGCTCCGCACACTGCCCGGGAATGAGCCGTCGTCTCCCCGGCCCCCCTCCGCCCTAGGCCTGGCTGACCGCCCACTAGACTGGCTCCAGTCCCTGCACCCTATCCCGGCGTTTAAGCCCAATGCCCATTTACCGATTCCGGAACATTCATGTACCTTTGTCGGCGACAAACGGACGGTAATTTGTCTCACCAAAGGCATCCTAATGGAGTCGGTCGTAGTCGGTAGATGTAGGACAGCTAGGCAAGGGTGAGCCACCGATTAGTAGACCGATTTGCTTAGGACTAATATCAACCACCCCATCTTCTCAATGTCCGCCGGTCGAGCGAAGAGTAAAGCCGAATGCCCACTGTACGATTCATTTCCTTAGGACAAAATCCTTTTATCCTAAGCGTATCCTAAGGTTGTCTCAGGCAAATCCGCACCAAACGGCAATAAACACAGCATGATACGGGAGAGTGGGTGGTAGGAGTTGTCTTAAGCAATTCAGTACACACTGGACGACAGAGATACGATTTTTTTTTCTCAAAGATTTATATTCATATGTATATAAGATATATAATTCAAAAATACCTAAATTTCTCCTTTTTTTCTCAAGTCAAATATATATTTCACTTTTTAAAAAGGGTTTGATGGAAGACCGTATTGTATTTATACAAGCGAATCAATTCCCAATAAAAAAAAGAGAAATAATCGGCCTCTGGGGGTAAAAATCGGCGGGAATGACCATTTCGGTGTGTGGCATTCTCTTTTCAGCAACCCTTAAGACAAATTTGGGCCGATATCGGAACACACCATGGGGGGTATTTCTTAAACTCCGTTGTCGCCGACAAAATTTATCAACATGTTGATAAATCTGTCGGTGCCGATTTCGGAACATGGACCTGTACTTTGTCGGCGACAAAAGAACATCCCTGCAGGGGGTTAGGACTAGTCCTAGGCCAGGGACTGGAGGGGGTGCCACACTGGGCGATTCTGTACCAGGGGCCTGGCCTGAGACTTAAGACTGTTCCTTTGTCTCAGACAAAGGAACATCCATGTTCCGGAATCGTACAGTGGGTAATGGTCTTTACGTAATTTGCCTGCGACAAGTCGACCGACTCCTATACGATTTGGTAACTAATCGCTCAACCCTGAATCGGTAGATGGGCATCAGGCTTTACATTAGAGGACTATAGGCGGCGGTGGCTTAAATTTAGCAGCGCCTAACGATTTTCAGCAGTAAAAAGCTACAAATCGTCTAGTGTGAACGCCAAGCGCGTGGCGACTGTAGATCGTCTGATTATATCATATTACCCAATTCGGCACCACTTCACAACTATTGGGCACGCTCTGATAGGTGGCGATTCTGTGATAAGTCATAGTCGTCAGTGTAAACGCTCGGGTAAATTCTTAAGTCGATGACTTTTGCGGTGGACATTGCCACCGCCTGGCGACAGTTGGCTAACGATCTACAGTCGCCACATATTTAGTCGTCTAGTGTAAACGCCAGGTAAGGCTACCCTCCTCTGTTTAGCTCCAGTATTCCCAACACTCTCCATACAGATATCATAGCTACTGGTCAGGATATCTGCTGGGAGATTGATACCTTCTCATTTTGATCTTAATATGGTCACAGTCAGGAAAGGTGAAATTTATTGCTATGACAACACAGGCAGCCAGGGAACTGGAGGAGGGGAGCGGGAAGGGTAGGAGGAAGTATATGGTTACAGGGAGTATCTTGGGGCCATAAACAGGAGATTCTGTTCATAGTGGGCAAGTCTTTGATTCATGGGCCAGTCAGAGAAGGATACATACTAGAATGAACTTCATTCTGATTGTATTTGAGCATTTAATGAATGTTCATAATCAAAGACTTGAGCAAGTCTACCCCGGGCGCTCCCCGAGAATGACCTGTCTGTCGCCGCCAGTTTCCCCGGCTCCCCTCCGCCCCTAGGCCCGGCTGACCACCCGCAAGCCTCCCTTACACTTCACGTTACCTCCTCCGGCTTGTGATTGCATCAGGCGTTACTTGGACAGACAGGTCTAGCCACCAGGAAACTGGACATTTATATTGTATGGAGGTGCGGCGGTCATGCCAAGCACACAATGGTGGAGGTGTTTTGAGGGGAGGGGAGGGGCGTGGGTGGGTAGCGAACCTCGCCCCCCAGGGATCTGGCTGCTCGCCGCACCGGGAAACGTATCGCAGGGACTCAGGTGCTCCTGACAAATCGACAATCATTAGCCGCGAGGCCCTGTCGTCTGCTGGTAATGGAGAACATCGTCCGGGAAAAAAGACAGTATTAAGGCAGGCGTCCACCAACCACGACAAGGCCACAACAATGGCTTTCCGACAAGGTCCACGACAGGCTTACGATTGGAAGGTTTGTCGTAGCCTTGTCGTGGTTGGTGGACCACAGTTCCTGACAAGAGGCTACGACAAGGCCACGACAGGCTGCGACATGAAGCTTGTCGGGGGCCTGTCGGGGGCCTTCTGACAAGGTTACGACAAAATCGAACATGTTCGATTTTGGAGCCGTGTCGTGGCGTGACGTGGCATGTCGTGGCGTGTCGTGGCGTGTCAGGAGGTTGTCGCAGAGGTCTACGATAGAATATTTAGGTGGAGCGTGCACTTCCCAACAGGCTGCGACAAGGGCTCACAACAGTTCCCCTCCTCACGACAATGCTGCAACAAGGCACCGATTGGAACTTTCTTGTCTGCTCTTGTCGTAGCCTTGTCGGTTGGTGGACGCCCCCCCACCAACCACGACAAGGCTACGACAACTGCCGACATGAAAGTTCCAATCGGCGCCTTGTCGCAGCCTTGTCGTAAGAAGGGGGCCTCTGCGACAACGTAGACGTCGCTGGTTGCCGTAAAAAAGGCGTCCATTGTACCGACACACTACGACAGTGATATCGAGGAAAACACAACACTCCACGACAAAGGTCTAGTCGTGGCAAAAATCAAACATGTTCGATTTTGTCCTTACCTTGTCTGAAGGCCCCCGACAGGCCTCCGACAAGCTTCCAGTCGCAGCCTGTCTTGGCCTTGTCGTAGACTCTTGTTGGGAACTATGGTCCACCAACCACAACAAGGCTACGACAAGCCTTCCAATTGTAGGCCTGTTGTGGACCTTGTCGGAAAGCCATTGTCGTAGCCTTGTCGTGGTTGGTGGACGCCTGCCTTTAGGGGGGTGTTCACCAACCACGACAAGGCTACGACAATGGATCCCAACAAGGTCCACGATTGGCCTACGACTGGAGGCCTTGTCGTGGTTGGTGAATCCCAGTTCCTGACAAGAGTCTATGACAAGGCCACGACAAGGCCACGATTGGGCTGCGATTGGAAGCTTGTCGGGAGCCTTCCGACAAGGCTACGACAACATCGAACATGTTCAATTCTTTTTTTACGGAAACCTGTGACATCTACGGCACGCACCGACAATGCTGTTGCAGACCACCTCTTCTTACGACAAGGCTGCTACAAGGCGCAGATACAAACTTTTTGATGTCGGCACTTGTCGTAGCTTTCTCGTGGTTGGTGGATGCCCACCTTTAAGCCATGATGTCCAAGGCACATCTACCGATTTCAGAACATTGATGTATCCTTTGTCGGCGAAAAAGGTACGGCACTTTGTCTCAGGCGAGGCATCCTAAACGAGTCAGCAGGGACCTGTTTCATTAGTTTCGTGACATGTCTGTGACACCATACAGACATTGGGGTTGTCTAGTTTCCAGACAACACAAGTAGCTGCCCTTAGGAAAAGATAGACCTCAGACATAAGAATTAGACGAATCTACACATCATGGACCTGTTTCACTAGTTTCGTGACAAAAGTGGCACCAACAGTACAAGCAAGAACAGACAAAACGAAGTCTAATGTCTAGTTCTTCTGAAACCGGACAAACCGGACACGCAATCTAGACATGTCACGAAACTAGTGAAACAGGTCCCAGATGTGGGACAGCTAGGCAAAGGTCAGCCAACGATTAGTGGCCCCTTCTTGAGATGTTCTTTTGTTGCTGACACGTTGTCGGTTGATGTTCCAAAACCACTCACCAAAAGTTTATCAACATGTTGATAGATCCAGTTGTGGTGGAGACGACGGGTTACATGATTTACCTACGACAAGTTCACCGACTCCTAGACGATTGGGAACTAATTGTTCAACTCCGAATCGGTAGTAGGGCATTAGATACACTCTGATATGCCCTCCGATGCACCACCTCCTTATAAAAAATCAAAATCGCACCCGATTAAAAATGACGGTATTCTATTTGGTCCCGATGAAAAACCTGTATTGTAGGGACTCAATGACATTTAATCATTTTTAAATGACTGTGGGTAATCAAGAGCATCGAAGAGTATTCTGCCGGGAAATCACTCTCACGTGTGAGATACTGATCAGAAAATTATGAAATCTTGGAATTATGCACTGCAGATTTGGTAAAAAAAAAAAGTTCTTAAAAATACATTGTTGTTCCATGTGTACTGGTAAACATTATGGATGCAATATTTCCTGAATTATAGTGTGTTATATATCTAAAAAGAAAAATAACACCTCAAGATATGCACTTGTGCTCTGGTTGTATCATGGGGCATATCGGGACCATGAAAACCTTTTTTTACAGGAGAACCCATACCATGCGTGGTCAAGTCGGTTGTCTAGACATTTGTCTACCATTTGGACCCTCCCGATAAGTCTACGATTTTTGCTTTTTGTATCGGAGCCAAATTGGCAGGATTAAATTTCAATCATAGTAGGTGGACGCCAAGCCTAAGGCCATTCTCCATTTCCTGTTTATTCAGCACCGATCTGCAGTTGAGAATCACCATTAGATATTTTTGGGGTATGCTGATGTCAGATAATCTAATGAAAATTAGACGTGTAAGGAATGCTCACAGATCAATTTAGCATAGATTATTCGACAAGGCCACCACGAACACATTCTCTCACCGACTGGCTAAATAAAAAATTAACCGGTGGTTCCTGGCTATAGGGGAGCTATTGCTAGTTCATGAAGCAGTCGCTAGGTGGCCAGCAGGATGGCAGGCCCCATTGGGGACAGAACCTGTATTTTGGCTCTTTGTTCTTACAAAATTCAACTGCCTTTCAATGTTTTACCATGGTTCCCTTGACTCTCTACACCCATCCCAGAGCAGGATGACATAATGATTAAACCCAGGACATGAGGTTTTTCACATGGAACACTTTATGTACATATGTGAACAAGGCTAGAGTTGTAACACTTCCCCAATTATCACTCACGTCTTTTGCACCTCCATTAGTGAAGAACACCTACTTTTTCACCTCCATTAGTGAAGAAACTCGGGGGGTGTCATGGCAGCGCCCATGGATCATAGGCTATATGCTGTATAGATTGATGGTTAAGCATAAGCCAATGGAAATGAGGTTTAATAGGGATCCTATAGATCCCGATTTCTATTGGCCGACATTTCAGGGACCTGTTTCACTAGTAAGGGGAGTAAATGGGAATGGCCAGCGAAAGAAGCGAGAGTAATCAACGGCACTAACAGCAGTAACTATAAAGTCTCGTTGCATCAATGCCATCGTTGTTGAGGTGGCCCTTCCCTTCGCTATGCGAGCATAACAAACGAGGCATTTAATAAATCTATATCTAATGAATATTCCAATGATTCCAAATTGTTCCTTGTGTTTTTCCCCACACATTTCAGTTTTTATTTGACGTCTCTACATGCATTTGTGACTAAAATTTACTGTATTATGTAATAAGGCCACCACCGATGGATTTTCTCACAGAAAATCTGTGTGTACCTGGAAAATGCAGTAGAAACAGCGCATCCTCACTGACAAATTGATACCGACATACAGTCGTTGACACCACGGACAGAGTTTTAGGGGACTAAAAGGGTCTCCGCTGTTTTTGTCGGCCAATGGAAACGAGGTTATAGGCGGGGAAAGACCACATAATAAGCCATAAGTGTACCGGTTCATGGACGCCTTGAGCCCGGGACGATTTGAGCCCTGGACGCCTTGAACCTTTCTGTGGACGCCTTGAGCCTACCCTGTGGACGCCTTGAGCCTACCCGGTTTCGGTGGACTTGAGTCTCTAGATGTAAAAACTTTGAAAAGTGCACTTACACTGGTTTATCGTCATATATACTCAACCCTTACTAGTCCAAAAATTGAAATATTTTAATTTTGATATGAAATCAGTCAATTTAATTCACAGTTATCTTACCAACAGAACTCAGCAGACCAAAATTAATGGGAAAATATCAGAAAAGATTGAAACTGAGACAGGACTTCCTCAAGGATCGGTCTTTGGACCACTTTTATTTATTATTTTTATAAATGACATTAAAACCGCAATTAAACATTCAAAAATGGCAATGTATGCAGATGATATTATTTTATTGACACATGGAAATACTCAGAACGATGTAAAAAGACTAATGGAGGAAGATTTAGGTATGCTTGATAATTGGATACGAAACAGCAACCTGATGGTTAATTACTCGAAATCTAAAGTAATGTGGCGCAGTAATAAAAAATCTATCAACAAGGAGTTAAATGTTAAAATGGGAGAGAAGGAACTACATGCGGTCCAGCACTACACATACCTAGGTGTAGTTATTGACAATGGGTTAAAATTTGACAGGAATTATGGGAAAGTAATAAGAGACCTAAATCAGAAACTATTTAGGCTAAGAAAGATTAGATATGTCTTAACTGAACAGGCTGCACTGCAAATTGTGAAACACATGATAGTACCAGTAGTAGAATACTGTGATTTCATTCATTACCTATATAATAAACAGCAAAGAGACAAAATCCAAGTTTTGATTAACAATAGTCTACGAATTGCAATAGGTATTAAACAAGCAAGAGATATCCATAATGTTGACCTTTATGAAAGGTGTAAAATAAGATGCCTGAGATACAGGAGAGAGTGTCACTTAATGCCATTAATAAAATACTACAGTGAACACGAACAAAACCTAGGGGAAAAAAATCCAACAAGACAAGGAGAAAAATTTTTACTGAAGGTAAAAACACTAAAAGGAGCACAATACAGAAAATCACCATTATATGAGGGAAATATTATATGGAACAGACTAACATGGGAGACGCAAGAACTACCAAGAGGTGACTTATTCAAAATCAAGGTAAAACAAGAACTGCTTGAATTGGGTGATTACAACCCGGATTGAAACATCTACAGATGCTTACATGATGATCATAAGATCGCAGATGTGTACATGATGACTAAACCCTGATCATAAGATCACAGATGTATAGGTTGTTAAGGATTTAGATCAGTACAGAGACAATGATTATAATTGAAAATGTCTATTGATGTTCAGAGTAATAAGTATCATATATGTTCCTAATTATGTGCTGACATTGTGGCAGGATGGTACTTGTTTGTCTTGTCTGTGTTTGTAACTGTATTGTCTGACAAATGTGAGGAAGAACGCTATTGACGGCGATCACATTATGTCGTTAAATGTATGTTTATTGAATAAAAAAAGACAAAAAAAACCTAACCCTTACCTAACCCTTTTCTAACCCTAACCCGCCAATAGGAACTATGGTACCGACACACTACGACAGTGATCTGGAGGAAACCACAACACTCCACGACAAAGGTCCAGTCGTGGCAAAAATCGAACATGTTCGATATTGTCGTAGCCTTGTCGGAAGGCCCCCGACAGGCCCCCGACAAGCTTCCAGTCGCAGCCTATCTTGGCCTTGTCGTAGACTCTTGTCGGGAACTAGGGTCCACCAACCACGACAAGGCTACGACACGCTTTCCAATCGTAGGCCTGTCGTGGACCTTGTCGGAAAGCCAGTGTCGTAGCCTTGTCGTGGTTGGTGGTCGCCCGCCTTCATTCACCACTTGTCGGAAGGCACAATACATGACACAGCTATGGTAAATTGTGTTTTACTTAACCTCTTTAATTATTGATTGTTCCTGCAATTCAAGCCGCGTACTAGATTCACGTATAAGCTAATCAGGAATAGTCCGTTGGCGTGATGGCAGTCGCTGTTACATGAATGATAATCCCGTTTTCATTGGCCGACGGAAGTGGCAACGATTGTATGAGTAACCCTAAAGTCCAATACACATCTACCGATTTCGGATTATTCATGTACTTTTGTCGGCGACAAACGGACGGTAATTTGTCTCAGGCGAGGCATCCTAACGGAGTCGGCTGTAGTCGGTAGATGTAGGACAGCTAGGCAAGGGTGAGCCACCGATTAGTAGACTGATTTGCTTAGGACTAATACCTACCAACCCCTCTCCTCGATGTCCGCCGGTCGAGCAAAGGGTTACGTAATTTGCCTGTGACAAGTTCACCGACTCCTATACGATTTGTGAGCTAATAGTTCAACCCTTAATCGGTAGATGGGCATTGGGTTTAAAGCCCAATACACATCTACTAATTTCGGAACATTGATATACCTTTGTCAGCGACAAAGGAGTGATAATTTGTCTCAGGCGAGGTATCCTAACAGAGTCAGCCCTAGTCAGTGGATGAAGGATAGGTAGGCAAGGGTGAGCCACCGATTAGTAGACTGATTTGCTTAGGAATGACACCCACCAACCCCTCTCCTCAATGTCTGCTGGTCGAGTGCCTGCGACAAGTTCAGTGACTCCTACACGATTTGCAATCTAGTTGTAGTTGCAATGTAGTTCAATTTTTTCTATTTTTTTCTATTTTTCTCTCTCGCACCAATTGCTAGCACTTAAACTGTATTATTACCCTGTATGTACATAATGTTGCGCTGAAGGCGCCCTGTGGTCTTTTGTACAGAGAGTTACCTGCCTCTCAAATGGAAGAACTGGACTCGTCCAGAATTTGATAATAAACGAAATTTCAAAAAAAAATCTAATTCTTCAACCCTTTATCGGAAGATGGGCATCGGGCTTTACGTGGCAATTCCACCTGTCAGCGGAAACCCCAGCAATTATATGCACCCTTGTACAAAAAATCGGTCGGTGGTTCTATTTGAGAAACTTCAAGCCCAATTCACATCTACTGATTCAGGGTTGATCAGTTCCTAAATCGTCTGTGAACTTGTTGCAGGCAAATAACATAACCCCTCAGCCCATGTTGGCCACTCAATCAAAGGCTATTAGTCAACGTTCTGTTGTCGGTGATGAACTTTTGGCGGGCGATTAAGGAACATCAAATGACAAATCGTTGGTGATAAAAGAACATCTCAAGGAGGGGGTTCATTAATCGTTCAACAATTATTGACTCCCTCCCCCAATCTAGCCACGAAGTCAAAATATTGCAGTTTCCAATAGACACCAATAGTTAAGGGCTCACTTTTTCACATGGCCTTTCCATAGAAGATAGCATGGTGACTTGCCTTTCATTGCATTTTCTATTTGCTGATATACAAAACTTATATTATCCAGACTTATCTGCAAAAATCAATAGAATCTAGAAATCACCCAACTACCATCAGTTGTCTTTAAGCCGTAAAAGGCTAGAAATTATCTCCTGTAAACGTCAGATGAGTGACGCCTACAGATCGTCTGATTACATCAAATTACACAATTAGGCACCATCTGATGACTATGCAGACAATTTGATACTGATGACTATTTAAAGGCTGCTTAAAACAATCGTCCAAATTAACTTAATTAATTACAGAGGGACATCAATATAAAAAGGTTGCCTCGTATAAACGCTTGAAGAAATTCTTCGGTCGACAGCTATTGGTGACGATATTTAATAGGTGTTGCTGTTCAGCGTCACCTAACGGTGAGTTCCTTAGTTAGGCTGTTGCTCGGACAAACACGGCCGAGTCCAGCCTCATGGGAAACACAGCAATCACACCTAAAGTGTGACCGGTAGGTGTAAGTACAGGAGTGTTGTCTTTTTGACAGATTTAATTGCTGAAACAAATTAGGGTACTGTATTTTTTTTTAACGAGTCTGGGCTGTCTAAACATAATAGTTGATAATCAACCTGGTTTTAAGTTGGGAAATAGAAGCATATCGCAGCTAGGCCTGCAAATGTATCAGTGTATATGCAGTTTCTGTGTCCCTGCGTAATCTAAGGTATATATAAAGTATCATCGAGGTGATATGCATGTTTAACACATTAAGCCGGATCTACTGATTTAGGGTTAAACGATTAGTTCCCAAATCGTATAGGAATCGGTCACCTTGTCGCAGGCAAATTACCTAACCCTCGCTCGACCCGCGGCACTTGAGGAAAGGGGCTGGTGGGTATCAGTCCTAAGGAAATCAGTCTACACCTACCGAAATATATACCCACACTGATAAAATCGGTGTATGGTTCACTAATCGCTGGGGGAGGGTAAAAACCACAACTTGTCAGTGACAAAAGTACGTCTGAAAGAGATGGTTCACTATAATCGCTGGGTAGCCTTGCCTAGCTGTCCTACATCTACCGACTCCGTTAGGATACCTCACCTGAGACAAATTACCCTCTGTTTGTCGCCGACAAACGTACATTAATGTTCTGAAATCGGTAGATGGGCATTGGCCTTTACATTGGACCTGGAATACCGTACAATACTATCGTAAAACTGGATGAGGTTTAATCTTGGCCACCGTATTCCACAACTGGAGTTTGGCAAAGTGACTTCATGAGGCAAAGCCGAGTGAAGTCCGGAGCCAAAACTTCAGGAGTGGAATGCGGTGGCCAAGATTAAAACGAATCAGGTTTTGATTTTATCCTACCCTATGTCCTCGATTTTGGAATATTACGTGATAACAATGCTGTATGCCACTAGTGGCATATAAAACTCCGTATGCCAGTTAGCGTGGCATACGGAAACCCAATGTTAAGCCTATGGGATTTTATATTAGGGGTAGGATAAAAAGCAATCGCTGTCCTTTCTCTGGAAATAATGTACACGGTTCACGCTCAAACAGCCAGTTACATGAGGGGTAAAGGATACGTTGCCAGGCGTTTTCTTGGCTTCAGGCATGGCGTAACTAAGTAGATAAGGTGCGACACTTGCCAGTGGAAAAAGGTTAGACGGTCTACAGTCATCGCGCTTTTACTTGTCTAGTGTAAACGCCGGGAACGGAATATTCATATACCTGTAACGTCTGAACGTTCACAGAAGTCGCATCATTTACAGCTTTCATTTTCATTTATTATAAGTCTTGTTTATACAATAGATAGGTAAATACAAATCTTGCTGCTGTTGTACAGTTTGTTCCTTCATGCACATCGTTCTTTTGCTTTATATGATGTAAAAATGATGTACGGCCTACTGTGCCGTACACTTTTATATGGCTCAGTTTGGCGTGCCGGGAATACCCTTCGAAAGGCCATTCATAGCAACTGAAGAGGTATAATAAAAGGAATCAGACCTGGCGTTTATATCTGAAAATAATACTCACTTCCGATATCGTAAATATGTCCCTCCACATAACGCCGTCTGGGCCCCGTTGCTCCAGGTTTACGACAGAGTTGCGGATCGCAGAATAGCGATCCGAGGGCCTAAACGTTGCTCCAGAAATTTTGCGGATTGCGTCGTAATCGCATAGGCGCATCGCCGCGTAAAATACTGCTTTTTGCGATACTTTTTACGCGGACCTTCACAGCACTGCGGATCGTATCGCTGTGGGTCAAATACAGCCTTTCTGGTATTTCAAATAACGATCAATGGTGGCACCACCAACCCCCGCCACTTGTTCTTCTACCTATAGGAAATAGCGATCCACACCACCAGGTGTCAGATCAGTTTTAACTGTGATGACATCTGTATTTAATTAAAGAACTAATTTATTTTCCCCTGTCTCATTCAATATGTGCCCCCGAATTGTTGTATCGTAATCGCATCGTAAAAATTAACGATACCGCGGAAATATAGCGATACGATCCGATATTACTGGAGCAACGCTTTTTTAGTTGTATCGTTAAAGTAAAAGAAAAAATAAAATTGCGATCCGATTATAGCTAGCGGTACCACAAAAACAGGAGCAACGGGGCCCAGGGCAAGTATCTAACGGTTCGGGAATTTGTATTTATTTTCAGATACAATGCCGAGTCTGATATATCATGTTATTATATACCGATGGCCGTATGACCTACGCATACTGTCCGCTGCTACCCATGAAGTATTCATGGACTTACGTCACACTGTGACGTACGGGGTATGACTAGAATTTCGCCATTTTTAGGAATATAATAATACGAAAACGGACTGACTATCTTAGTATGTCAAAGTTCTTGGTTAAATTATTAATCAGATACATCCCTCTGCCGTCGGCATCGGGATCCAGCAGTATTTTGGCTCCAGGCATTCCCCTGGTTACAGCAGCAAGATGCCTCCAGGCATTCCCCTGGATACGGCAGCATGATGCCTCCAGGTATTCCCCTGGCTACGGCAGCATGTTGCTTCCACCATTTCCCCTGGTTGCGACAGCATGATGCCTCCAGGCATTCCCCTGAATACGGCAGCATGATGCCTCCAGGTATTCCCCTGGTTACAGCAGCATGATGGCTCCAGGCATTCCCCTGGCTACAGCAGCATGATGCCTCCAGGCATTCCTATGGCTATGGCAGCATGATGCCTCCAGACATTCCCCTGGCTACCACAGTATGATGCCTCCAGGCATTCCCCTAGCTATGGCAGCATGATGCCTCCAGGCATTCCCCTGGCTATGGCAGCATGATACCTCCAGACATTCCCCTGGCTACCACAGTATGATGCCTCCAGGCATTCCCCTAGCTATGGCAGCATGATGCCTCCAGGCATTCCCCTGGCTATGGCAGCATGATACCTCCAGACATTCCCCTGGCTACCACAGTATGATGCCTCCAGGCATTCCCCTAGCTATGGCAGCATGATGCCTCCAGGCATTCCCCTGGCTACAGCAGCGTTTGGCTCTAGGCATTCCCTTAGCTACAGCAGCATGATGCCTCCAGGCATTCCCCTAGCTCAGGCAGAATGATACCTCCGGGCATTCCCCTAGCTACGGAAGCATGATGCCTCCAATAAATGAAATAAATAATTGTTTGAATTGAAGGACATTTTGACAAAATATGCGGGACATATTGGACTTTGATTCGGTAAAACAAAATATTATCAGTTAAAATGGTGAATTTATACTCAAATCATATGACACTAAACGTGACATTGCTATTTCCCAAATAAGGTGCCTGCTGTATATATGAGGACTATTTCTGCCAGCAGTGCCTGCAATACCTGCAGTGTAATGCTGTGAAGGGGAACTGGGTGGTGCAGGGAAAGGGTTAAGAATGGGAAAATGCGGGCGGGGTCGGTAGTTGGTTCACGTTTTGTCATTTGCTCCTGACCTTTGCTTGGCTGATACTAATGTGTTCGGCCCACTGGTTTGCTTACCGTGCAGCTGATGGGGCCCAGGTAGCGGGTGGGATTGCAATGTCCCACCAAGATAATGAACATAGGAGCTACTTACTGCATGGACCTGTCCCCCTGCCTTCACGACCATATAAGGAATATAGTAGACCCAACATCCTATCCTACATGTAGCAACTACTGCACAAAAAGGACTTGTTAATTGATTCATCCAAAGGTACAAGACTTCACCAAGCACCTGTATTCAAGACTCTTAGACCTAAAAATGAATGCTTTAAACGTAATCTACACTATTTCGGTGCTTTGGCTTGGAACAACTTATCACCTGATCTTCGAAACATTGATACGCTAAATAGGTTCAAATATGCTATCAAACTCAAACTGAGAGAATGTGTTCCTTAATGGTACTACTGTATACTTGAACTTTACTTGGTGATGCGGTTCCTTGACTATTTCTTCCTCACCAGCCTCAAGAACTAAAATCGATGGACTTAAATGGATTGATGCTATGGACTTTATTGTATTGTCTGATGGCAATCTAGATTTGCCTACATTTGTTTCTTTTATACTGTTCACAATAGTACTTGGGCTGTACAAGTTTGGTTGAATGTTTGTATAGGCTGATTATACAAGGATACCAGCCCTCATACGAGGCTGATGTATTGTCAGGATAAATAAAATGATATAAAAAAAAACAGCCATTGACCGCATTCACAAAAAACTACGGTCGTCACCCTGACCTCTTTACATAGTAATAATATTAGGAGACATGGTTGGTGTACCTTAATGGAATCTGTTCAGGGATATTTTGTTTGGAAAAACTCAACGAGATCTGCAGAGCTGTTTCAAAACCATAGACTTAACCCACGTTTTGAAACAGCTCCCAGGTACACTCACCATGCCTGTTTATATTTATATACCGGGATTTGATTAAGACACCATTTTGGAATCTAGGATTTCATCGACTTTCGACAACCAAAATGACACCACATTGCACAAACGTCAACCTCTGCTGGTCACGTGGTTCGGAGGGTAGTATTATATATAGTATGCAACAGCTGCATGGACCTGTCCCTCTGCCTTCATAACCATATAAGGAATATAGTAGACCCAGCAGTCATTGACCGCATTCATAACAAACCCACGGCCGTCACCCTGACCTCCTTACATAGCAATAATATTAGGAGACATGGTTGGAGATGGAGCGAGGTTTAGGGAGATGGTTAAGAGTAGGGTTTTCTGTTTGTTTCCTTCCCCCTAGCAGACCAAATCTGAAGCCAAGGTACCATACTTCCTACTGGCCAGTGCAACCAGTCCTGACCACAATGAATATCAGGGCGTGCACATTTTACCTAACTTCCTACTTCCTAAGTAGAATAGGAAAAGGTGTATGGCGGCAAGCGGGTAGCACGCACTTGAGCGGCGGAGAAGCATATTTCGGATTTACATGTGGTCTCTCGGCAAGAACATGCTTAAAATCACATTGATGGTCGTGTAATCAATTGTGGACATAGCTAGACGGAGTTAAGGTGGTGAGGAGGAATATAAAAGGAGCTACATAAAGGATTATTCTAACAACATCGTCAACATTCCCGCGCACACCTATTATCGCTCAGGCAGGCACGATGTGTGACGAAGCAGGCTGTGCACGGACTCGGTGTAACACAATGGCTGGCAGTGAGACACCGAACACTGCGAGGAAGCGGATTCTATCAATGACACCTAGCCCAGTTACATCGGACTTGAACCAGACACAGGGTCACACAAGTTCTCAGATCATTAAGAAAACCAAGGTCAGTGAAATACCGTGTTACTTCATGAGAGTGGAAAAACCTACAGAAGAAAGTCAGCGAAAGTTGACAGGTGAAGCCCACATGTGTGACTCGGTTAGTACTGACTCTATTCCATTTGATGGTGGTAACGAAGATAATTTCGGTAGCAGTATGGAGAGTATTAACACAAATGGGAAGCAATCATTAGCAGATATGTTGAGGAAATTGCCTACAAAAGATGATCTAGACAGGAAATTTAATGAGACAAAGGTGGATTTGAAAAGTGAAATGTCTGTCTTGAAAACCCAGTTTACCTCATTGAGAACAGACGTTGATGCGTTGTTTGCTCGTGTGATTTCAGACACGGAGAAACTGGGATGTAGGGTTAATGAGGCCGAGAGAAAGTTGTGTAAACTCTACGAAAGGGTAACCGCAGTAGAACAGGCAAAAATAAATAATGCGGGAAATGGGGACTATGCTGAAGTTGCCGGTGGTAACATTGACCACACTACGCAGTTCTACTACACATCGAGAGAGCGTAACGTTGTTGTCCTCGGTATGTTGTACGAACCAACTGAGGAGATTGAACCTGTTGTTAGAAGCATTTTTGACTGCCTTGGGGTACGTGTTAGGAACTCTGATGTTCTTAGTGCTTATCGTATAAACAGCCAAAATCAGCGACCTATGGGGAAGCGCCCACCCCCCATCATGATTTCCTTCACAAATAAAGCGGTTCGAAATAATGTGCTACACTCGAGCCCTAAATTGAAACGCACCCAACTACACTATGTAACAGTGGCACCGGACGATCCACCAGTGATCAGACGTAAAAAGGGCATATTCAGGATGGTGCGAGGTTACACTACACGGATTGGTATGGACTCATACTTAGATGGTGACGCTTTGGTTGTCGAAGGTAAACGCTACGAACTGGAACAAGCAGACAATCTACCTGCTGACCTCTTGCCCGCTGACTACAGGCCTTACACAAATAGCCGAGTACGCGAACATGATGGTCCTAGTCAAACTGTGACCCGTCCCCTATACCCAATGAGGCAGCCGGTAATGCCAAACGCGTCCGCATTACTTATGCAGAGTAAACAAGGCCAGGGGGCCTGCGACATGAACAGAGTCAATGCGCAACACACAGCGAGTGTGACTAGTGACTTCCCCGCTCCCACCCCGCCGCCACGAAGGCAGAACAGATCAAATGGTGAACATATCCGCGAAACTTCCTACGGTATTGTGTTTGCTGGGCCAACGGCCTATATGAGCAACTTGTTCCGTACTGACATAGTATACCCACCAGACCACAAACAGGTAGATAAGACTAACCTATACAGCAGTGCAGAGCAAGCGTACCAGCACACGAAGGCGGTGTACTGTGAAGACTGTGAACTAGCCGGTAAGATCAGTGGTACTGATGACCCTTTTGAGCTTAGGAAACTGGGGCAGCGTGTTCGAAGTCTGAATGGTTTGAGTTGGGATACTGTGAAGGAGGATAAGCTAAGGGAGATAATTCTCCAAAAGTTCGTGCAGAATAGGGAACTACGAGACAGATTGCAGCAAACTTCACCGCACACACTAGTAGAGTCAACAAACAATGAATACTGGGGTTCGGGCACATCCTATGAAAAAGCACATCTTGTCGACACCTACACAGGATTGAATCGCTGTGGGGTTCTGCTCATGGAAGTACGAAACATTCTTACCAAATAGCCTCTATATAACCGATTATAGGTTGACTTGAAGCTGTTGTACCAGTATTATGGCGCTGATCATAAGTGACTCTCGCTTAGGGATAGCAAAACATCTCTTGAAGCAGAATCCTAGTGTATATGATGTGATAATTAAACCAGGTGCCGGCATGCGGAGACTTGGGAATGTAGCACTGAGGAAATGTAGGGACAGTAACTGTTCCTTTGATAGTGTTTATCTCTGTGGGGGGATCTGTGATGTAACCACATACAACCAGCGGACCAGCCGTCCTGAGCTGAGTAGCTTGAGTACTAGGGATTATATTAAGACTCAGAACACTATCAGGGATGACATATATAGGGAGATAAAGGAGGTCAAACCAAATATAACGATCTGCTTCGGCACATTTTTCGGCCTAGATTTCTCTAGGTACTATTGTGCGCCTATTGATCCTGAACTGCAACATGAGCTGGAAATACGGGTACAAGTTCTGAACTTATACATTGTTGAGCAAAACCAGGAGAGAGGGCTTGCAACGCCGCAGTTAGCAAGCTTAATTTATGTTGATCATGCCTCTCAGGAAAGATTTTCCATACTCTACTATAAACTGTGGGACGGGTGCCACGCCGATCGTGAGTATGCCTATAACCTGTCCCATCACCTTCTGCGTGCAATCAGACGTAATGTGATGAATGGACACTAGGGTGTTATTGACTGATGACTCGACATATGATACAAGTGCTTATGATGGTGCCCTCGGCCTTGTGGTGATGGACTGTCATGAGATCATACGAACCCGACTGATGGACAACCTACAACTTGGATCGGCCTAGTGGTGATCAGTGCAGCATGTACATCCGACGATGATGAAGGAGGACAATACTGAGGGGCGTGAAGAGTGGGTTATGGTCCACTTAGTCCTAAAAAAATAAGATAAGTTGATCTGATACTTAAGTTACTATTGAATTTGCACTATCATGATGTCCCATTGAGTTACTGCATTGAAAAAATTGTATAACCCTGTAGAATTGCGATTATGAGCTGGTAGTTATGATGACTGGGTAAGACATGATAAATGTAACACAGATGTGGCAAAACTAAAGAGGATAACGGTCATATACTTAATGAAAATAATCAGATTGTGTCCTATAACATGTATTGACTCATGACTAAATGCCTCTCTTCCTTCTTGTTGATTCTGCCCAGTTTGCGAACTTGATGCTGGTGATGAGCTGAACATACCCTAGTTTATCGTGGTGGTGGGAAAGCAGTACGAAGTTCTGAACCTGGATGTGCCTGACAGATCACCTAGTTGTATGATGCCTCGTAAGTCTTGAAGCACAAGTCCGAACGTGAGTACATTTGGAATACCAATTGAGGACTGACATGAACTAAAGGACTACTGGAGCATAGTGAAACAATGGATTGATTGTATACTTGGCACACAACGAACTTGTACGAACCAGGACGGACATATACTGCATTTAGAGTTAAGATCTCAGTATGTGAATTGTGAACTGTGATGACTCCCTTAATTCTTAAGTATCTTATGTATGCTGTTGAACTACCTTATATTATATCTTATTATATTAAATAATATAGTACCGAATATACTGTTGTTCTGTAAGTAATGTTGCCATGCTTCTCCTCCCGCCGATAACACCAGAGTTGTTAGACCAGTGACTCGTTTTGTCCACAACCATATGCACATTCTTACACCTGCACAACACACAGTACACCAATGTTACACCCGGTGGAGTGGCTAGAACAGACAGGATCCTACCATTCCCTGCACCAGCGGTCCTTGGGAATCCCCACGCCCACGCTGACTGTTACATACACACACACACGTATACACACACTTTCACCCAAACTCACACGCACACCTGCACACGCACACGGAGACAAGATACACATAGTTGATGGGAATACTCAAGATATGTCACTTTAACTCTAGGAGCTTACTCCCGATAGTTGGTCAAGCTAATTTACTCCTGGCAGACTACGGCTTTATCGGTGTTACGGAGACATGGTTAAAACCACCGATTACTAGTGGGATGATTCAATTAGGAAGTTTTAAATCATTTAGACTAGATCGTGAAGATCGGGTTGGGGGTGGTGTGCTATGTTATACTTCTGAAGACTACTACCCTTATGTTACGGTGATGCAAGAACTTTCAGTAGTTAACAGTGACATAGAATGTTTATGTCTCAAAGTTGACAAACCAGGGAATCGTGTCATGACAATAACGACATGTTACCGGCCCAATACCGGAAACATGGATAGATTTATATTCCACCTGCAACTCATACTGGATCACGATAAACTGAAAAACTCTGAACACTGGATAATTGGTGATCTGAATGTCAACCTGTACGCCAGAACTGAGAGCTCTGTGTGTAAGCTACTGAACTTCGCCAAAGATAATGACCTGAAGCAACTGATTGATGGTGTGACACGGCCAGACAGCAATGCGTTACTAGATCATATTTACACAAACTCATCTTATGTTCTTGAAAGCGGTGTATCCGACATTCTCTTTAGTGATCATCTTCTTGTGTATGCACATAAGAAAAAGGTCAAAACAAAGAAAGAATGTACAAACTTTACGGGCAGAAACTACCGTTATTACTCTAATGAATCACTTGCGTGTTATCTATCCGATTGTGACTGGACTTTGTTCTGGGAGAGCACGGCCCCTGGGGAACAGTGGGATATAATATTAACAAATATTGAGAATTTCTTAGACATTAACTGCCCCATAGAAAATATGTCATTTAAAAAAAAACGGGACCCGTGGATTACTGACTGTCTGCTATCAATGATAAGTGACCGTGCAAAGTTAATATCAAGGCACAAGCGGCTTGGCAATAAAGCTGATCTCATTGAGGCTAAACGCCTAAACGAGGAGATAAGGGTAGGGCTAAAAAATGCGAAAGACGAATTCTGTAAAGAGGCGATCGAGCAATCACGAACAGCGCCGAGAGATTTTTGGAGACTTATTCGAGAATTAACCGAAGGCAGAAAAACAGAGAACCAATGTAAGCTCACAGACCCCTCTAATGGAGAAACTATAGCAGATAAGGACACATCTAACTTTATTAACGATTATTTCAGTCAAATTGGCAGTAAATTGTTTGAAGAATGTGATCTGGATCGTCATATGGATCTTATAGATGAACTTGGTAAATTACCTGTAAATGGGGAGAGGCTGGCAATTAAAATAGACAAAGCTGACGTATTGAAACTAGTTAAGGAATTACCAATCTATAAATCATCTGGTTTAACTAATATATCGGGAAGAGTAGTGAGGGATGCTCTGACCTTTTTAATTGATGAATTCACTCATCTGATCCAAACCTCATTTGATATGTCGGTATTACCAGATTCGTGGAAAGAAGGCACGGTAGTACCAATACCTAAAGGGGGCGACAGTAGTAATATAACAAATTGGCGTCCTATAACGTTACTACCTGCTCCCTCAAAAATAATCGAGAAGTTAATGCATGGAATCTTATACAACTGGCTCTGTTCTATGAACTTCTTATCAGATTCTCAGTACGGTTTCCGTTCTGGATGTGGAACAGAAGACGCAGTGTTGAACCTTGTACAGGACTTATACTTAAGCCGTGATAACTCTGAGGTAACTGCGGCATGCTTTTACGATATTCGAAAGGCATTTGATTCCGTTCCCCATAGCTTATTACTCGTCAAACTTGAGAGGCTGGCCTTTGCACCTCCAAATGTCATCACTTGGATGACAGACTACCTAAACGGACGCAGACAAAAGACCTTTGCTAACGGTGTACTATCGAGTGGGACTAATGTGTCGACGGGTGTCCCCCAGGGGTCTGTGCTCGGCCCTTTGTTATTTCTTGTTTTTGTTAATGATATATGTAATGGTATCGGTGATATGTGCATCCTCCAGTATGCTGACGATCTTGTAGCCTATACTAGTGACCTAGATCCGCTGCATGCGCGTGGCAGATTGGAGGCTGCAACCTCAGTAGTATATAATTGGTGTAATGCTAATGGGCTGCGCTTGAATGCTGAGAAAACTAGTACGTGTTGGTTTGCATCGAATGCAAGGTTGAAATTCTTACCAGACTTAGACATAGTCTGTGGCGACAATAGACTAAAGACTAAAAGCCAATATCGATATCTAGGGGTCACCATAGATAGGAGTCTTGACTTTGGGGCACAAACAAGGGAAACCTTGAAGTCTGTACATAGTCGTATTTATAGGTTAGCAAAGATACGGAAATCTATCAGTAGGGAAGTAGCTCGACAAATCTATTGCACATGTATTCGGCCAATTTTTGAATATGGAAGCTTCATTTATGGGGGGGCGAGACAGGCAGATATAAATGCACTGCAGAGGGCGGAAAATAGAGGCCTTAGGGTTGTACAAGGCTTCTTTCGGCGTAAACAGACTATACAAGACCTACACCGATCCCTAGATGTTGAAAATTTAGAAGAACGTAGGTATCTCAAGCTTGCTAAAATAATGTATAAACACTCCCGAAACGAGGACTTAATGGACCATAGTTATCGACGAACTAGAAGTTCGAAAAAGAAGGTATTCATGGTGCATAGGCACAAGACCAGTTGCTATGCCAAATCGCCAATGCATAGGGGAATTAGGTTATGGGACAGCTTAAGTCATGAGACCCAACACCTTGAGACAGTTGCTGCCTTCAAGCGCGCTCTGAAGCAGAGCATGTCACTGTTAAATGAGCAAGTGACCTAGTCCAGAATCCCATTAGCTGCACTGTTTTTTGTTTTGTTTTTCCTGTTTGTTTTTTTTTTTTTTTTTTTTTGTTTTGTTTTTTTTCGCTACTAAGGGGCGTTAATATGTTTACAAATGTACAGGGAGTCAATCACATTGTCAAATGGAAGATCTGGTGTACCAGAATTTGATAATAAAAAAAACTTAAAAAAAAAAAAAAAAAAAAATATGTATCCATAGTTGTATTAATCGATTCGTTTTAGAATGTTACGGACAAGTCACTGTAGTATTTATCCGCTGTTGTATCAATTAGATACTTGAGCTCGGATGATTTAATACGGGTCGAGTTCGTTGCGAGTCGAATTCTTTTAACGGGTCGAGTTCGTTACGGGTCGAGTTCGTTTTGGGTCAATTTTCAGGTCAAGGGTCGAAGTCATTGTTCTACAACTAGTTTGAATTTTACATGACATTCACTCAGCTATCGCCTCATTCATATCACTCCGCATCAAACTCGTGGAGCATGATAACTTTGAACAGAACTTGTTGGTTTCTTCTTTAGTATGCTTTAATTAGTTTGGCAAAAGCTTTATGAATATAATTGCAATCAACACAGTGTGTTAGCGATTTATGTCTCCATATCACAGCCTCATTCACTAACTAACTAAGAGGGGGCGTCCACCAACCACGACAAGGCTACGACAAGAGCAGACAAGAAAGTTCCAATCGGTGCCTTGTCGCAGCATTGTTGTGAGGAGGGGAGTTGTCGTGAGCCCTTGTCGCAGCCTGTCGGGAAGTGCATGCTCCACCTAAATATTCTATCGTAGACCTCTGCGACAACCTCCCGACATGCCATGACACGCCACGACACGGCTCCAAAATCGAACATGTTCGATTTTGTCGTAACCTTGTCGAAAGGTCCCCGACAGGCCCCCGACAAGCTTCATGTCGCAGCCTGTCATGGCTTCCAATCGTAGAGCTGTCGTGGACCTTGTCAGAAAGCCATTGTCGTAGCCTTGTCGTGGTTGGTGGACGCCCCCTCTAATAGTGTTGCAGACTTTCTTAGCCTGCATGGTATAAACGTCAATAGGCTTAACATTAGGAACTGATACTCAACAGGCTTGCACGTACGGTAACTCATACTCAACAGGCATGCACGTACGGTAACTCATACTCAACAGGCTTGCACGTACGGTAACTCATACTCAACAGGCTTGCACATACGGTAGCTCATACTCAACAGGCATGCACGTACGGTAACTCATACTCAACAGGCATGCACGTACGGTAACTCATACTCAACAGGCTTGCACGTACGGTAACTCATACTCAATAGGCTTGCACGTACGGTAACTCATACTCAACAGGCTTGCACGTACGGTAACTCATACTCAACAGGCATGCACGTACGGTAACTAATACTCAACAGGCTTGCACGTACGGTAACTCATACTCAACAGGCATGCACATATTGTAACTCATACTCAACAGGCTTGCACGTACGGTAACTCATACTCAATAGGCTTGCACGTACGGTAACTCATACTCAACAGGCTTGCGCGTACGGTAACTCATACTCAACAGGCTTGCGCGTACGGTAACTCATACTCAACAGGCTTGCGCGTACGGTAACTCATACTCAAAAGGCATGCACGTACGGTAACTCATACTCAACAGGCTTGCACGTACGGTAACTCATACTCAACAGGCTTGCATGTACGGTAACTCATACTCAACAGGCTTGCGCGTAGGTAACTCATACTCAACAGGTGAAAAACAGATACATATTTCCAGGCTAAGATGAAATCAGAAACTTATTCTTGTTTGGTCTGAGTCCCGCTTTGCCATCTCGTTTGCTGCTCTTCAGAATATATATTCACTCGGATGTCTCCTCGTTCATATCCCTGAGCGCTCCAAACTCGATGACGTACGGGGAAACAGATCAAACACTCATCAATTTCTTTCTAAGTATCTTATATGTTCACTTTTAGAAGTCTTCCAAACTCTTCTTGGCTTTTGATTAATCTCAGGTCTATGGTTAGAAAGTGACGATCACAAATTAAAGGCATATCGGACAATTTGGCTTAAACATTAAAACCCATGTCAATTTCCAAAAAATCTAATAAGATGATCTCCAAGTGCTGTGGAACACATTCTAACTTAAAAATCGGGGGTCACCGTGCTAGTTTTTGATTTAGAGATCAATATTATGATAATTTTATATTAGAATATATGGAAATTCTAAAAGGTACTTTTTCACATAGTAAAACCCATCTCATTTTCCTCAAACTTTCACAGAATATAGTCCATATATAGTACTACTTATTTAGGTTAAAAAAAAACATAGGTCATTGTCCTTGCTTTTGAAAGAATTAAAGAAAACCATATTTTCCAGTACATTTCCGATGTAAATCAAACAAATGTAAACTAGCCTATTTTACCTATTAAGATTGGATAAACTGGACAAAATATCAAATTTGCTCATGTAGAATTAGAATGAATCCCCCAAAAAAAACAGTTTTTACTAATAACTGACATTGTCTAAAAATCACCAGGTGGCGCCACTGTGAATTGTAGGATATGTCTCTAATATGGTTTACTATATACCCATGCCGTATATACTGTAAATACGCACCGTTTCGGCATATGACGTAAAAATACTGTACGGACAGCTGGTCCGTACACTAAAATACGGACCACCTTGCCATACATGTTTATTAATATATTGGTTGTTAAAAATCAAATTAATGATTTTTTTTTAATTTTGGGCATATAGTAAATATATAACGTCCAACCATGCTTGTACAAGTCACAGAACTCGATGATAATTTACGGTTTGTACGGAACTCGGCATAAATGCCTCGGTCCGTACAAACCGTAAATTATCATCTCATTCTGTGAATTGTACAGCATGGTCAGGACGTTCTATATAAGTACGACGAAATTAACTGTGAAAAAGAGACTGCAGACAGTTTCTGAAAGCACTGATCATTATTCTCTGTATATCCCTGCAGGCCATGAAGAACGTATCATCCGCCACAATTACCAAATACATACTTTCCAGATGGATACTCAGAATAGTCAGAGACACTTCTTCCGACTGGGTAGTTTTACAATTAGTTGTTTCCTACCTCTTGAAGGGACACATCAATCTTCCCTAATTAGATTTTCTGGAATCATTTTCCTAATAGGCTTTTAGGGGCATATCGGACAATTTAGCCTGAAACTTAAAACGTGTTTCATTCTCCTGATAATTGAATTTGATGAGCTCAAAGTCTTGTAGGGCACCCACCTAACGTAGAGACCAGTGGTCACCATGCTATAGTTTTTGATTTAGAGGTCAATATGAGGAGAACTTTATCATAGAATATTATCATGAAACATCACGAAATTTCATATGATTGTTTATATGGCATGAGTTGTCTTCGCGGAATGATATCACGAAGCGGAGCTGAGTGATATCTGTAGCGGAAGACAACGAATGGCATATCAACAATTATATGAAATTTAGTGATGTTTTGATTTTATCCTATCCTGTCACATGTTTTTAACTTCATATGTCACCAGTGGCATATAAATATTTTATGGCATAACCGTAGCATACAGGCCCACCATGTTGAGTCTATGGAGATTTATATGAGGGGTAGGATAAATAGAAATTCTAGGGAGTTTTTTTTTCACATAGCAAAGTCCAGGTCATTTGCCTCAAACTTTCACAAAATAAAATACATGTATAGAACTAATTGCCTAGCTTTCAATAATCATAGGTAACTGCCCTTTTGAAATAATTGAAGTAAATAATATTTATCAGTACATTTGTTATGCCAATCAAGCAAACGTAAATTGGCCTATTTTACTCGTTAAGGTTTGCATAAACTGGACAAAATGTTAAATCTACTCATTTAGAACTAGAATGTATTCCAAGAAACCATTTAAGACTGATAATCAAGCTTATCTAAAAAATCACCAGATGGTACCACTGTGAATTGTAGGATATGCCTTTAAGTGACTTAGATATGAGTTGTGTGCAAATCCACTCAGAAAGCTGGTAGATCATAAATTAAAGCCATCGTTTTCTATCATTAAGGAGAATATCCCAAGGAAATATTTCCAAGGATACCTATCATGGCCATCTAAATTGTTTTCATATACAAGAGGAGATTGACGTGGTGATTTATTGATAACAAAAATAGGACTCTTTTTTTTTTGGTCGCTGGCTTATCTGAACTCCTTAAAGGCTGACATGCTAAAGATATGAAAGTCAGTCAGGTCTCAGTTAGATCAATCTTTCTTTTCCCATATAGGGTGATCATCAAATATAGAAAATTTAAAAAAAAAGGAGCAAAAATATGATTGAGAGAGCACACCTGTACGGTCATAATTCTGGAAAGATGAACGCGAAGAAAATATACCTTGTACATTTGTTAAGCTGAATAAAGTTTTTGCACACAAAAAAGAATAATGATAAATTGTCGCTTCCGTTGGAGCGTGGATCTGATTGGCTGACCTTGTTCTAATCTCGAACCGAGTACGGAACCGTTCCTGTATATAAATTGTAATTAATCAGTCTACCCTCACTGACCCTCGACAGTCCCTCGACTATCAGTAGGTCTTGACGACTTCTTAAGGATTCCCAATCTGGTCGGCAAAGCTTACAAATTGGATTTACCGTCACTGGCACTACATAGTCTGCGGTGCGTCCACACACAGACGTTTTAGTTACAGTTTAAGACATATCGGACAATTTGGCTTGGAAATTTAAAAAAACCATGTCATTTTCCCGAAATTTGAATATGATGATCTTTAAGTGTTGTAGTACGCATATCTAACTTAAAAACTGGGGGTCACCCTGCTAGTTTCTGATTTAGAGATCAATGATAGGATAATTTTGAAATAGAATATATATAAAAATTCTTAGACGGTACTTTTCGCATAGTAAAACCCATGTCATTTTCCTTAAACTTTTAGAGAGTATAGTAGATGTATTATATAGGAAATCTACTGAAAAATACAGTCACAATTTTTTCAAAAACAGGGTTGGTTCCATACGATTTTTAAACCTTTGATGTACAGTATTTTATATTTCTTTCTCTATTTCTATGTACTTCAGCTCACATCCTCATGGAGATTTATTAGTGATGAATAGATTTTTCGTTCGAGGAAATTTTTTTTCTTTGATGTATAGTACTCCACATTTACTATATTCTCTGAAAGTTTGAAGAAAGTGACATGGGTTTTACTATGTGAAATCGAATATTTTAGAATATCAATATATTCTATTATAATATTATCACTATACTACCTGGATCAGAAACTGGAATGGTGACCCCCAATTTTCAAAAATGGGAATCCGTTCTAAAACACTTTGGGATAAACATACAGAGTTCCCAGGAATATGACATGGTTTTAATTTTCCTGGTAAATTGTCCGATACGCCTTTAAAGGCACATCCTACCCACCTGGTGATTTTTAGATAATGTTAATTATTAGTTAAAACTGGTTTATTGGGATTTATTCTAATTCTACATGAGTAATTTTAATATTTTGTCCAGTTTATCCAATCTTAATAGGTAAAAATAGGCCAATTTGCATTTGCCTGATTTAGATAGGAAATGTACTGAAAAATATGGTTTTATTCAATTCTTTCAAAAACAAGGAGGGTGACTTATGGTTTTTAAAAACTAAATAAGTAGTACTATATATGTACTATATTCTGTGAAAATTTGATGAAAATGACATTTGGCTTTTACTATGTGAAAAAGAAAAAAGAAAAAAAGATCCTATATATTCCAATAGAAGATTATCATAATATTGATCTATAAGTCAAAAACTAGCATGGTGACCCCCGATTTTAAAGTTAGATATGTGTTCCACAGCACTTGGAGATCATCTAATTAGATTTTCAGGAAATTGACATGGGTTTTAATTTTCAAGCCAAATTGTCTAATATGCCTTTGAATAGAGTGGAAGAACTGCAGCCGTACATCACGTAGACTGGCCTGTAATCACAGCAGCGGAGGTTTCCCTCCAAGTACCATCATTCACCGAGAAGAATACGAAGTAAAGTGTACGAAAATTGTATGCAGTGCGCTCTCCTTTAAGATACAGATTTATTACCCACCTAGTACGGAGTCTCCATACTAAACCTATTGGGTCTACAGATCGCTACTGAGCAGATTCCAGGAAGCCGGAATCTACTCAGTAGAATACAGCTTTTTCTGCCACCTGACGGGCATTATAGGAACTATTTTATATAAACAATACATAGCGTTGAATTTCTCATTATGTACAGAATATGTCTCTAATGATAAGTCGAAAAGTGAGTAATAAATACAATATCACCATGATTTCGATTTGTGTGGTTGTATTCTTGTTGTAGTTGACATTACGCAATACTTCTCGCTACCGCTCGGAGTTTTACTGCCCGTCAATTATACAGATAATACGACCACTCAGATAAAAAATCATGGTAGCGAAGCTCGTATTAAAAAATAAAATAATCATGGTAGTGTTGTGTATGTCTCTTATAACTGTGTAGGTTGTATTGCCCATCCTGCTCAGTAGCTCGATCTGTAGGCTATATACGTTTAGTAAGGTTACACCTTAGTAGGTGGATAAAAAAACTACTCTTGCTTCCTTGTCAAAGATACTGTTTCGCAATTTGGATAACTTGGTGTTCCTCATTTTAGATATCATTTTCATCTAGTAAAACAGAATCGTGCAAAGTGTGTGCATTTTAGTAAAGGAGGATGAAATTCGGCACAATCGTATGTGAAACCATGGTTATGATGACAATGCGGGGTAGATTTATTTGTTTGTTTCGGAGAAATTCGTTCTGACCGAGCCGGTTACGGCGAGTTCAGAAGAATTTCTCCGAAACAACGAGTCGAAAACACAAAATGGCAAGTATGTGAGCTATTTTTCTATATTACACCTGAATATTGCTTCCAAGATGCTAAAGTATCGGTGGGAGATATTATTATATACCTGTGGTAGTATGTCCTACACATACGGCCCGCTCCTACCCATGTCGTATGTATATCCGTACGACACCTAGGTGACGTACGGGGTATGTATGTGGCGTATGGGGCAATTACGGCGGCGAAATCCAAAATCTCCACCAGAAGCAAGGTTAGAAATGGAATATTTTAAGGTATATAATAATAGAGAAACAGGCTGACTGTCTCCGTACGGATAAAATACTTGGTAAAATCGGCGATAAGATGAACCTCTGCCTCCGGCATCGGTTCATCTGATCGCCGATTTTACCGCGTATTTTATCCGTACGGAAACAGTAAGCCTGTTTCTCTATATTACTATGGAAAAATTTCTCACATAGATGTTATTTTCTATTGACGACTCCAAATATCGCCGCCTTGTCTCGCGTGGTATGTCCTCGGTGTGCAATCAGTTAAGTTCTTGACATATAATAGTACCTAGTACATCTGCCATTGAGTTCTTACTCCCTCACTCTAAGAGGGGACCCCCACCTACCACGATAGGCCACGACATACTTCCCGATCGCTACGATTTAAAATGGCGAAATCGTAACCTATCGGGAGGTCCCCGAATCGTAGACCTCTGTCGTGATCCAATCGGTGAATCATACGCGCTGACCACGATATCTTCCCGATAGGCTACGATACTCAACGACAGGCTACGAAATTTCCAACATGTTGGAAATAATCGGGACCTCTTGGCGTTTTTATCGCAGCCTATCGTGAGCTGTCGTGGATGGAATCGCAGAAGCCTGTCCCACCTACCACGATTTCGGCTGACCTCACGCTAGAATCGGAATGGTGTCGGGAAGGCCGTCGTAAGGCCAATCAGGACCAGAATCGTGGTAGGTGGGGGCAGGTTTTAAAGGTCTACACCTAGCTAGTCTAGGCCTCTAGGCTTTTAACATGTACATACAGTCAATGTATATCGAAATCAAACTTTAACTTGAAATTCGCATAGGTAGTTCTAAAGTTATCAAGTGTGATGATGGAATGATGAGGTGATCATGTGATAGAGTCAGATTCTGTCCATAATTACATGTGAGGGACTTAAGCAGAACTCATTTGAGAATCGTATTTCTAACCACTACGCCACAAGTTTGGATGCGTAGTAATCGTTACGAGGCATAGCCAAGTGACAATTACGGGCATCAAAACGAGTGGCGTGGTGGTTAGAAATATGATTCGAAAAAAGTTCTGTTTTTATCTCACCTCGTCCACAAACTGTATGATTTAATCAAAATATTAATGTTTTGCAAGTTACTCACCCAAGATCCATTTAGGAATCGTAATAACATCCGATATCATGTGGCGTCTGTTCGACGCCTTCAAATCTCTAGCGGAAGTAAACAATGCCGTAAGTCGGCTAGCTTTAACGACAGTAAATAGTTCGCTTTACCGGGTCGATCGTTGCGTATTTATTTCTAACGTTATTCCTATGGCGAGACCTGTACCAGGGGTGAGATAATAAAGAAGAAACTAACAAGTTTTGGTCAAAGTCGTCATTCTCCACGACTTTGATCTGGCGTGATGTGAACGAGGTGACAGCCGAATGAAAATCACGTAGTGATCAAACAGTTAAAGAACAACAACTTTGACTAAAATGAGTTGCTTTCTGTATTTATCTCACTCCGTAAACATTAAAAGGATGGATGTTACACAGGATATAGACCATGGAGAACGCACTACAATACCTGTAGAGGCATGGAGAATGAGTTCCCAATGTTATCTCTATGCGACAAAAATACCAAGGGTTGAGATAAAGAACTTGTTCCTGTACCACTGACCACCGTACTAGGGCCCCGTTGCTCCACTTTTTGTGGTATCGCTAGCTATAATCAGATCGCAATCTTATTTTTACAATTACTTTAATGATCCGACTGAAAAAGCGTTGCTCCCGTAATATCGGATCGTATCTCTATATTCCCACGGTATCGCTATTTTTTACGATGCAATAGCGATACAACAATTCAGGGGCACATATTGAATGAGACAGGGGAAAATTAATTAGTTCTTTAATTAAATACAGATGGCATTACCGTTAAAACTGATCTGACACCTGGTGGTTTGGATCACTATTTCCTATAGGTAAAAGAACAAGTGGCAGGGGTCGGTGGTGCCACCATGGATCGTTATTTGAAATATCAGACAAGGGTGGTTTTAACCTACAGCGATACGATCCACAGTGCTGTGAAGGTCCGCGTAAAAAGTATCGCTAAAAGCCGTATTTTACGCAGCGATGCGCCTATGCGATTACGACACGATCCGCAAAATTTCTGGAGCAACGTTTAGGCCCTCGGATCGCTATTCTGCGATCTGCAACTCTGTCGTAATCCTGGAGCAACGGGGCCCAGGGACTGAACATGAGATGCCAGCAGTACAAACATCAAGGATGTCTGCGGTAATAGACCACCTGAGGTTTTTACCAGCAGTTGCTGTCACAACCAGGCCCAAGGTTCTTGCTGTCTCTCCCAGCTGCAGGCCAAGTCCCTGTAGCTGGTGGTAGAACACTGTTGTCGGCAAGCAGGTTGTCGGCTCATGAAGCCCCTTCCTGAAAGAGGATGCTTCACAACCACGGACAAAATGGCCATCGGCGCAGAAACGGAGAAGTAGTGAAAAGATTAAGTTTGAATTACTATCTCCCCCAAAAAACACAGCCCTGAAAGAATCCCCATACTGGTGTGGGAGACTGGGAACAGCTACCAGGGGCTCGTTTAATGATAATAATAATAATAATGATAATGATAATCTAGGATCGTACATGTAGACTCTTTTCTGTATGGCATCGAGACCCAGGGATGATGTGGGTCAACTTTATTCAACACTTATGGACGACCTTATGGACGGCTAACACTGTGTTAGTGATCTAAAGCCTTTACAAGGTGTTGTTTACAAATACGTTTATTTAGGTAATGTCTTCTGTCTTGTCATACAACATTGAATGGAAAAGAATCGTCCAGGATGTTGTTTATCGTTGGAGTTATCGTATCGTTCAGACCATCAGCAGAAACGAACGAGCTTTATTCAACAGCCCCCTGTGTTGCATGACAGAACAGAAGATATTTTCTAAATAAACATATTTTGATACCACACTTTCTAAGAGATATAGGTTACTCTTATCGTCAAAACATCTTATGCTTACAACACATTGTTTTATACAACACTATGGCCCCAAAGACAAATCTAAAATACTTATAAGTATGGTTTCTGGGAAACTCGACCCAAAAGAAATCGACCCGTAGTTGTCTTGAGAACTCAACCCTTTTGGAGAAATTGATTGGAGAACTCGACCCATTTTAGATGCTTATGAATAAGACATTTTCATATAGAAGGAAAGGTCTCACTAGTTAGCTATGAGATAAATAAACCAGCAGATATAGAAAATAAGTCCAGGTTTAAATATGTTTATGTGTAGTGGTTTTTTTTGGTAGCAAATGTTTATTTCTCTATCAATACATGTTTTATCACTCTGCTCCAAACATATATCTCAAAGGTTTCATACACTAGTAATACATCCATACATTCATTCTGTGGTATGTACAGGCTCCCAATATTTTTTTTGTGTTTTTAGTAATGTAGTATAGCAGGGAGATATCCCCTAAGACCCTTACCTAACTAGCTTCCTTTCTAGAGGTAAGTTGCCATCCATATTATGGTCTTTCTACTTTAACATCTAATATGTCTTTAGTTCATATCTCTCTATAGTACGTTTATAAACCATTGATTGTATCAGAGAAAATCTATCCAAAATGAGTCTTTCAGTTCTGGGTGCTGTAAACAGAATACGAAAACAGGACATGGACAGTGAAATACCATTATAAAAGAATTAACAATACATAACATATTTAACAATTGACCAGAAATAAGGATACTGGATCGGGTTAGGTTTAGGGATAGGGAAAGGGTGAAGCATAAGTTTAGGGGAAGAGTTTTCTATTTGTTTTCTTCCCCAGAAAAGAGCAAATTTGAAGCCAAGGTAAGATACTCACTATAAACTATGGCATTTATCCACAGTGGTAAGGGATATTTGAGTTGGAATGATTTAAAACGGGTTGAGTTTGTTACGGGTGTAGTAGACCTCCCAAATTACAAATACGGCATATCCAATGACTTTCAGTTTGTTTCAGGTCGAGTTACTAAAACGGGTCGAGTTCGTTACGGGTCGAGTTTGTTACGGGTCAAGTTATATTCGTTAGGGGTCGAGTTCACCAGTATTCCGTGATACACACTGCCTCTGCGTTATCAATGTACACTTTGTATTAGGTGGGTGATAAACGAGACATCCGTGATACAGACCTCCCAAATTACAAATGCACTTGTTCTTGTCTCGGCATATCCAATGGCTTTCATATTTAATTTCCCATCGCGGTGAGAGAACAACACTAGGCTATGACAACTATTTTTCATGTAATTTAATTTTTTCATGAGTTAAGTGATCGATGGGGACGAAAATGACAGTTAAATGAGAATGATGAACAGGCAATAAATCTAAACACGAGAGGCGATATCTTCTTACTTCATCCTTACTGAAGTATGACAATGAATTGTTTTGGACGAGGTGGATAGCAGACCAGGAGACCGTTGAATAAACTACGAAGGACAAAAACTTATCTTAAGCCCAATGCCCATCTACCGATTAAAGGTTGAACGATTAGTTTGCAAATCGTATAGGAGTCGGTGAACTTGGTGCAGGCAAATTACGTAATCCAATCAAGCCCCATTTACAAACGCTCCGTTGTTGGCGACTAGATCTATCAACATGATGATCAACTTTACACCACAAGTTTTGGAACATAGAAACCACAGCTTGTCGGCGGCAAAAGGACATCTGAAGGAGGTGGTTCACTAATCGGTGGCTTACCCTTGCCTACCTGTCTTACATCTACCGACTACAGCTGACTCCATTAGAATGCCTTGGCTGAGACAAATTACCGCCCGTTTGTCGCCAACAAAGGAACATAAACATTCCGAAATCGGTGGATGGGCATTGGGCTTAAAGCCGGATGCCCATCTACCGATTTAGGGCTAAACGATTAGTTCCCAAATCGTATAGGAGTCGGTCACTTTGTCGCAGGCAAATTAAATAACCCCTCACTCGACCCGCACACTGATAAAATAGGTGTATGGTCCACTAATCGCTGGGGGAGGGCAAAAACCAAAGAAACCGAGTGTTCACTAATCGCTGGGTAGCCTTGCCTAGCTGTCCTACATCTACCGACTCCATTAGGATGGCTTGGCCGAGACAAATTACCCTTCGTTTGTCGCCGACAAACATACATAAATGTTCCGAAATCGGTAGATGGGCATTGGGCGTAAGGATCGCCTTTGGGACGTATCCTCTCTGTGTACCTGTTGGCTGTTTAACTCAATTAATCGGTGTCATTTTCATCTGTCGTCGGAATATGGCCTCAACGGGGAGAAAGTGCCACAGGGAGAATGGCGGTCCCATAAAACGTACATACACGCACTGAAAACACCTACCCGCTGTTTGATGTACGCCTAAAACAAACACCACACGTTTGAAAAGAAATCCGGTCAAAGATGTGCTTGGAGAATGTTGCGTGTGGCTTGTGACGGTGGGAGGGCCAACAGGTACACAGAGCCTGTGATCTGAGAGTGGTTTTCTTTTATCTGGGTCTGCCACTGATCACGTTCTCCCTGGGAGGTGGACCTCACGACCACAAGGTGCACCTCAAAGGCTAGACTTGCTCAAGTCTTTGATTATGAATATTCATTAAATGATTAAACTCAATCAGAATAAAGTTCATTATAGTATGTATCCTTCTCTGACTTGCCCATCAAAACTTTGATTATGAACATTTATTAAGTGTTTAAACGTAATTAGAATAAAGTTCATTATAGTATGTATCCTTCTCTGACTTGCCCATCAAAACTTTGATTATGAACATTTGTTAAATGTTTAAACATAATCAGAATAAAGTTCATTCTAGTATGTATCCTTCTCTGACTGGCCCATGCATCAAAGACTTGTCCATTATGAAAAGAACCGCCTGTGTATGTCCCACAAGTCGCTCCCTGTAACCCTCCACCTCCTCCTACTATACCCGTCCCCATCCTCCTCCTCCAGTTCTCGGGCCATTTGTGTTGTCATGGCAATAAATTTCGCCTGCAACTGATTGAGACCCGATTCAGACCAAAGTGTGAGTGTATCAATCTCCCAGCAGATATCCTGACCAGTAGCCAGGATATCTGTATGGAGAGTGTTGGGAATACTGGAGCTAAACAGCGCCAGAAATCCAACACCATTACCTATTGTACCAGTCCCTGTATCCCAGCGAGGAGGGTAGCCATAGGATGCAGGGACTGGTGCCAGTATCCCAGCGAGGAGGGTAGCCATAGGATGCAGGGACTGGAGCCAGTATCCCAGTGAGGAGGATAGCCATAAGGTGCAGGGACTGGAGCCAGTATCCCAGTGAGGAGGGTAGCCATAAGCTGCAGGGACTGGAGCCAGTATCCCAGTGAGGAGAGGAGCCATAAGGTGCAGGGACTGGAGCCAGTATCCCAGTGAGGAGAGGAGCCATAAGGTGCAGGGACTGGAGCCAGTATCCCAGTGAGGAGGGTAGCCATAAGGTGCAAGGACTGGAGCCAGTATCCCAGTGAGGAGGGTAGCCATAAGGTGCAAGGACTGGAGCCAGTATCCCAGCGAGGAGAGTAGACATAGGATGCAGGGACTGGAGCCAGTATCCCAGTGAGGAGGGTAGCCATTAGGTGCAGGGACTGGAGCCAGTATCCCAGTGAGGAGGGTAGCCATAAGGTGCAGGGACTGGAGCCAGTATCCCAGTGAGGAGGGTAGCCATAAGGTGCAGGGACTGGAGCCAGTATCCCAGTGAGGAGGGTAGCCATAGGATGCAGGGACTGGAGCCAGTATCCCAGCGAGGAGGGTAGCCATAGGGTGCAGGGACTGGAGCCAGTATCCCAGCGAGGAGGTTAGCCATAAGGTGCAGGGACTGGAGCCTGTATCCCAGCGAGGATGGTAGCCATAAGGTGCAGGGACTGGAGCCAGTATCCCAGCGAGGAGGGCAGCCATGGGGTGCAGGGACTGGAGCCAGTATCCCAGCGAGGAGGGTAGCCATAGGGTGCAGGGACTGGAGCCAGTATCCCAGTGAGGAGGGTAGCCATAGGATGCAGGGACTGGAGCCAGTATCCCAGTGAGGAGGGTAGCCATAAGCTGCAGGGACTAGAGCCAGTATCCCAGTGAGGAGGGTAGCCATAAGGTGCAGGGACTGGAGCCAGTATCCCAGCGAGGAGGTTAGCCATAGGGTGCAGGGACTGGAGCCAGTATCCCAGCGAGGAGGGTAGCCATAGGATGCAGGGACTGGAGCCAGTATCCCAGCGAGGAGGTTAGCCATAGGGTGCAGGGACCGGAGCCAGTATCCAAGCGAGGAGGGTAGCCATAGGGTGCAGGGACTGGAGCCAGTATCCCAGCGAGGAGGGTAGCCATAGGGTGCAGGGACCGGAGCCAGTATCCAAGCGAGGAGGGTAGCCATGGGGTGCAGGGACTGGAGCCAGTCTAGTCACAGGCGTATGTCTCCAGGTAATCAGTTTCCTCCAGTGAGTGCAACATCCAGTAAATATAGACCCGGGCTTCTGTAGCCTGGGACTTACTGTTAAGATCACTATTGATCCCGACTCTCTATGAAGATTTAGATATTTGCCTAATAGCCTGGTATAAACGTCCATAGGTTTAACATTATTATCTCAACCCTGGTATATTTTCTCCATAGACTTAACATCGGGAACTCGGATGCAACGCCTATGAGTCATTTGGGAAAAATATCCAATAGGAGCATGGGTAATACGGATACTTTTATCCATAGTTTACCATGTAAATACCCCTTGGTGCAGCTGTGCTGGCCTCCACTAGACATCCTTTTAGGTATATAGCAAAACACTGGCTAACAATATCCGTGATTGCTCTGCTGATAGTGGATGAATGTCACAAAGTTTAGCCCATTAGTCAATGTGAAGGGTGAGATAAATTCAGAAACCCATTCAAGTTTAGGGTCAGAGCTCGATCCAATCTCATTTGAATCACTACAATTCACGCGACTTCGCCTTGTGAGTTACTACACGATTCAATGGAATACAAGCTCTGGCCCTGGCTTCTGTAGCCTGGGACTTACTGTTAAGATCACTATTGATCACTACTCTCTATGAAGATTTAGATATTTACCTAATAGCCTGGTATAAATTTCCATAGGTTTAACGTTATTATCTCACACTTAAGATTGGGAGCTCGTATCCAATCCCATGAGATATATAGACAATACTCGATGGTTTTGTGGAGAGCCGAGTGAATATCACAAAGCATTCAAAGGAGTGGGAGAACAACAACTTTGCTCAAATCATGTTGCTTTCCGAATTTATCTCACCCCTGTATCTCACACTAAAAGAACAGACACTACACAGGATATAGATCATGGAGGACGGACTGCAATACTCGTAGGGGCATGGAGAACGTGTTCCCAATGTTAAGTCTATGGAGTAAAAATATCAAGGGTGAGAATTTTCTTCTTTTTTTCTTTTTAATTCAGTTCGCTACATGTGTCGCCGTCTGCCACTTCCTAACTACACAGCATCTGTTTGTTGCTCCGATTCTTATGATACCTCATTTTTTATTTCACCGTGTAAGAATATATATGTGTGTATGTATATATATATATATATATATATATATATATAGAGAGAGAGAGAGAGAGAGAGAGAGAGAGAGGGGGAGAGCGAGAGAGAGAGAGAGAGAGAGAGAGAGCGAGAGAGAGAGAGAGAGAGAGAGAGAGAGAGAGAGAGAATATAACATAGCATATAAATAATTCAGCATCGGTAATATATACCAATCAAAACACTATGCATCAAGACATTTAGCAATTGACAATCTAAGGAATAAACTATTACTACATATGGTGATTCTGTATCCCATTTGGTAGTGGTGGCGGATTACTAGTTCATTTTCATATTAAGCCGTCTTGTGTATTTCATTGTGGGTATTATGTCGTTTACAACAATGGTTGTATATATATTGATTATAAGTAGAAATAAATACCAGTAGTAATACCAAGTTCACAATGACCTCAGCAATAGAGGTCCATTGCTACCTGGCTGACTGTACTATAGAGGAAACCCATGAAAGTTTAGGGTCTGAGCTTGTATCCCATCGAGTTTGAATCACGTAGTAATTCACAAGGCGAAGCCGCGTGAATTGCTATGTGATTCAAATGAGATGGGATCGAGCTCTGACCCTAAACTTGAATGGGTTTCTGAATTTATCTCACCCTTAATATTGACTAATGGGCTAACATTTGTGACATTATCCCCCATTGGATATTTTTCCTAAATATCTAATGGGTGTTAGATACGAGTTTCCAATGTTAAGTCTATGGAAAAAAATATCTGGGGTGAGATAAAAACACAGAACCATCTCTGAAAAGGGAGAATCAATGATGGCCCACGAGCGGAAGCCAGCGAGCTTCTCTAAGTCCTCCATCATCCAGGAAATCGGAAGTCATCGTTCAGGAACCGCGCCGAAATGGCGGCGATTGAAAAAGGGTAATTTACAGAATCAATAACGCGTGTATCGTCTTATTTATGAAACACTCCCCATTAATATCAGCGATAGAGTGCCTCCAGGGGCCGCCACTTCCCTGACATCATTTATAATTATAAAAATAAGATTTACAAAGGCTTTCCATCGCACCCCTCTCATAAGATCTCACACTCCCTAAGTCGTATTCTGTTCACTGCGCTCTATGGGAGAAAAATTCTTAAGGAATTGGGCTTAAAGCCTTGAGAATCCAATGGCACATTGTAGGTAGCACCATTGAGATTATAGGAATCTTTGGGTTGAATGGATGTACTTCTTTAGCACGGGAAGCAGGCCAGTGGATTCTCAAGGCTCTAAGCCTAGTTCGTTAAGAATGGTCTACGATGCACCTTCCGATACAAAATCAAAATCGCGTCGGAAGGTCACCTAATATCGGGGCAGTTGACCACGTTTCTGCGATAAGACACCGATATAAACCCTATACAATGCGTGGTGGATTGGCATGTCTAGACATATGTCTACGATTTTGCCCCTTCCCGATTTTTCTCTGATATTTGCTTTTTGTATCGGTGCTATATCGGTAGGTCTAAATTGCTATCGTAGTAGGTGGACGCCAGGCCTAACTGAGTCAAATGACCAAAATGCTACACTGCTTGCTCTATACATTATTGGAAACTTTTCTGGTGAATAATATTTATAACTTGTCTAAATAATTTGCATTTTATAGTAATCTGGCATAACTTGAGGACAGGGATATTATTTCATGTCTTACATTAATGTCTTGCATTGTATTGTGAGTTGTTGCACTTTTGTGATGATTGATTGGAATATAGAAAGGACCGGCAAATATGGAAGATAAAAAATTGAACGTTTAGTGTCATGTTACTCCACAAAAGAACTTCAGTCCCTATAGTCCTGTCAAATGCAGTAGAAACAAGGCATACACAGAACCCTCACCGATTTTTAGACACCGACGTGCAGTGGTTGGCCACCACCGACTGAATATTAGGAGAACTCAATAAATGGGTGCCATTTTTTGTTGGCAAGTGGAAAATGACTTTTTGAGTTGACCTCGCAATCATCATATAAAGCCTGTCCGACTATTCGCTACTGATCTACAGTCGGGAACCACCGACGCCTGGGACCTGTTTCACTAGTTTCGTGACATGTCTGTGACACCATACAGACATTGGGGTTGTCTAGTTTTGTGACAACATAAGTAGCTGCCCTTAGGAAAAGACAGACCCCAAACATAAGGATTAGACAAATCTACACATCATGGACCTGTTTCACTAGTTTCGTGACGAAAGTGTTAGACAGACATGAAAAGCGGCACCAACAGTGCAAGCAAGAACGGACAAAACGAAGTCTAATGTCTAGTTCTTATGAAACCGGACACACCATCTAGACGCCATCTAGACATGTCACGAAACTAGTGAAACAGGTCCCAGATCGGTAAATGGAAGCAGACATGCAGAGAAGTGTTCACGGATTAATTTTGCATAGATTATGCAATAAGGCCACCACCGAACGACTTCAGTCGGTATGGACATGTCAAATGCACCAAAGAATACATTGCAGTATCTATATTGACGTACGGTCGGTGGCACCAGTGACCGACTTTTAGGCGAATTTTAAAAAATCTCCAACATTTTCGTTGGATAATGGAAACAGGGTTTTAGAAGGAAACCCACGAGATGAGAATAACTTGGTCCGTACTCCACCGAGTTTGACTGCGGAGTAATCCACGAAGCGAAGCTGAGTGAATTACGTAGCGGTCAAACGAGGTGGAGTGCATACCAAGTTATTCTCATCGAGTGGGTTTCTGATTTTATCTCACCCCGTATAACATCATTTATTGCTGGAATAACTCGCCAAATTAGCCATTTAGTATTGGGTTTAATACTTTCACGGCCGTGGAGTACGAGTTCCTAACGTTAAGCCTATAGAGAAAAATACCGGGGTGAGATGAATACACAATATTGACTGGTTTCAGATACAAGCGGCCGAATGCTCCGAGGAGTTGATGCGTAGTAATATCCGAGCGTATGCGAGGATATTGCGGAGAGTCAACTCCGAGGAGCATTCAACCGCTTGTATCTGAAACCAGTCTATATTGTATTTATTATCCACCTTTTCTGGACAAGTGCCATGTCAATATCAGTTCGTTTTAGCTATGAACTATTTTTCCATACGCACTATTTTTTCGTATGCGCCACCCAGAGCATACAACATACCCGTATGCGCCGGGTATATCCATACACACTCCCAATGTGTTTTCTATGGACACTTTGTATTAGGTGGATATATCTGTATGCTCCGGGTATGGTGATACACACTCTCTATGTGTTTTCTATGGACACTTTGTATTAGGTGGATAATAGATAAGGATACTAGACTCCTAGTGATGTGAGTATCCACACTGGGCCATCCATCCTCCAGATCAGAGCAGCTCCTCTGTAGACTTGCTCAGGTCTTTGACTATGAAATTTCATTGAATTTTCGAATTCGATCAGGATGGAATGCAGTATAATATATCCACTTTCTTGAAGCACCTACTTAATGCTAAGCCTATGGACAGTTTCGATCGTTTATTTCTGATATTATTTGATGTGTAAGGCTCTTTATAGTATCTCTCAGGCCTTTCCCTTGACAATATCAGAATTTCCTTGCAGTTTCAGATTAAATTAATATGTGATGGCTTCAGTTTGGACTCTAAACTAGTTTAGATTAAGTCTGAATAATGTAAATAATCCTATTTCAACTATTACATGTACAGAATGCACAGAAGAAGGTCGATTAGTATAGATTTTCACCATCTTAAACCCTGACAGAGCTTTGTATTCACCAGCAAGATGGCGGACTGGTCCGTTGTCAGGCGAATAAATTTGCATAATCTGGAAGATATTTTGAACCGAAAATCACCAGACAGATCAGCAAATCTAGGTAGGACACAGGGACTTCAGCAAGTCTACTCCTTTGCGCGCTGGATCTATCTATCCACCGCCCACGCGGGGGGAGTTATCGATCAAACATTGGTACTTTATTATTCCCCAATGATAAAAACATACCCTAATCATCACAAACCACAATCGATACGCACCCAATCAATATGGGATCAGCCCAGGGCTTCTGCTCTGCACATCTGATATTGCTCTCTCAGTGTGTATTCAGCATGGACGTAAAATTCGCCGACGTTTCAATCTAGCATCATTATATTTTCCCTCACGCCGCTGAAATACATCATTGGAATTGGATGTAAACAAAAAGGAGAAAGATTTCACCACGAGAACAGGATCTCTGGCGAATTTCCATTTGATGGCGGGCTCTCAAGAGGATAGTCGCTGCCATCACGATTTTGATTGGAATTTTAAGCAATTGCTGCAGGAGATGATGGCTGGAGGCAATGGTTCCCGGGAGGGTGGCATGAATATTTGATGACATATGAATAGTGTGTTCAGATACTCTCAGTAAACTGATCTGATCCATCAACATTCAAATCACGAGGTGCAACTTCCACATCTTGCAGATAATCAAAATAGCTTCCTGAGGCCTGGCGTCCACCTACTACAATATGGCTCCGATATGGTCTGCGATGCACCTCCCGATAAAAAATCAAAATCGTGACGGAAGGTCACCTACTATTGGCGCAGTTGACCATGTTTCTGCGATTAGACACCCATAAAAACCCCATGCAATACGCTCATATAATTTACGGTTTGTACGGAACTCGGCGTAAACATCTCGTTCCGTACGAACCGTAAATTACCATCTCGTTCAGTGACTTGTACAGCATGGTCAGGACATTCTACATAATTACAGTTGCCACCCTTTAACCTGATCTGTCTGGTTGTTCTCAATTTTGATAATGTTCTTCATATCATTGAGATCCCCTTCCTTCAATCAGGCGTTATGAAACAGTCCGTATTAGTCCTTAGGGTGTTTATGAGTATTACTATACACCTATGCCCAAACTTCTGAAATACTGCCCGCTGCTAGGGGTGTTGTATAGATAATGTTCGCGCCCGCCATCACAGAGGGTTGTAGCCAATGGCAGTGGCTTTTCGTGGAGCAGAAAGGTTAATAAAACGGGTTTTTAAACGAGTAGGGGTTATATAGTAATAAGAAAATGTAGTGACTGAGCCTATACAGTGTCCGTTCTTGGTTATTTTATGAAAAAATACGGCCCTCCCGCCTGCAGCATCGGGCCATATTTTTTCATCAAATGACCTCAAATGGCCACCCGTACGTGCTCAGTAACCACGTTTTCTCATATTACAGTACCAGACAATACTATCGTAAAACCGGATGAGTTTTAATCTGGGCTTCTGTATGCGACGACTGGAGTTTGGCGTAGTGGTATCACGAGGCGGAGCCGAGTGATATCCGGAGCCAAAACTCTAGGAGTCGCATACGGGAGCCCAGATTAAAACGAATAAGGTTTTTATTTTATCCTACCCCCCTGTGAACGATGTTTTTATGTGAGGATAATAACAAAAAACACGATAAAAACTTTCTGAAGTCCTCCATATAGCTCTCCTTGCTGCTCTGAAGGCGCTTGGAACTACTTTCAGCTGCTGATTTCTGATTGGTCCATTTTTTGTACGCTCCTAGGAGCGATTTTTTATCCGTATGCAACATACGGGCGCATACGGAAAGTCAATGTTAAGCCTATGGGATTTTATATGAGGGGTAGGATAATAATGAAGAAACCAACAAGTTTTGGTCAAAGTCGTTGTTCTCCACGAGTCTGACGCACAGTGAATATCACGTAGCGTTCAAACTAGTTGGAGACTTTAACCGAAACGATCGCGAGTTACTTTCTGGTTTTATCTCTTCCCTATGCACACTGAAAGAATGGACAACACACAGGATATAGCCGATGGAGAACGGACTGCAATAAGTTCTCCATGTTAATCTTATGGAACAAAAATACCAGGACTGAGATAAAATACACACACAATATTGACTGGTTTCAGATACATGCGACCGTATGCTCCGAGGAGTTGACGCATAGTAATATCCAAGCGTATGCGAGGATATTGCGTAGAGTCATCTCCGAGGAGTATACAACCGCTTTTATCTGAAACCAGTCTATATTTTATTTATTATCCACTTTTTTGACAAGTAGCATGTCGATATCGGTCTGTTTTAGATATGTACTATTTTCCCATAGGCACTATTTTTCCGTATGCGCCACCCGGAGCATACAACATATCCGTATGCGCCGGGTATGTCCATACACACTCCCTATGTTATTTCTATGGAGACTCCGTATTAGGTGGATAATAAAATACAATACGATGACAATTTATTAAGTGTGAGAGACAGTAAGCTGAAGGAAAGATAATACAATGTCAACTAGGGATCGGTGAGATCTTTGTTTCGTGATTGACTTCCCTAATTAAGTTTGCATATTCTTCTCCAGATTCTCATGGAGTTTTAACTTACGAGGCTGCCTACGAGTCATGTAACCTTTTCCGTTAATAATTTTTGGTCGCCGAAGAATTTAGTCATCTGAAGATTATTGTTATCAACTAGCACCTTCGGCTCCAGGACTGGCATAACACTGTCTAGGGGAAGGAAATCATTTATAATACTGCAAAGTGCAATCCATTCCCAATAAGTATGGGAGACGTTAGATTAAACCCTGCCCCCACCAACGCCGATTCTGGTCCCGATAGACCTTACGATTCACTTCACGACACCATACCCATTCTATCATGAGGTCAGCAAAAATCGTGGCAGTGGAACAGGTTTCTGTGATTCTGTCTACAACATCTCACAATAGGCTGTGGTTGAAAACGCCATTCAAAGAGGTCCCGAAAAAACCTAACATTTTGGATTTTTCGTAGCCTGTCATAGGGTATCGCAGCCTATTGGGAAGATATCGTTGCCATCGAGTTTGATTCACAGATTTGGATCACGACAGAGGTCTACGATTCTGGGACCTCCCGATAGTCTACGATTTGGCCATTTCAAACGTAGCCGTCAGGAAGTATGTCGTAGACCATCGGCGTAGGTGGGGGCAGGGCTTAACACCAAAACTTTGGCTACCCCCTGTCCGGCTGACAGCAGAAGGCGGTGCCGGGAAGCCTGGCCTATGTGCTCTCTCCCATTATAGGCCAGGTAACGCCCTCCATTTTTTGGTGCACTATGGGTAACGCCTCCATTTTTCAAGTGCATCATGGGTAACAGTGTTCATTAAGGACTATGCTGGTTCCCTGTTTGCTTTGTAACATCGGCTTAACATTGTTCTCCATGCCCCTATGAGTATTGCAGTCCATTCTCCATGGTCTATAGATATCCTGTGTGTCGTCCATTCTTTTTTGTATGCCAGGAAGAGATAAAGACAGAAAGCAGCTTGTTTTTGATCAAAGTAGTCATTCTCCAACTCGTTTGAACGATACATGATATTCACTTGGCTGTCACTTCATTCATATCATAGAGAACGCTGACTTTGATCAAAACTTGTTGGTTTCTTCTTTAGAAACCCCTTTTTCAGTTATTTGAGTCCCAGAAGTCCCTTATGTCATTGCAATCCAAAAAGAAGTGAAGCAATGTATCCTCAATATGACAAAAAATACATTCTGCTGCATCTACACCCTCCTTTGAGCCAGGTATCTGTTACATGTTACAGTTTAATTTAATACTCGATATTGAAGAGATAGTAGAGACCTTATATGGTATCATAAATGAGCTTAGGAAATATCAGATTCCATCTAACTCTGAGAATCCTCGCTTTTCTAGCCATTAACATTTCATAGAGCTATTTCAGGTTGAGCAACACTACAACTACATGCGATAGGTAACATAGCTCATTTTGCTTCTAAATTCGATTATATTAGTTGGGTTCTAGCCAGGAACTTGAACAAAAATAGCATTGCTGTCATAGACAGGGGTTTGAGGAATATGTATTATTCATGGCATTGCCGATCTGAGCGAATGCATATCAAGGAAGGTTGAGGCTTACGGGTGGCGTACATCAACAACGACAAGGCTAAGACAAGCGCAGAAAAGAAAGTTCCAATCGGCGCTTGTCGCAGCCTTGTCGTTAGAAGGGGGTCTTTATGACAGCGTTGTCGGGGTGTGTCGGAATGTGCTCGCTCCACCAAAATTCCATATTGTAGACCTCTGAGACACACTCCTGACACGCCATGACACTCCATGACAAGGGTCCAGTCTTGGGAAAAATCGAACATGTTCAAGCATGTTCAAACATGTTCAACATATTGTTGTTGTAGCCTTGTCGGAACGCTCCCGACTAGCATCCAATTGTGGCATTGTCGTGGCCTTGTCGTAGACTCTTGTCGGGAACTGGGGTCCACCAGCCATGAAAAGGCCTCCAATCGTAGGCCAATCGTGGAACTTGTCGGGAACCCATTGTCGTAGGCTTGTCGTGGTTGGTGGATGCCCCCCTTTAGGGCCTACCCCCACCAACACCGATTCTGGTCCTGATAGGCCTTACGATTGACTTCCCGACATGAACAAGATTTTAACATTAGGTCAGACAAAATCGTGGCAGTGGAACAGGCTCCTGCGATTGACTCTATGATAGCTAACGATTGGATACCAATAGCTCCCGATAATATAGTAGCCTTTTATAAGCGATTTAACGGGAAAATAGCGGGGTTTTACTGTAGTAAAAACAAAACGTTGTACCTGTCACGGGTCACTGTACACGTGCCGTGTCACATGATCAGAATGGGATTGTTACATGGACAGGAGCATCGTTTTATTACTTCATCCTACCCCTAATAAAAAACTCCATAGGCTTAACATTGGATCACTGTATTCAGTCTGGAGTTCAGAAAAATGAAAAATATCGCTCTAGTGGGAAAAACTTGACAAATGACGTGATTTGTTAATGTAGAAGTAATTTAAACGGGCGGGGTAGGATAAATTCTAAACCAAACTCGAGTTAGTCCTGTTATTGTTCATCGCACGACGGCAAGATCGCATATTACTTCTCTCGGCCTCGCCTCGCGCAGTAATACGCGATCTTGCCGCCGTGCGATAAACAACAACATGACTAACTCTTGTTTGATTTCTCCATATTATCCGCCTGATAGGCGTTAATACGGCGCCTGTGTGGTTCCGTACGGTTCCTCCCTCTCAATTGCCCATCCCTTCATTCAAGCTTATTTTAAAGCCACGCTCACTCGTGACCCCATCCCATTACTGCAGCGACCCCTCCCGTTAAACTGTGATAGATCAAAAGGAATGGGTTTTAGGGCACATGAATCCCTACACATGGGATAAAGGCTCGGAAGGAGAAAGCAACAAATACGAAAAGTAGGGATTGGACCATCCCATCTCCCGATCTCCAACGTTTTTATAGGATTCTGTATCATCTGCTGCACGGATGATCAATGTTTATTTGGGTGTTGGCAAATACCTCACGGACAATGCAAAAGATGCCGAATTCTGGGGGAGTCACACAGTAAAACATAGACTGGCTCCATTCCCTGCATCCTATGGTTACCCTCCTCGCTAGGATACAGTCCCTGCATCCTATAGCTTCCCTCCTCGCTAGGATACAGTCCCTGCATCCTATGGCTACCCTCCTCGCTAGGATACAGTCCCTGCATCCTATGGCTACCCTCCTCGCTAGGATACAGTCCCTGCATCCTATAGCTACCCTTCTCGCTAGGATACAGTCCCTGCATCCTATAGCTACCCTCCTCGCTAGGATACAGTCCCTGCATCCTATGGCTACCCTCCTCGCTAGGATACAGTCCCTGCATTCAATGGCTACCCTCCTCGCTAGGATACAGTCCCTGCATCCTATGGCTACCCTCCTCGCTGGGATACTGGCTCCAGTTTCTGCATCCTATGGCTACCCTCCTCGCTGGGATACAGTCCCTGCATCCTATGGCTACCCTCCTCGCTGGGATACAGGGACTGGTATAATCGGAAATGGTGTTGGATTTCGGCCGCTGTTTAGTTCCAGTATTCCCAGCACTCTCCGTACAGATATCCTGGGTACTGGTTAGGATATCTGCTAGGAGATTGATACATTCTCATTTTGATCTCAATCGGGTCATGGTCAGGAGCAGGCGAAATTTATTGCTATGACAACTCAGGCGGCCAGGGAACTGGAGATGGGGAGGGGGGAGGGGTAGGAGGAGGTATAGGGTTACAGGGAGTGTCTTGGGGCCATAAACAGGAGATTCTGTTCATAACGGACAAGTCTTTGATTCATGGGCCAGTCATGAACCTTAAATCTGATTGTGTTATATCATTTAATGAATGTTCATCATCAAAGACTTGAGCAAATCTAAGTGAAACATTTTATTGTGAGGACATCGGTTAATTACCATGTTTACGCCCGGTGATCGCTCTTACTGAAGAGGTCGTTCCCAGACGTGGGTAAATAATCTTAATGACACGATAATAAAACGCGATTTCATTCATGGTTATGTATTTTATCAGCAGACGACAGCGGCTTAAAGGCATATCGGACAATTTGACTTGAAAATCAAAAACCATGTCATTTTCCCGAAATTTGAATTTGATGATTTTTAAGTGTTGTAACACACATATCTAACTTAAGAATTGGGGGTCACTGTGCTAGTTTTTGATTAAGAGATCAATATTATGATAATTTTACAAAAGAATATATAGAAATTGTAAGATTTTACTTTTCACATAGTAAAATCCATGTCATTTTTCTCAAACTTTCAGGGAGTATAGTAGATGTATAGTACTGCACATTTAGATTTTAAAATTCATTGGTTACCGTACTTGTTTTCGAGAGAATTGAAAAAAAACCATATTTTTCCGTACATTTCTTATGTAAATCGAGCAACTGTAAATTGACTGGTTTTATCAATAAAAATTGGATAAACTGTATTTACTGAATTTACTCAATTAGAATTAAAATAAATAAGAAAGAACCAGTTTTGTGTGATAATTGCCATTATTTAAAAATCACCAGGTGGGGACTGTGTGAATTGTCAGATATGCCTTTAAAGGATACGCAGATCTGATGATCTGATGATTTTCAAATACTGACAATTATCAAGTAAAACCGGTTTATTTGACTTGTACACAAAATGAATGAAATATAACATATTTTCGAATTTGACCTAACCTAACGGGTAAATTAGGCCAATTTACATTCGATTGATTTATATAGGAAATGTCTCTCTCAAAAACAAAAATGGTTACCTACGATTTTTAAAACTTAAATCTATACTACTATACATTTACTAAATTCTGCTTAACTTTGAAGAAAAATTACATGGGTTTTACTATGTGAAATACAACTTTTTTTTAAATTTCTATGTATTCTTTGATGATTTTATCAAAATAATTATTTGTAAATCAAAAACTAGGATGGTGTCCCCCATTTTTTAAAGATCATCAATGCGTTCTATAACATTTGGAGATCATCATGTTCAATCTCCTGGAAATTGACATGGGTTTTAATTTTCAAGTTATGACATTGTCCGATACCGTATTCCTTTAAATCCCGCGCATTTATTTCGCTTCGGCGTACTTCCGGCCGTCTGCTTCCGGTGGTCGTCGCCTTGGGAATAATAAGTCGGATGTAGTTCATAATGCCACTACGCATGCGCCATTCATAATGCAGGAGACGCTGACAGCACTATTGTGCGCCTGCGCGACTTGTGGCACGTCACTCTCCCAGCAGATCTTTCGCAGCGCTAGCGCTTAAATGCCCCTGTCACACTGGCGGAAATTCTGGCGTTTTTTCTACGTATTTAACCCTTTAAGGACGGCCACCTATGACAGAACTCCACACTTGGGGACGGCTACTAGTGACTATGTACAGTTCTAGGGGACGGGGGCATTGTCCTCTGAACTAGAAATTCGAAGGTTTATCAAGTGATAAAACTTGTTATCCTTAATATTTCTATTTCTATTATTTAGAATTCTAAAATATGAAGTTATACCTACATTTTGCGCAAATTTTAAATTTATTGTCAAAATATTTCCTTTTCAAAAGCAATTTTATAAATATCCAGCAAATGATGCTTTAAGGCATCATTCTCCCTTAAAGGATTAAAAGGACACGTGTTCCGCGTATTTTACTACTTTTTATGGCGTATTTGTATATTTCAAAGCACGTAGAAGAACGTACACGTGCGTACACGGGAAAACATCGTTTTTTATGCCACTGGCGCATTACTAATCTCTGCCTCGACCCTGGGGGTCGTTTTATGGGGGACAACAAACCCGATGATGGATACCTTCACAGACAACACATTCAAGGAGAGCTCGACAAGCACCCCTCTCATAAGATCTCACACTCTCTAAGTCGTAATCTGTACAAGGTTCTCACTGCGCTCTATGGGAGAAGAATTCTTAACGAACTAGGCTTAGAGCCTTGATAATCCACTGGCACACAGCACTCCCGCTAGGTGGCATTTTTGAGATTACAGGAATCTTTGGGTTGCGTTGATGTACGTCCTTTACACATGAGGCAGGCCAGTGAGGAGAGTGTGAGATCTTATGAGATGGGTGCGTCAATCGCACCCGAGTAATCCCTAGGACTATGCCTGATTTGACATCACAAATAACAGGAATGATACTATAATATTAACAATGTATGTATATATATATAAATATATATATATATATATATATATATATATATATATATATATATATATATATATATATATGCATTTCTATATACAAATAAACAACAAAATACTCCCCCAAAGCGCTAAGAATTTAGGATATTGAAAAAACTGGCGTATGGGCTAGTTTTTGCCTTGAAAAGGCAGGTTGGGGCAGAGATATAAGCGGCCACAGGAAGTAGAGTGCAGGATCTCTGCTAGGAGAGTGGAACCGACGCGTAGGGGAAAGCAGAAGTCTCCAGAGACTGGCATTAAATAGTAGCTGCAATTGGAAATAGCTTTGGCTTCTTCCTGAGCCGAGGTTGACAGACAAAAGTCGAGTCACTTTGTTGATGAGTCGTTTACTGTTGTTGATCCATGACTTCATACGCGCACGATTCGCTGGCTTCGCATGCATTGTTTTGATACTTGAACCCTGTTCCCATGGCAAGCCTGGAGATAAAGGATGCACTTAACCCTTTAAGGACGGCCACCTATGGCAGAACTCCACGTGGGGACGGCTATTAGTGACTATGTACAGTTCTAGGGGACGGGGGCATTGTCCTCTGAACTAGAAATTCGAAGGTTTATCAAGTGATAAAACTTGCTATCCTTAATATTTCTATTATTTAGACTTCTAAAATATGAAGTTATACCTACATTTTGTGCAAAGTTTATCGTTAAAATATTTCCTTTTCAAATGCAATTTCATAAATATCCAGCAAATGATGCCTCATCTGCACCCGGCCGGGTGATGCTTTAAGGCATCATCCACCCTTAAAGGGTTAAAGGATGTTCATTTAGTATATAGACAATAATCGATGGTTTTGTGGACATGCGGTCGTAAACCACAACAGGTTGACGCATAGTAATACACAAGCGCTAGCTAGTTTATTATGACGTCAGCGCGTCGGTATGGACCTGCCATACATATACAGGGCATATACAAGGCATATACAGCAGACTCACCGATTTCTAGATCCGGATGTGCAGTCGTTGGCTAACATCGACCGACGGTGCACCACTCTCATAATATCTCACACTCTCTAAGTGGTATTCTGTACAAGGTTCTCACTACGCTCTATGGGGAAAGAATTCTTAACAAACTAGGCTTAGAGCCTTGAGAATCCACTGACATGCCTCCCGCTAAACACATACATCAATGCAGCCCAAAGGTTCCTATAATGTGAATAACGCCACCTAGTGGGAATACTGTGTACTTGGCGCCCCAGTGGCTTTATTTGGACTGGAATACAGAATACAACTTAGAGAGTGTGAGATCTTATGAGAGAGGTGCACATTTAGGAGAACTCAATTAATCGGTGCCGTTTTCGTCGGCCAGTGGAAATGGCTTTATCCTGTACAAACGTCGATGGTGGTCTCCCTTAATAATTTGTCTGTGCTAACAATCGTTAATCCCAAAATATACCCTCTGTTTGCACCTGACGACCGATTATATGTCGAAAGTACACCGATTATTCAATATCTATAGAACCAGACCAGTCTGAAGATTGAATCTCCCTTAATTAATTAAAATCGGTGGCTGTGAGAAAAAACACTGTTGTTAAACGGAAATGGAAGTGGTGACCGACCGATTTTTGGTCGCAGCCACTGACATGGTTTGATTTCGTCGGTGGCATCAAAAGTCGGTCGGTGTTGGCATATTGGGTAATGTTGGGGAGAAAAAAAATGTTGACCCTTTTTGTCTTCACCTGACGATTATTGCACAAAAAGAATCACATAGTCGGTCGGCAGTGTTAAATGCCATAATCGGTGCTGATAATCGGTAGGTGGAAAGGCTACATAAGTGGTATAGATATTGTGTAAATGATTGCATGCACAAAATAACCTGCTGGTAATTGAATTCCAGTTCACATCTACAGATTCTGGGCCGAACGATTAATTCTCAAATTGTATAGGAGTCGGTGAACTTGTCACAGGCAAATTACTTATCCCGTTTCTCGACCAGCGGCCGTCACAGCAGGATACCAGAGAGGGGGAGGAGGGTATTAGTCCTAAAGCCCAATGCCAATCTACCGATTCCGGAACATTCATGTACCTTTGTCGCCGACAAACGGACAGTAATTTGTCTCACCAAAGGCATCCTAACGGAGTCGGCCGTAGTCGGTAGATGTAGGACAGCTAGGCAAGGGTGAGCCACCGATTAGTAGACCGATTTGCTTAGGACTAATATCCACCACCCCATCTTCTCAATGTCCGCCGGTCGAGCGAAGAGTTACGTAATTTGCCTGCGACAAGTCGACTGACTCCTATACGATTTGGGGACTAATCGCTCAGCCCTGTATCAGTAGATGGGCATCAGGCTTAAGCAAATCAGTCTACACTAATGGACAGAGATACGATTATGTACACCAAATGACTGAAATACGATTACTGAGCGACAGAAGGTCACCGATAGAGGAACCACTATGGAGCACTAATCGCTGGGGAAGCACAATCAACACCAAAACTGTATGTGGCACCCCACTACAAGTTTCACCAAGCTATTAAGCCAGATGCCCATCTACCGATTTAGGGTTGAACGATTAGTTCCCAAATCGTATAGGAGTTGGTCACCTTGTCGCAGGCAAATTATGTAACCCCTCCCTCGACCCGCACACTGATAAAATCGGTGTATGGTCCACTAATCGCTGGGGGAGGGCAAGAACAAAAGAAACCAAGTGTTCACTAATCGCTGGGTAGCCTTGCCTAGCTGTCCTACATCTACCGACTCCGTTAGGATGGATCGGCTGAGACAAATTACCCTCCGTTTGTCGCCGACAAACATACATAAATGTTCCGAAATCGGTCGATGGGCATTGGGCTTTAGTGTAGGTACTCTGTCAGTCCCTGTTCCTTTGTCATCGACTGGATTTATCATTATGTTGATAAACTTTTTGTGTACGATTAAGAATGACAAGTTATCGGCGACAAAAGAACATCTCAAGGAGGGGGTTCGCTAATCGTTGCCTGACCCTTGCCTAGCTGTCCTACATCTACCGATTAGGCCCGACTCTGTGAGACAAATTACCGTTCCTTTATTGCCGGCAAAGGTACATGAATGTTCCGAAATCGGTAGATGTGTATTGGGTTTAAAGCCCAATGCCCATCTACCGATTCCGGAACATTCATGTACCTTTGTCACCGACAAACGGAAGGTAATTTGTCTCACCAAAGGCATCCTAACGGAGTCGGCCGTAGTCGGTAGATGTAGGACAGCTAGGCAAGGATGAGCCACCGATTAGTAGACCGATTTGCTTAGGACTAACATCCACCACCCCATCTTCTCAATGTCTGCCGGTAGAGCGAAGAGTTACGTAATTTGCCTGCGACAAGTCGACCGACTCCTATACGATTTGGGAACTAATCGCTCAACCCTGAATCGGTAGATGGCCATCAGGCTTAAAGGGAAGAAATGGGTGAGAAATATGTCTTTAGAATCGAATATTACTGTTATGGAATACAGAACTGTATAAAAAAAAACCACACACACACACATTCGTATGATCTGCATGGTCCCTCAGTCAACTTTGCTGAGAATCGTCTTGACTGTTGAGATACTTTAACTTGAAAAAGATCTCAAACACCCAAGAGGGTTGAGATCAGTTTATGCTCTGCAGTATCCAGACATAAGACTTAAACAGGAATTCTTACTGGGGAGATTTAATTATAAAAATTAGATTAAATAGACAGTGCCTTTGTTTTGCATGCAGCCAAGGCTTAGTACCACGTGGGTGTTTTAGGAAAGATTGAGCAGGTTGTCATATGCATAATTAAACTGGACAAAGGAGCTTATGATATCAACATTGACACTGAGGAAGTGCTGTATCTGAGACCATTAATATCTTACCATCTGTAGTCTCCAGAAAGCTCTCTTTTCTGATTGGAAATATAGTACCAGGTGTTGGTAAGAATCAACTGACAGACTTACAATTACATCAGGTGTGTTCATGCTTGGTTCAAGTAAACTGATAAACCAAGTTATCTATACTTACCAATCTTATCTCTAGTTTACTTTGTTCTCCGTTGGAAGAACTTGCTCGCAAGCCAGAAATGGTATTTATCCTACCCCTAATAAAAAAACCGCCATAGGCTTAACATGGGATTTGTTTATGTCACGGGTAGTGACATAAAGTGTTTTTTATGCCATTACTTTCTGATACTGAAAAAATATGGAAACGGGGTAGGATAAAATCTATTTTGTTGGCTCTGTAATGTCACTCGTCTTCGACTCGTGAGATTATGAGCCAACAAAATGCGTGGCATAAATAAACTCAGACTCAAACGAGTGACGTCTCTTGATATTATTAATCTCTAGTTTAATGTATTATAATTAGTATCGACAGTATATGTTATATACCCAACTTCTATGCACGCCACCTGCCCATGCGCGACAATCTCCATTCCGATATACCGATGGCGGAACACTCTATTGTTACACCCTGCTACTTGGGGTGGATTAAAGGTATATCGAACAATTTGGCGTGAAAATTAAACCCATGGCGTTTTTCTGAAAATTGAATCCAATGATCTCTATGTATTGTAGAGCACATATCCGACTTAAAAATCGGATCATATTTTATATTATATTACATAGAAATTATAAAAAGTTGTTTTTCACATAGTAAAACCCATGTCATTTTCCTCAAACTTTCACATAATATAATAGATCTATAGTACTACCTATTTAGGTTTTCAAAACTATAGGTCACCGTCCTTGTTTTTGAAAGAATTGAAGAAAACCATATTTTTCAGTACATTTCCTATATTAATCAAGCATATGAAAAGGACCCATTTTACCTATTGGATTAGGTCAAAGTAGACAAAACTCAAATTTTGCCCTCTTGAGTTTGGATAATGCCACAAATAACCAATTTCAATGGATGAATGGGAATATTTGAAAATCACCAGGTGGCGCCACTGTGAATTGTAGGATACGCTTTTAACTTACGTTTACAACCCAAGGCTGATGTTTATAACCCAAGCCTGAAGATTACTACCCAAGGTTGACGTTTAGACCAATCAGATCGTCTCTTACAAAATACATATGAAAATCGCAGTGGGGAGAATACATAGAGTGTCACTACTACGCGTCAACTACGCGGAGAATACGGCCACTCTGATCAGAATCACGGAAATAGTGTGTATAAAATTGTGGAGACGGGATAGGATATGCACCCAACAGAACTCCAGTTAGTAGTATTAGGTTTATATACTGCTCAGTAAGGGCTGCCTCGCACAGTAATTCACGACCTTACCATCGTAGCACGACCTTACCATCGGTTTATACTATTGTACGAAGACAACACCAGAGGAATATGATCGTCTGCATGGAGTTGTCCCTCTTCCTTCACTGCCATATAAGGCATGGATTGACCCAGGAGCAAATGACTGCATTCAGAGCAAACTACGACCTTCACCCTGACCGCCTTACATAATGTTAAGAGCGCCTTGGGACGGTTCTACAGTCTATTGTTGACCTGAATTTCTTGGGCCGAAACCATCCTCCTGCTCGATTCGCAGTTATATGGGTCGCGAGTCTGACGTCATCATCGCTAATATCGCGATAATCTCGTTTGATAATCTATGGGCCCTTCTCTGTAACTCCTACAAGGGTTGTAGTTTGTAAGTCTGTTCGGTGAAGTGGGATTCACACGGTGGGATTCACATACCTCACTGGCCGGTTGTCTGAGACAAATCCTGTTGAGATTCGGTACTGGAACACAATCTCCTCGTGTGAATGTCAGGTTTCTTTTTGCTGAGACAACTTTTTTCTCTTGCAATTGTCGATGACAATCACCCCTAACAAGGAGCAGAATCTCATGAGATTTTGTGTTTGAACATGTTTAAAATTTAGAGGGACATTTTGGTGAGATGAATGTACTTCACACATGCTCCCCCAATCTGTGAGTCTAAGTGGTTCCAAATAACATCTATCCACATGGGGAAGTGCCCTGAGTTGGCGACTGTGTACCCTGTGTACCCTGTGTAGGGGTGTAGGGGTGAGACTATGTACCTGTAAAGTCTTCCCATGTATATTGAATCCACCATGTTACCCTGAGACTGTAGGACACCCCAATCTGTGAAACTTTGTACCCAGCTGGAAATAGGAGCCGACTGGTGCAAAGGTGTGAAGTACACCAGTCCCAGGTACATTTGTCTCATCGTGTAGATCCCACTTTAGATAGTATTGGCCGTCCATGAGGTCGTCTATAAGTCTGGAATGAGGTTGACCCACATCGTCCCTGGGTTTCCATCCCATAGAAAAAATGTATCCTCATGGATTATAAAATGAGCCCTTGGATTCACAGTAAGATATCGACACACTTGCCTTACAGTTGTAATTATATATCAGACATAACTTCAAACTCGATATAAAGCATGTTTCCATTGGGCCTAAACCTGCACCTACTGCCCAGGCACCGGCTTCCACCTACTACGATATGGCTCCGATATGGTCTACAATGCACCTCCCGATAACAAAATTTAAATCGCTTCGATAGGTCACCTAAAATCGGGGCAGTTGACTGTTTCTGCGATTAGACACCAATTAAAAAAACCATCCAATGCGTGGTGGATTGGTATGTCTAGACATATGTCTAGACATATTTCGTGTGATTTTTTCGTTTTGCTGGATTAGATTGTGTTCTACTCCCGCCGTTGGAAAAAACATTTCGTCTAGACATATTTTGCACCTTCCCGATATGTCTCTGATATTTTCTGTTTGTACCGGTGCCATATCGGTAGGTCTGAATTTCTATCGTAGTAGGTGGACGCCAGGCCTTACTGACCAATCAAAACACAATAATCTCTGACCAATGACTGCCTTGGGCCCTGGTTCCAATCAATTGACCACACCGACCACCATGCCACGTTCTGGGCTCATTTGTAAATAATGTGAAGTCATAACAAGGTCGGTATTTAACAACAGGATTTTCGTCTTGAGGTTGGCCTCTCCTAAAAATTTACATGGCATAACTGAATAAAACCAATGAAAAACCGAAAGAATTCGGAACTTTCTAGGGCATTTCTGGAGTTATTCCCGGTGTGAATTCTAAGAAGTGAATGAATGAGACCCTTTTTAGCGATGGCTTTTCTGAGACAAACGTCATGCTCACATTGTTATGGTGGTGTAACTGAACCATGTCCATTCTCACCGTGACAAAGCGCAGTCAACAATGGACGCGCATTAAAAGACGCATACCTGACGTCAGACGCTTTGTAGCACATCAAAACCTCGTTTTCATTGGTCGACGAAACCGCTGGAGATTTATTCACTTACCCTAAAGGCCCGTTTTCATTGGTCGACGCGAACAGTGGAGATTTATTCACTTACCCTAAAGGCCCGTTTTCATTGGTCGACGCGAACAGCGGAGATTTATTCACTTACCCTAAAGGCCCGTTTTCATTGGTCGACGTGAATGGTGGAGATTTATTCACTTACCCGAAAGGCCCGCTTCCATTGGCCAACGAAAACGCTGGAGATTTAGTCACTCACCCTAAAGGCCCGTTTTCATTGGCCGACGAAAACGCCAGAGATTTATTCACTTACCCTAAAGGCCCGTTTTCATTGGTCGACGTGAATGGTGGAGATTTATTCACTTACCCGAAAGGCCCGCTTCCATTGGCCAACGAAAACGCTGGAGATTTAGTCACTCACCCTAAAGGCCCGTTTTCATTGGCCGACGAAAACGCCAGAGATTTATTCACTTACCCTAAAGGGCTGTTTTCATTGGTCGACGTGAACGGTGGAGATTTATTCACTTACCTTAAAGGCCCGTTTTCTTTGGCCGACGAAAACGCCAAAGATATATTCACTTACCCTAAAGGCCCGTTTTCATTGGTCGATTAAAACGCTAGAGATTTATTCAATTACCCTAAAGGCCCGTTTTCTTTGGCCGACGAAAACGCCAGAGATTTATTCACTTACACTAAAGGCCCGTTTTCTTTGGCCGACGAAAACGCCAGAGGTTTATTCACTTACCCTAAAGGTCCGTTTTTATTGGTCGACGTGAACAGCGGAGATTTATTCACTTTACCCTGCTGGTGGTGGCTCCGACTGTATGTTGGTATCAATTTATTAGTGAGGGTGCATTGACGGATATGTTGTATGTTCCGGGTAGAAAAAGCCGGAAGAATAGTGCGCATGAAGAAATTATATATACCTAAATGAACTAAATATCAGTACTCCGCTTGTCAGGAAAAAGTGGATGATAAATAAATACGATATAGACTGGTTTCAGATAAAAGTGGTTGTATGCTTCTCAATTCTCTCTCCTCGGAGTTGCCTCTGCGCGATATCCTCGCATTAGCTCAGATATTACTAAGCGTCAACTCCTCGGACCATTCAACCGCTTGTTTCTGAAATCAGACGATGTGTATGTACATGGGACAGCTCAACCATACTCAATGTACTTCCTGTTCTTTCCTTTTCTGGCAATCGCTGGCGATAACACCAGATCGGAAGCAATTGATACAACTATACAATTATTCACATGTGCAAGCTTTCGATTCAGCAGCAACAGCATAGTAGAATATTTGGAAGTATGTTTTAGTTAATTGGAGATGAAGTATGATATTGTAATTTCATGCTATAATTTGCATACAATCGTGAAATTGGATGAGTTTTAATTTTGGCCACCATTTGCCACGACTGGAGTTTGGCATAGTGACTTCATGATGCGAAGCCAAGTGAAGTCCGGAGCCAAAACTCCAGGAGTGGAATGTGGTGGCCAAGATTAAAACAAATCAGGTTTTGATTTAATCCTACCCCGTCTCCTCGATTTTGGAATATTACATGATAAAAATTCGGTATGCCACTGGTGGCATATAAAACTCTTTATCCTACCCCTAATATAAAATTCCTTAACAATAGGCTTAACATTGACTTTCCGTATGCACCCGTATATCGCATACGGATAAAAAATCGCTCCTAGGAGCATACAAAAATTGGACCAATCAGAGATCAGCAGCTGAAAATAGTTCCAAGCGCCTTAAGAGCAGCAAGGAGAGCTATATGAAGGACTTCAGAAAGTTTTTATCGTGTTTTTTGTTATTATCCTCACATAAAAATATCGTTCACAGGGGGTAGGATAAAATCAAAACCTTATTCGTTTTAATCTGGGCTCCAGTATGCGACTCCTGGAGTTTTGGCTCCGGATATCACTCGGCTCTGCCTCGTAATATCACTACGCCAAACTCCAGTCGTCACATACGGGAGCCCAGATCAAAACGAATCCGGTTTTACGATAGTATGCCAGTCAGCATGGCATACGGAAACTCAATGTTAACCCTATGGGATTTTATACAAAGGGTAGGATAAAAGTGAAGATACAAACAACATGTGTATATCATCATTGTTGGATTTGATTATGTTATATTATATTGTGTTCCGACTTGGGTTTGCTTGGAAGAACGACTTTTTTTATAGTTGATTGCAAAGATGATCAATAAAAGAAAAGCACACAAAAACAAAAATTAAGTACATCACATTTCCGTTTCACCATCGTGGGTGGTAAGGAACAGTATTTCCTGTGTTCCTAATCACTGCGATTCACCAGAGAATGAAGAAACACAACTGGGAGTATGTATCCTAACGAGGAGACCGGGACAATCCCAGAGGAGTCCCTAATTGAGTTTTCTGAACTGTTTCACAATTCTCCAACCTCTCCATGGGTCCTCCGGAGAAGGCAGTCAGGCAGCTGGGACGGGCAGAGCTGCATGTGATTCTGTCGGGGGTAGAGATGAGTCCTTGCCGACATATCCTGGTCCTAATGAGACAAAGAATCGGCCGCTGATGGACACCGCTAGTCAATCACCAGAGCGACCACGTGTGATGGGAGGGACTGATGGTGCCGACGCTGACTTCCGCAAATTCTACTGATTGTCCCAATTTGTAGCCACATTGTTGTTGTATAGATATTATGGAGGATACATATGAACGTTGACGGTCATTAGTAGAAACCAAACGAGAGTTGGCCTTGTCAATGTTTATGCCACGATGGGCAGGTTGTGTATTACTACACGAGGCGTTAGCCGAGTGTAGTGAGTAGCAGACCTGACCAGAGTGGCATAGACATTGACAAGTCTAACTCAAGTTCGGTTTCGTATTTATCCTACCCCATCTCACCGATATGTCGTAAAGTGTTGTTTATGCCACTACTTTCTGATACTGAAAAAATATTGAAAAGGGGTAGGATAAAATCTAGACGCCACTCGTTTGAGTTTGAGTTTATTTATGCCACTCATTTTGCTGGCTCCATAATGTCACTCGTCTTTGACTCGTGTAATATTCCAAAATCGAAGAGACGAGGTAGGATAAAATCAAAACCTGATTTGTTTTAATCATGGCCATCGCATTCCACTCCTGGAGTTTTGGCTCCGGATTTCACTCGGCTTCGCCTCGTGAAATCACTATGTCAAACTCCAGTCGTGGCATATGGTGGCCAAGATTTAAACTCATCTAGTTTTACGATAGTATACCAAAGTTATGCTATCTGACAAGTTTTATACAATGGGTGTTGGTTTACTAAGTCCCCATACATTTTTAACGGGGCGTCTATATACGATGGATAATAATCATGAATCTGTCATAAGGAACAAACAGAAGAAACCCAATATCCACGGTAAGATTTCCATGAGTCATTAAAACGTCTCCAGGCACTGGAGACATTGATTGGAGGCTCTAAAAGGCGAGGCATCGTCTTGCTAATGGCTGTATTTGTCACTCCCCACTCAAGTTAACATTACAGGTGTTTCGGGGTTGTTTTTGTTTTTTAATTTTATCGAGTCAATTCGCCTACGTACATAGTAGTGGTCATTCACCTTACAATGTAAAAACGCCCAAAGTGGGTTAATGTTTGCTTTGAAATTGAATAAAAAAGATGTGACAAGAAAAACAGTTTGGATTCTAGAGTCTACTATCGGTCTACGTATAATATAATTACAACACATTATAACACACCATAGTAATGATAGGGATGATAGGGAGTCTCACGAAGGACATGTCAATAAGGGTAGAAAGCATCTGCAATTATGTAATAATTATTTCTGCAGTTATGTATAATAGGACGTAAAGCATACATTTTAGCCTACTACACGATGTAGTTTTACTTTGCCTTTGGTTTCAGTTCTAGCACGGAGTGATTATGTATTCCATTTTATGGTCTCGGCATTTGGTTGCACTTTCCATTTGAGTAACATTCTTACTTTGACTTATATTACAAGCTTAGGTTACTAATTGGGATTTTATGACTTTGTCCTATAATTTTGGTTTTTTCCGTTCAACGGCACCTAATGGTGAGTTCTTCATTTAAGCCCCTAAGACAGTGACATCTACCCCAGATTCTCACCAACCGATTCGACGATATTAATCTGGAACGATAATGTCGCTGTCTTATACCCTCAACTATTCTATGGGATAAGCTACCACCGGATGTGCAACATATTGAATCAAATGAGTTATTCAAAATAAGGATTAAGGAAATAATGGTTGGTGAGTAAATAGGTAAAACTGAACATAAAGAGTATGAGCAAATTAGATCGACAGATTTGTTTGTTATATGAAGATGTAGTGGTACACTCGACCACAAGATAAGTATATTAGTAACTTACCTGGTGATAAGGATCACCATGGACTTATTGTAAATAATGTGTATACAAGAGAATTAAATTTGGTCAGAAGATCAGTTTATTTTATACTATGTGGATAGTTTATTTAGTATAACAATGGTTGTGAGGGTTAGTAGATATAGGGGTTGGAGTTAGGTAAGGTGATGGATTGAATTTTTTTTATATATATTTTTTTTTATTCATGATAGGTAGGTATTACAGGCAGTCTGCTAGTAGCAGGTTTTGTATGCCCCTCTGAGGACACTTACATACAAAGGTTCTGAGTAGCTATACCGGTCAATAGGTATATACAGAATATACAAGTGTATATATAATAGTGATGATGATAGTAATAATAATAGTAATAGTAATGATTGTGGTATGATAGGTTAGTGTATGTTTACTGTGATGTATTATGGTATTCAATGAAAGAACGCTGCACTGCGCGGCGAATTGTATATCGTCATTTTTGTTTGATCAAATAAAAAAATAATATTCTTCCCGATCACACCTCCTCCCTTTATAGCCTCGTAAAACTGTCCGATTCAGAACAATGAGAGCAGCCAGGAGCCGGACCCAACTAGGCCCCGGGCCAGGTGATAGGCCTTAATAAACAATAAAGCAAAGTTTATTAACTTCTGTCCTATCTAAGATAATGGAAAACTGTTTCCAGACCTATAATTACCTCAGTCTTCCCTATAAATCAGTGTATAATACTTATATATAAAGGACAGGGAAATATAGACCATTGCTATTGAAATGGCCTATTCAGAATTGGGAACGGTCGGTGATGTGCGCCAATCTTGAAGTCGGGCACCGCCATTACCCCCATGCTAGTAATGCCCGACCCGATTATAATTGCGGCTGTGAAGTGTGTACAGCGACATAAAGTTCACAGATTCTGAATGACCCAAAAGATCCGTTGGGCAAAGGTGTGATCGGGGGAATCGGTAAGTCGCTGTCTTATAGGCTTTTAGACGTTTGCTCAGACAACTATAGTCATACCTCACCAGATGCCTATAGACCCCTTTCAATGTTTGTACACAATCGCCGACCGTGTTAGGTGCGCGCGCATAGTGCGGTCAGAAAGAACTAGGTCATAAGCAAAAGTCTAGAGCTGCTCATACCACACACTAAAAGTTGTAAGAAAGCCTAGATAATTTCCTGGAGATAATAGAAAAGTACATTGCCAGAATAAACACTTCAGTAGCTTTAATTTGATACCTCAAGCACATAGATCTGACAGATGATAGCTTAAGTATCTTCAGTTAAAGCTAGCCATCCATGATATACAGCAATCTAAGTGTGATCGGTGGGTGTGATTGCAGGAGTGTTGTTTTTTGAAAGATTAGAAAGCTGGAACAATCTGGTCGATTGTATTAGCGAGTCTACACTTCATACTTGATGATTGTCTCGGTTTTAACTTGAAAAAAGATAAGCCTATGAATGCCAGGCCTGCCAATGTATTATAGTGTATGCAGTTTTGGTGATCCTGTTTTATCTAAGCTATATATAAAGTATTTTTGAGGTGATGTGAATTTATGGCACACCAAATTAGAGCTGGAATACCATAGAATACGATGCAATCGCTGTTATTTCTAGGGAAATTGGCAGGTACAATAAACGTATTACGTTCATACACTCACTGATCCAATCATAATGAATACATTGCCAGGGATTTGTTTGTCTGCAGGCATTACGTAACCAAGCAGATAAGGTAGCGACACCGGCCTGTGGAAAAAGGTCTACTGTAACACAGGAGCACTTAATGTTGTGAACTAAAGTAGCGACTTATATGTATGATGTCAACTACTTTACATATATTCTAGTTTAACCCATCCCTGGTATTTTTGCACCAAAGGCTTAACATTGGATGCTCCTACGATTATTGAAAAAAGGTCTATAGTTTAGAGATTTTTTTTAAAATTCTTTCTTCAGAAAAACAGACATCACAATCACCCTATGGCGGGCGTTCTTCCTTGTACAGTCTAGAAACATATATATAACATATTGGAATACGAAACAGGACATACAGGACAGACAGGACGAAACAGTGTAGCCGCTCAAAAGTCTGAACGTGAACTCACCAAAACAATAATATTGTATTTCTTTATAATGGTTTTTTTTTTTTTCAAACGAGCAGCGCTCTCTTTTATTCAGTATCATGATTTAATTACACAGTTCATTCTCCCTGTTCAAAACTAGCATAAACCCATTGGTGTTAACATGTGCTCGCTCCCACGATGAACAATAGTATATCCTTCTAGCTACATGTGCACCCCTCCAACGCTGCACAATTTCCTCTGTAAGAAAAAAAATCAACACATGAACAATCTCATTGCACTATAATCATTTGATAAGAACCTCACTCTCTTAGGAAACAATTCTGCTACGTCTGGCTGCTCGGAAATTTTTGTGGGGATGACCTGATTCCCTTCTGGTATTTTACAAGTAGACAGACATTACAATACAGAAACATATGACATTACACATGAACAGCAAATAGGACGTGAAGAAATCAAGGTGTCGTAAATAGGACCAAAAGACCACCATAACCTCCATAGTGTGTAATCGACCTCCGGCCTAATCTCATCAGCATTTTACATTTGATTAGCTTAGACCAACCATTATTACTTAAATCTGCGCACATGTAAAAGGATCTCCTCGACCTGTAGGATGCACACGTTATAATCTTATTAATACCCATAATTATTTTGAAAGACATATCTCGTGGTGGTACAGGTGGTACAGTTCAAGGGTCATATGACTCCTTGGAAACTTCAGGTCATACGAGATAATGGAAAAAGGTCTATTAACGGACCCCGACACTTTTAAAAAGGAGATTCAAGCTGCCGGGAAATTTTTACCTTACAGTAATGGGACTAGTTTCAGAAACGTTGACATCTGGGGATGTTAAATAACTTATGTCTATGAAAGTCCAGAGTGTAAGGAGACCTTTTACGAGGGTTATCCTTTGAAAATATTCGAGCTCGGTATCCAAGACAGTATTAGCCGTCCACAAGGTCGTCCATAAGTGTTGAATAAAGTTGACCCACATCGTCCCTGGGTCTCTACATATATTTTACATGCATGTCTAAAGATGTTTATGATACTTCGGCGGGCTCCTTAGACTGACTTTTATCATGCTATAGAATGTATTTCCGTTATCATGATGTCAATTTTTTTTTAATCTTAATTAATATTCTAGTCAATAAACATTATTTTCATTGGCACTCCGGAATTTTCAATTAACCTAGCTGACTCCATTGTACGAAAATATCTCTCGGTGGTTCCCGACTGCAGTTCAGTGCTGTATAGTCAGCCAATAGGAGACGGGCTTATAAATACAGCTTGGGAATGACGTCCGCACATGCCTTCCTATTCCATCTCCTTCTCTGGGAACGTCAATAGGATACATTTCCATTGCCTCCAGCATACAATTGTCACTAGCAGCAATAGGTAAGAAGTAAAAAGAGGTCTGGCCTATGCAGTCAGACGAATCTATGCGAACTAAAGCTCCTATATATTGCCTACACTGGGCAAATTACCCACCTGCCAAGTGCTGATAACTCGGTGTGACATTACTGCACGGGATTTCTGAGCACTGGGCAAAGGCCTCTCTTGACGACTAAATATGTGGCGACTGTAGATCGTCAAGCTTATAGCCGTCATGTCCACCGCCAAAGTCGTCGACCTCAGAATGAACCTGAGCGTTTACACTGATCACTAAGTTTTCACAGAATCGCCGCCTGTGTAGATGACCAGTTCAAGCCTGCTTGAAATGGTCACGGGCATCAGAGCCTGTCAAATAGTCGACAGGTGGTGCCGAATTGTGTAATCTGATGAAATCAGACGATCTGCAGATGCCCTTGGCGTATACATCAGACAATTTTTTATCATTTTACTGCTGAAAGTCGTCAGGTGGTGCAAAATGCCAGAATCGCCGGCCATAATCGTCTAGTGTAAAGGCAGAGTCAGGATGATTTGGGTTTAATAATTCGACTAATTGTGGGGAAGGACAGTTATGGCCGACGATCTACGAGGTATTGATCATTTTAGTTTAATAATTCAAAGATAAAGATAAATTATCAGATTGTTTCTTTATATTAAAAACAGCAGATTCCACCACGCCCTCTAGCGGCTAAACCAGCGTAAAATGGCGGCTGTTACCCATGATGCACCAAAGAAATGTTAAGCGTTACCTAGTTTGTGAGTGAACACATAGGCCATGGACACCTAAAGGAGTGTTGCAGCTTTTGCTTGGTCCCCATGTATATAGTCTAATTGTGTATTGATATTGTAATAATCAGCAATTTTGTGGTAGAATCGCTGGTTGGGGTTTATATAAGGTGAGTATCGCTTTATCAACAGCAAGGACATTTTCCTTGACCCATACGGTTTTAGGTTTATTCAACGATATCCGTCCTGACTCAAGGGTCAGTTTCTGAGTAATGTCCTGGGACATTGATTATGTATGTACATAAATCTAGGTATGCGGAAGACCACGACTTATGTATGTGAACTTGCCAAAATTAGCAACAACAAAAAAAGATTATTTAAGGCAAATTTACTATATATCTCAACAAGGATCAGAGACATCACCCGGGACAAGAATTATGAAACGAATTATAGTGAGGGTATGTAGACGTTAGGGCCCACCACCCGAAAGTCGGGACGTTAGGGCCCACTCATCGGGACGTTAGGGCCCACCTAAAGCCAACCTAGGGTTAGGGTTAGGGTTAGGTATGGGGTTAGGGATAGGGATAAGGTTAGGGATAGGGATAGGGAAAGGGTAGGGGTTAGGGATAGGGTTAGGGATAGGGTTAGGGATAGGGATAGGGTTAGGATTAGGGATAGGGTTAGGGTTAGGGTTAGGGTTAGGGTTAGGGATAGGGTTACTTATACCTACTACTAAATAAAGTATTTATTCACAGTTGAGATGCTTGAGTAGGGAAGATTTAAAGCGGGTCGAGTTTGTTACGGGTAAAGTTTTTTATAGGTCGATTTTCCAGTATTCAAACATTAACTAATTATGCAAAATTAGGTGGGCCCTAACGTCTATTTATGCCACATCTCCCTCCCGGCACCATAGGTGTGACCGCGGCATCGCGGTGCGGTCGAGGCGCGACTGAGGCTTTCACACCCCTGGTGTAGGGTGGGCCCTAACGTCCCGACTTTAAGGTGGTGGGCCCTAACGTCCTGCAACCATCGTGAGTTATATCTTATGATAAAAACAGGATACATCCTCCAGATTGTTAAACGGGTTGAGTCTGTGCTGGAGGCAGGGAGGCAGTTTACACAATAAATCTCCCAGCCCTGCTTTCAAACATAAAGACACAAGACTTAATTAGTCTTCTCGTTGTAACTTTTTGTTGCTGTAACTGGAACAGGATCTTCGATTGGCACTCCAAACCCAACTTATCACGAGCGGCTCCCTTGACGCACTTCGATTTGCTGAACTGGATTAATTTCTCTCGGGGAAGATACAAAAAAAAATAAAAAAAGATCAGTAGCTGGTAGAACCGGAGAGAGAGAAAAGCGGAATTTTCAGATTGATCACAGAATGGCACAATTTGGATGAAAGGCCAATAGGCTAGTTTCTAAATCTAGAAAAGCGTTGTTTCAATAATAAATCGCTCTCACATACCGTCAATCCAAATAGCTCATTTGCTTGTAAACCTAAAGAGGCTAGAAAACCCATATATCGATATCATAGGGAGGCATACTCCGCCGAAGCTAACAATTGCCTCAATGGTTGGTTTCTAGATATTCCCAGCTGGGACCGGGGAGGGGGGAGGGTCTCGACATCCCTGCAGCAATTAATTCTCTCTTTTTCTAAAGGAGGAGGTTGATAGACCCCTCACCATTTGGGAACACGTATGATTAAAGGAATAAACTCAGACTGGCTCAGCTACTAACGGTCTCTCTGCAGACTTGTCTAGAGCTCTCCTGGGGGGGGGGGGGGGGCGTTGCTCCTGTTTTTTATGGTATCGTTGGCTTTAATTGGATCGAAATTTAATTTTTACGATTTTTTTTTTTTTTTGGATTCGTTTATTTATCCTGGATTTCTTAGGCTCAAAGGCCTGTCTTACTTGCGTCCAGCCAAATAGTTTCCGCTGATTACGGGTCTAATACATAATTACTAGGTTTTTACAGAACAATATAACAATTGGGCCTACTGCCCCAGCAGATTGGGTGATAATACGTTGAAGTTACAGATGAGTTGAAAGCATGAGTGATTTCTAAGGAGCCAGTGGGCTTTCAGTTTGATTAATATTCAAAAAGAGAAGAAAAAAAAACCATGACTTTAACTATCCGACTGAAAAAGTGTTGCTCCCGTAATATTGGATAATATCCCTATATACATGCGGTATGGCTATTTTCGCGATATGATAGCGATAAAACAACACACTGTCTCGAATGAGACAGGGGACGTTTCGAGAGTTCTTTCATCAAATACAGATGGCACCATAATCAAAACTGGTCTGACACCTGATGGTGTGGATCACTATTTCCTATTGACCGGTACCCACCAGTGTCGAGCGATAACAGGCAGGTACAGTACCAACTGGCTGCAGGCCTGGCAATGGTTGAATGCTGGTTTTGGAGTATCATAGGAAGTGCGCGACAGACCCAAAACCAGCTCAATTTTCAAAACCCAACTGACATCCCACTTGCTGCAATGTGGTTATCACGAGCAATAAACTCTAATGGGATATCAAACTGATACAATTCAATAAGAGGAAATACATGAGGTAATAGTTGAAATATTGATCGAAAACAAACTTTGGTGACTTTGACAAGTGCTTGAGCGAAAATAGGGGCAACAGGCATTTGACAATTAATTGTGACAGTGTATCTTGCTCAGCGATCGACTGTCAGTATGGTTTGAAAACTCAACAAAAAAGAAAACATTGTAATGAATTATTTTCCGACTAGATATGTCATCTTAAATCGTTCTATATATTAACAGTGTGGTCACGGTTTGGTCTTGCCTTCGAATTGGTCAGACCCGCCATCTAGTTTAAGGTCCATGCATGCACTTCCTGAGGTTACCGAAATCAGGCTTATCCATCGGGCTATCCATGCGGGTATTTTGCCGTCGTGCCCCCTAGCAGCTACCCGGGGAACCAGCATTTATCCTACCCCTAATATAAAATCCCATAGGCTTAACATTGACTTTCCGTATGCGCCCGTATGTCGCATACGGATCAAAAATCGCTCCTCGGAGTGTACAAAAAATGGACCAATCAGAGATCAGCAGCTGAAAGTAGTTCCAAGCGCCTTCAGAGCAGCAAGGAGAGCTACATGGAGGACTTCAGAAAGTTTTTATCATGTTTTTTTCTTATTATCCTCACATAAAAATATCGTTCACAGGGGGTAGGATAAAATCAAAACATTATTCGTTTTAATCTGGGCTCCCGTATGCGACTCCTGGAGTTTTGGCTCTGGATATCACTACGCCAAACTCCAGTCGTCGCATACGGGAGGCCAGATTAAAACTTATCCGGTTTTACGATAATATTTCCTATAGGTAGAAGAACAAGTGGCGGGGATCATAGCACCACCATCCATCGTTTTCGAGAATCTCAGATAAGGCCATTTTTAACCAAAGAGCCTGAAGTGATGCGATCCGCGGACGATCCGCCATAATCTGAAGGTCCGCATAAAAAGTATTGCTAAAATCCACATTTTACGCTGCAATGTGCCTATACGACAACGGCACGATCCGCTCATTTTCAGGAGCAACATTTTGGTCCTTGGGTTGCTATTATGCGATCCGCAAAGGTGTCATAAACGTGAAGCAATGGCCCCCAGGGTCTTATATATCTCTCCCCTCTGTATACAGACTCATTTAGTGCGGAGCAGCGAATCGAGGCACAGTAATCACTCTCTTAAGGCCAAAATCCACCAGGCCGATTTCTCACCCGACCAATTGTTCCTGGGCCCTTAAGAGGAAGCTCACGTATTGTAATTTATTTAATTCTGATAATAATAGTTTAATAAATGACCATTTTCAAAGATTTGAGAAATTCTAGGGCATCAGATAATAATCGGCGATTGTCTGGCTACGGAATCGGCTACCGTCCGTCCAGTGGAACACCCCCTTTACCCAAGCCTCAAACACCCTGGCAATGCCTGGAGAATTCCCATTATTTCCTAAATTATCGCATAAAAACTATAATTTCGCGAATTTCGAAAAATTCTGCCTCAGGGCACAACCCGGCCATTGCCCATTACCCAGTGTAAATGGGTTAAAACGAGGAGTCGTAAAGTTTCATGGTGATTTAAACATGAAAAAAAAAGGGAACTGCATCGAGATCCATAGCCACTTAGAATATGCCATGAGTAATCTCACGAGGCAAAGCAGAAGGAGATTTCTGTTTTTATTTTATTGAGAGTCACAACATCTGATTACAGTAGTTCTTCCTGTGGTGATTGACAAGTAATATCCGATACAATACGTAAACACTGCTGCCACAGTTTTACAAGGATCAATGGTGGAAAAGATGGGATGGGATGGGAACATATGAGAGAGATTACCTAGCAATCCAAAGTAAATGACGTATTTTCAGTGGCTATGGCTCGGGCAGGATTTTATCCCAATATTTAAGAACAGTAACAGGGTAAACAAAGGTAGTGAAATTTACTGGAACTTAAAATGTTTTCTTGGACTGAAAACAGTGATCATCATGGAAAGGCAAACTCAGGGCCTTTTATCTTTTACACCTACCAAACTGACTTTATATCTTATAAATATTGTTTTGATGCAATTTTTAACATAGAAAGATATGTATGATGAACAAATATAAGGGTAGCAATTGTTCATGATAGGACAATCTCAAGGCAATAACATTTCACTTTTCTTCAACCATTTAATCAGGCTGATAGCACACTAAATCCGTCGAGTATTTCTACTGATCTTGCTTTTATCTCCCTGTTCTGGCCTCATATATAATATTGACTTATCTATTTTTTATAGTACATTTCAGTCATATATTTCATCTTTATTTTTTATGTTTTTCAAAGTAACCATTTTAACCCTTTAACCGCCGCATGATGCCTCCAGGCATTCCCGTGGCTACCGCCGCATGATGCCTGGAGGCATTCCCCTAGCTACCGCCGCATGATGCCTCCAGGCATTCCCCTGTGTACCGCCGCATGATGCCTTGAGGCATCATAAACTCAGATTTTTTTCAAATTCATTTTTTCAGTAGATTTAAGCACAAAAGGGTTAATAAAACTTCCATATATAAATAAAACAGTTTAAAATCAATGTATTTGTGCGTTTTGAGTCTATTTAGTAACATTGCGGTGGTTATTTGCGAGTAGAACACGGAGAAAAAAAAACAAGGCCCAGATCGACTGGCGCCTATGGACGAGTGGAGTGCCTGACAGCGCACTTCCCGATATAGCGAAATGTCGAACGGGTTATCACATGTTTATAGCCTAAATAATCGGTTGTCTTGCTCGCACAAGTTGAAAATAGTCATATACTATATAATTTGCGAGTTTTTAGGCAGTCTTACCCTTTCGTTTTCACTAATTTGCGAATTCTCCGCCGATGTTTACATTTTCTTCGACAAACGCAGCAGTGGAGAGTTACACTTCCGGTCACCCAAGTTTTCCTTTCCCGCCCGAACCATAACCATTTTTATTGTATCTAATCCACGGTATTAATCTGAAACAAAGTAAACCTCGAAGATCTATGTATCATCAAGGTTCTCCACATGTACATTTTGTGAAAATATATCGATCAGAAGTGGTTAAATTGATTATTATATCGGAGAAAAAGCCTCCAGGTCCGACCACGTCGAGTGCCAGACAGACACTGATCATATTACCTTGATGAATCTGAAATTAAATATAACTGCCTGTGTAAAGCTAATCTATGTACATATTGTGAATACGATGTCGACTGCTGCACCTGGAAATGTATCAAGCTTGTCAACCTGTGTGTATATATATATATTGAACAATATTGCTGAATAATCGATCTGAAAAAAAATACAATACATTATCAAAATATATCATAAATCTTACTTCCCCTACCTTTTCTTCTTTTCTCACTTCCAGAAGTATTCGTATGTAGCTATAATCAATCAGTGTCCAGCAATCGATTTAAAAGTTAACTCCTCCTGGAGATGTCAATGCTGATTAGGCACAAGTCGAATTTTCCGAATTCAATATATCAGCCTGGACATTAAATATATATGTAGATGATCCATAGAGTGTGGGAAATAACCACATGTAGCCTTGTAATGATCGAACTCCATTAGAATCCTTAGGCGAATCAATTTGAAGAGGCCACTGTAATTATGTGATCTATTGTCCCATCAATGGCGAAATAAGCCAATATAGTTACTGCTCGAATCTGATATTCAAAAATCAATATCTAAGTTCCACCAAGTCCGAATTGCACATTATATATATCAGAAGAAAGCTGAGAATCTCTAATTTACGAATATTAATGTCTCCAGTGATATATTTAAAGTTAGATCCTCATAATAAATGATTTTCTAAATCGTGTCTTGCCCAGCGCCTAACTCCCCTACCAAACTCATAGTATAGGCATAGCTTAGATGACCATTTCCGTTAATTCATTTCTAAATCATCCGCTGGTTCAATATGAATCATATTTCGTTTTTAAACAAACCTCAGACAGTGTAGTTTGCCCTAATATAAGTCCCCGTCCATAGATTCAATGCTGAAAGCCTCAAAGAAATAATTTTGAAAAAGATGTCTTATAACCCAGCTATGGCAAAAAAAGCCAATATAGGCACTGTTCCAATCTAATTTTCTAAATTCGATAACTAAGTCCCAACTCGTCTGAAATACACAAATTATATATCAGGAGAAAGCTGAGAATCTGTAGTTTACGAATATTAATGTCTCCAGACATATATTTAAAGTTAGATCCTCATAATAAATGATTTTCGTAATCATGTCTTGCCCAGAGCCCGACTCCTCTACCAAACACATAGTAAATCTGTAGCTATATGACCATATCTTTTAATTCAATTCTAATTTCTCCGCTGGTTCAAATTGAATGATATTTCGTATTAACGAACCTTAGACAGTGTAGTTTGCCCTTATATAAGTCCCCGTCCATAGATTCAATGTTGAAAGCCTAGAAAAATACATTTTGAAAGAGCTGTGTTAGAACCTAGCTATGGCGAAATAAGTCATTTTTTTCACTGAGTACTTTTAATCTTCTGAATTCGATAATTAAATCCCACATTGTCCGAAATACACAAAATATATATCAGGAGTAAGCTGAGAATCTGTAGTTTACGGATATCAATGTCTCCAGTAATAAAATTAAAGTTAAATCCTCGTAATAAATGATTTTCTAAACCGTATCTCGACCAGCGCCTGACTCCCCTACCAAGCCTATAGTAAAGCTTTTAATCTTCTAAATTCGATAACTAAGTCCCAACTCGTTCGAAATACACAAATTATATATCAGGAGAAAGCTGAGAATCTGTAGTTTACGAATATTAATGTCTCCAGACGTATATTTAAATGAAGATCCTTATAAAAATGATTTTCTGAATCTTGTCTGGCCCAGATCCGCACTCCCCTACCCAACCTATAGTAAAGTATAGAGAGTGCGTATGGCGCATCTTAATATTTCGATTACTTGGTCTCAAATAAACCAAAATGGATAATATTATAGCATTATGAAGCTGAGAGTGTGTAGTTTACCATTGAATATACGAAAATTCATTTATCGGTGAGGGAAATTGAGGGAGTGGTGAGGGACAGTGAGGGATCAGTGAGGGACTGGTGAGGGACAGTGAGGGAGTGGTGAGGGACTGGTGAGGGAAATTGAGGGACTGGTGAGGGAGTGGTGAGGGATTGGTGAGGGACTGGTGAGGGACAGTGAGGGAGTGGTGAGGGACAGTGAGGGATCAGTGAGGGACTGGTGAGGGAGTGGTGAGGGAGATTGAGGGACAGGTGAGGGAGAGTGAGGGATTGGTGAGGGACTGGTGAGGGACAGTGAGGGAGTGGTGAGGGACAGTGAGGGAAATTGAGGGACTGGTGAGGGAGTGGTGAGGGACAGTGAGGGATCGGTGAGGGACTGGGGAGGGACAGTGAGGGACTGGGGAGGGACAGTGAGGGAAATTGAGGGACTGGTGAGGGAGTGGTGAGGGACAGTGAGGGATTGGTGAGGGACTGGTGAGGGACAGTGAGGGACTGGTGAGGGACTGAGGGAAATTGAGGGACTGGTGAGGGAGTGGTGAGGGACAGTGAGGGATTGGTGAGGGACTGGTGAGGGACTGGTGAGGGACAGGTGAGGGACTGGTTAGGGACAGTGAGGGAAATTGAGGGAGTGGTGAGGGACAGTGAGGGATTGGTGAGGGACTGGTAAGGGAAATTGAGGGACTGGTGAGGGACAGGTGAGGGACTGGTTAGGGACAGTGAGGGAGTGGTGAGGGACAGTGAGGGACAGTGAGGGACTGGTGAGGGACAGGTGAGGGAAATTGAGGGAGTGGTGAGGGAGTGGTGAGGGAGTGGTGAGGGATCAGTGAGGGACTGGTGAGGGACAGTGAGGGAGTGGTGAGGGACTGGTGAGGGAAATTGAGGGACTGGTGAGGGAGTAGTGAGGGACAGTGAGGGATTGGTGAGGGACTGGTGAGGGACAGTGAGGGACTGGTGAGGGACTGGTGAGGGACAGTGAGGGACTGGTGAGGGACAGTGAGGGAAATTGAGGGACTGGTGAGGGACTGGTGAGGGACAGTGAGGGAGTGGAGAGGGACAGTGAGGGACTGAACCAGCAAGCCGACTGCGTGATACCCAAGGTTAAATTTGAAATATTAAATCTAAACTCGTCAAACCTGGAAAATATTTACATAGAAAGGTAGCTTAGAGTATGTAGAATATGAATATACATATGATTAATCATGAATCTAAAGTCTAAACCCGGTGTGAGCTGATTTCTAATGACAGCTCGACCACAGTATAAGCAATGGCGTATCAAGCTAGGCCAGAACTGAACGTGCGTAATGCGCATCTTAATTTATTAATATCTTGGTCTCTGCTCGTCAGAATTTGCTAAAATACATACAGGAATAAACCTTGAAGTCTATAGAATGTGAAAATACACTTCCCTGTGGGTAATTATAATGTTTAAACCCTATCTGAGCTGATTTTGTGATCATCGTATGAAATTCGACTGAACCAGCAAGCCGACTGCGTAATGCCCAAGGTTAAATTTGAATTACTAAATCTGAACTCGTCAAACCGGGACATTATTTACATAGAAAGGTAGCTTAGAGTGTGTAGAATATCAATATACGTATCATTAATCATGAATCTAAAGTTTAAACCCGGTGCGAGCTGATTTCTAATGACAGCTCGACCAACCTAACTACACAGTATAAGCATTGGCGGATCGAGCTAGGCCAGAATTCAACGTGCGTAACTCGCATCGTAATATTCTAATATCTTGGCCTCTTCTCGTCTAAATCTGATAAAATACATACTGGAACAAACCTTGGAGTCTATAGAATGTAAAAATACACTTCCCTGTGGTTAATTCTATTGTTTAAACCCTATCAGAGCTGATTTTGTGATCATCGTATGAAATTCGACTGAACCAGCAAGCAGACTGCGTAATGCCCAAGGTTAAATTTGAATCATTAAATCTAAACTCGTCAAACCTGGACATTATTCAGATAGGAAGGTAGCTTAGAGTGTGTAGAATATCAATATATATATGATTTATCATGAATCTAAAGTTTAAACCCGGTGCGAGCTGATTTCTAATGACAGCTCGACCACCCTGACTACACAGTATAAGCAATGGCGGATCAAGCTAGGCCAGAATTCAATGTGCGTAACTCACATCGTAATATTTTAATATCTTGGTCTCTGCTCGTGTCAATATGATAAAATACATACTGGAACAAACCTTGGAGTCTATAGAATGTAAAAATACACTTCCCTGTGGTTAATTCTAAAGTTTAAACCCTGTCCGATATGATTTAGAAAAGCTGCTCTAAAATTCGACTGAACCAGCAAGCCGTCTGCGTGATATCCAAGGTTAAATATGAATTATTAAATCTGAATTCGTCGAACCTGGACATTATTTACATAGAAAGGTAGCTTAGAGTATGTAGAATATGAATGTATATATGATTAATCATTAATCTAAAGTTTAAACCCGGTATGAACTGATTTCGTATTATGACTTGACAACCCTACGTTTCGAGCAGTGACACGGCTTCCCATAGACTCAACCTTATAATCTAGACAGCACTCTATAGAGGCTTTGCCGATATTAGTTACAAAGCGTTAGGTTAATTCCACCGTGTCAATTCTGATACCCTCGTATAGCTGCTGATCATATGAACATAACGCTGGTCTCAGTTTACACTGTTGACGCCATAGGAAAATATAAATGGCAATTCTGTGGGTTGTCGAATCAACTTGTAGCAGACAGCTTAGCAGACATGGCGCTGTCACTGGACTTGACACCTATACCCCTAGGCTGAAAGATCCGAAGTTATCACTGTATAAACCACACTTTCGACAGTTTTCCCACCATAATATTTATATCCTTTTGTAGGCACAAGCCTTATCTTGAAGGTGCTGGGCTCTATTTCTGTTGTTAATCCGCTATTTGACGAGGGGAAATGATTTTACACAGCGTTCATTGCATAGATGAATCAGCTTAGCTATCCATATTGACACTGCGACACTCGCCCCCACCAACGGTTTTGCTATGGTGCCCGAGTTCAAACTTTCGATATAGCTTAGATCACCTTAGGAGTTGTTTTATTTCATGATACGTTAGAATCATGTAGTAAGGGATCATATTTGAATTCAGATGTGGGTTTTATCGACTTTAACGATTAAATATATTGATGCGAAGAAATCTGCTACAGTAGTATGTAAGGCCTTAGATAGGCGGACGCCATGGATGGTTATTTTTTACATAGGCACCTATTTTAGGCCGATTTCAGTTCAGATTTAATAATATCTAACAATGGTTTTTATTCACAAAATATATATAGAGACAAAGCTTCAGGTCTTGGTATTATAGTAATAGTAATCTTTTATTCATAAATCATCAATTTGAGGAGCAAATGGAGAAATTCTACCACTACCACCGTCAAAACAATGGACGCTCCCAAGTCACGGGAAAATGGGCCGGCGGTACGAGGGAGCATATAGTGAAAGCCTGCGGCGGTGTAGTACATAGGTTAGCGATAGGGGGCGCGGCGGTTCAAATCCAGCCCGGATTTGGCGTGCGGCGGTTAAAGGGTTAATCAGGGTGATAAGCTTCGACCAGCATGTCTATACTGATCTAGCATTTATCTCCCTGTTCTGGCCGTATACACAATGTTTAATTTTTTTTATGTTTTTACTGTACGTTTCAGTCGTACATTTCTTTTTCTTTTAACCATTTAATCAGAGTAATAGCACACAAATTCCGACCAGCATGTCTATTCTGATCTAGCATATCCCTCCCTGTTCTGGCCATATACACAGTATGAACATATAGGGAGAAAGTATGACTGAAACGAACATTATAAACATAAATAAGTCAACATTTTATAGGGCCCTGAGTTTGCCTTACCTGTACCATTGTCGTGACTTGCTTTATAACTTTATATGCACAAATCTATCACACCTGGCCCTGGATCCTACCGAAAACAGGATTGTTTCAAATCCTAGTAAATACCTCCAGAATAAAGAACAACATAAAAAAAAACATTAAAAAAACATATCTTTGTCTTTACGGTACGTTTCAGATGCACATTTGTTTTGGTTTTTTTTGGTTTTTTTTTAATAAAAAAACCACAATAAGCATCCATTTAATCAGTGTAATAACACAATAATCCCATCCTCCATGTCTTTCCTAATCTACTTCTGTTCTGATGATATACACAATGCTGACTTAGGGGTATACGCCTCGAGCATGGGAGATCAGGGGTTCAAACCCCGGTCGGAACATACCAAAGACTTACACAAAAAGGTACCCACTGCCCATTCGGCTTAACACCCGCCATCAGAATGAGGAGTAGGGGGCTAGGGCCCGAGTGGAAGAACGGCTATATAGCCGAATTTGTTGATTGTGTACACACAATATTCCCTTGATAAAAAAAATTATATCTATTTTTTTTCTGTACACTTCAGTTATACATTTCTTCTTCCTTTTTCCATTATTTTTAAAATGAGTAACTATTTAATCAGGGTAATAAGACACTAATTCAGGCCAGCATGTCTATTCTGATCTAGCATTTGACTCACTGTTTTGGCCGTATAGACAATGTTGACTTATTTATCTTTATAATGTACGTTTCAGTCATATATTTTTTCTTCTTTTTAATTTAAGAAAAATACACATGTGATCATTTAATCAGGCCAATAGCACAATAATTCCGCCCAGCATTTCTGTAATACTGATCTAGCATTTGCCTCCCTGTTCTGGCCGTATACACAATACTTTGTGTCAGTCGTACATTCCTTCTTCTTATACTTTTTTATTTTTTACACAAAAATGGTACCTACTGCCCATTTGGCTTTACACCTGCCATTAAGATGAGGAGTAGTGGACTAGGGCCAGAGTGGAAGAACGGCTATATAGCTGAATTCGTTGATTGTGTACACATAATTCCCTTAAAGGCACATCGGACAATTTGGCGTGAAAAATAAAACCCATGTCATTTATCTGAAATTTTAATTCAATGATCTCTATGTATTGTAGACCACATATCTGACTTACAAATTGGGGGTCGTGTAGATTTTGATTTAGAGATCAAGATTATGATCATTTTATATTAGATTTTATAGAGAATCTAAAAAGTTGTTTTTCACATAGTAAAACCCATGTCATTTTCCTCAAACTTTCACAGAATATAGTCAATGTATAGTTCCACCTATTTAAGTTTTAAAAACCATAGGTCACCGTCCTTGTTTTTGAAAGGATTGAAGAAAAACCATATTTTTCAGTACATTTCCTATATAAATCAAGCAAATGAAAAAGGGCCTATTTTACCTATTGGATTAGGTCATATCAAACAAAACTTAAATTTTGCTCTTATGAGTTTTGAATATGCCACAAATTACCAATTTCGATGGATGAATGGGAATATTTAAAAATCACCAGGTAGCGCCACCGTGAATTGTAGGATTTGCCTTTAAATTAATAACGGTTGTTAAAAACAATCAAAAAAACTCATTTCTATGTTTTTATTGTACTTTTCAGTCGTACATATTCCGGGTGGCTCGCGGTCCCTTCAGAGAAGAGTTCTACCAGTGTGTGACACATGGGGCCTACAGTGCAGAGTGGCAGGAGAAACTCTACAGTACACTCTCTGTCCTCCTCATGTTTGTCTTTCCTCTGGTCACCATGGTCACCGCCTACATGCTCATCTTCTGCACAATCGCCAAGAAGTCCCGCGATCTACAAAAAGGTAGGCCCTTTTTAGTCTGTTTTATTCACTTTTGTAATCTGTTTAAGGCATTTATACGTTTGTAGAACACTAGGTGTAAGGCCTTGACTATTGCATTCACACTCCCATAGAAACACGAGAATGTTGTGTAACACGTTCCCTAATTTTATTACCCACCTAATATTGAGTCTCCGTACTAAGCCTATGGGGCCTACAGATCGCTACCGAGTAGAATACGGAAAGCCGAATTCTCCTAGTAGAATACAACCCCAAGGAGAATACGGCTTTTTCGGCCACCTGGCAGGCATTATAGGAACTATTTTTTATGAACAACGCACGGCGCTTGCGTCTACTTTCTTATTATTTGAGATTTTTTCCTGATAATTAGTCAAAAGGTGAGTAATAAATACAACATTACCATGATTTCGATCTATAAGTCCGTATTCTCCTTGTAGTTGACACAACGCAATACTCCTTGCTATCACTCGGGGTACTATGAGAAAACGTGGTTACTGAGCCCGTACGGATGGCCGTTCGAGGTCATTTGATGATGAAAATACGGCCCAACACCGTAGGTGGGAGGGCCGTATTTTTTCATCAAATGACCAAGAACGGACACCGTACAGGCTCAGTCACTACGTTTTCTTATTACTATACACCTCCCAATCATTTAAAACACCCTATTATTAACTTTACAAAGACCACAAAGACTACTGCAATTCACTACGGCCCGCTGTCACGGCGGGCGCGAACATTATTTATACTACACCCCTAGCACCGGGCAGTATTTCATACATGTTCGGCCATAGGTGTATAGTAATACTACATATCAACTAACTTTTTTGCTAACTTGATACAGAGTATTACGAGTGATCCATGCAATAAGGCCTACCTCAAATACCATTCTGACATAAAAAAAAAAATTCAAAAAAATTCACTGAAATCCTGATATGATCATGAACGGTCAGAACCTGAGGAGACACTCCCGACACGACCACGTTCGCCAACGTAAATTGAGCGTACGAGTCAAGTGTACGAGTTTCACTGCCATCGCCGCTGCGGTGGTTGGTTCTTCCATATTAGGAGATGAATATCATGCTTTCCTTGCAGTTCTTTAGATATCAATGCTTAAATGAGCGCGAATACTCCAATATGTTTGTTATTAACCCTTTAAGGACGGGTGCCTACAGCCGAGCTACCCCCTTAAGGACGGGTGCTAGTGGCACTTTATAGCACTAAGAGATGGGCACATATCCGTCAAAACCCATAATTTCAGTCTTTAATAACGTGATACAAAAGATAATCCTAAAAATTTTATTTCCTCCGGAGAGAAATACTAAGTGTGGTGTTAGACCTACATTCTCTGAAAATTTGATTGATATTGCTCCATTATTGTCCTTGTTTAAAACGAATTTATATATTTTTGAGAAATGATTCATTGAGGCATCATTCGCCCTTGGCCAGTCAATCCCTCAAGGCAAGTGGTAGGGATGTTCGCCTCGAGCATGGGAGGTCGTGGGTTCAAACCCTGGTCGGGTCATACCAAAGACTTACACAAAAATGGTACTCACTGCCCATTCGGCTAACACCCACCATTAGAATGAGGAGTAGGGGCAAGGGCCTGAATGGAAGAACGGCTCAATAGCCGAATTCAGTGATTGTACACACAATATTCCCTAATAAAAATCCCTCCCCCCCCCCAAAAAAAAAACACAAAAAAAAACATTATCAAACTGGGTATATTGATCTGTGTGAGCTATTCAGACTGAAATTAATCTTAACCGCCACGTCAAATGCATTTGAACTGCAAGCCATGCTAATGCCGGCTAGCTGAATGTCACTGTCAGCCTTTCAATGACATCGTAGAGTGCCAGGAGAAATGAAAATGGCTATTTACGTGTTCATAGCTGGATTTCGATCAGTGTTTGCTTATTTCCTAATACCATAAAGTCGTGGGGAAGGGGTAGGATGAATAATAAACTGAACTCTAATTGGTATTGTTTGTGTTTATTGCACTACGGTCAGGTTGGCTACTCATTGCGCTCGGCCAACGCCTCGCACAGTAATAAACATCCTGCCCGATGTGCAATAAACTATCACAACTAACTCTCATTCAGTTTCTACTCAGTTTCTTTAAAATTCTGATAAGCAACAAGATGCAAGCTAACATTCGAACACAACAGAACAAAAAAATACACTATAATACTCATGAAATACAAGTTTCTGGTGCACAGTGAAGGCAAAGCAATCAATATACAGATGATGATGACAGGAAGATGAACAAACAAGGAATCACGCCCACACTACTGTAGCTATCCTTTACTTTAGTGCACGCACAAGGGCCAATACTAATATGAATAATCAAGTACAACAGCACATTTCACGACAGGCTGTCAAGGTTTATTACCCACCTAGTACGGAGTCTCCATGCTAAGCTTATGGAGATTACAGATCGCTACTGAGTAGAATACGGACCTCCGGAATCTCCTAGGAGAATACGGCTCTTTCTGACACCTGACGGACGTTATAGGGACTAATTCAAATAAAAAAGCATTGCGCTAGGGGCGAATTTCTAATAATATACAATATTTTTTTCCCCCTGTAATTACTCGAAAGTTGAGTAATAAATACAACATTACCATGATTTCGATCTGTGTAGCCGTATTCTCATTGTAGAGAATACGGCCACTCAGATCCAAATCATGGTCACATTGTGTATGTATCTATGACTGCGGGCACGGGAATGCAAGCAAGTGGAGAATAACATTATGAATTAATTAGAAGGAACTGCATCGAGATCCGCAGCTGTTGAAAATACTCCATGAGCTTTGGTTGTATACAATCCTACGAGGCAAAGCCGACTGAGATTGCGTAGCAAACCAAAATGAATGGCAGATTTTCAGTAGATTTGAATCAAGTGCGGTTCAAATTTGATCTCAGTCCCATCTCTGACTGATTGGCTAACATTCAGGACTTCATCCCCCATTGAGTATTATTTACAGTACTCAATGGGCGTTGAGTATGACTTCCCAATGTTAAGTCTATGTGGGGAAAAAAAAGTTGAGTCTATGTGAAAAAAATATACCAAAGTTGAGAAAATGGCCTATACTTTAATTCAATGAGGTGTGAGTAGTTCAGACGATTTTCATGTTTTTGCGTTATAATCACTAGCTATAGTTGCAGAATCACATTGTTATTGTAACAGTTTATCTTCAAAAGATTCAGAAGATGACCTCAAACATCCTTCTGACATCTTCAAGATAAATTCTTTTTCATCAGTAGACTGCAATTGTACTAAAGAAGAAACCAACAAGATTTGGTCAAAGTCGTCATTCTCCATGAGTTTGATGCGGAGTGATATGAATAAGGCAAAGCCGAGTGAATATCACGTAGCATTCAAATGAATTAGAGAACGATGACTTTGACCAAAATAAGTTGCTTTCTGTATTTATCTCACCCCTGTACTCACTAAAAGGATGGACGACACACAGGATAAAGGCCATGGAGAATGGACTGCAATACTCGTAGCACTGTGCGAAAACCACCAGTTTATTCATATATACGCCATCGCGTAAGTGCATGTATCGGCTGTATATTGACACGTTTCCTCTTCTATACGTCAGTTTAAGGGCTGTATTTACCGCAAAGTGTATATGAAGAGAAATATCCTGTGCAGGACATGTATACGTGGGTCGTATACATTTTACATGTCTATAGATGAAGCGTATACACAACGGAAAATAAGAGTACCTTATGCAAAATCATACCTATATACGCTGGGTGTATACATATGTAAACTGGTGGTTTTTGCGCAGTGTAGGGGCATGGAGAACGAGTTCCCAATGTTAAACCTATGGGACAAAAATACAAGGGGTGAGATAAATGCCTGACCACATTTAATGATATAAAAATATTCTTTTTTAGAAAATTAGCTCTCCTTGCATGGATTGTTATGTCTCCATATTCGTGTCGACTTGCAAGCTAAGCTCGACACAACTTATGATTCTTGTTTTAGATGAACGAAGGTGTTGTGGATGCTTTAAAAGAAAGAATCCTATTTCAAGTGACCAGAAAGGTGACTTCATCTTTTTTATTTGGTTTTGTGGTTTCCCCTGGTCAGTACCCTTTGTCATTCGTTCCAGTTGTGCCACTCTTCATATTGTCTTGTGATTTTTTGGATATTGCTACAAGACTGCCACTAGACTCATAATTCTGAAAAGTATGAAACCAGCATAAATATTACCTTTCTTGTGATATGTAACATAAAGAAATTGGCAGAATACAGTTTATTTGATATCGTCTTTGTGTTATATTCTTAGAAGAAAACTCACGAGATGAGAATAACTTGGTCTAAACTCCATCGAATTTGACTGCGGAGTAATTCATGAAGCGAAGCTGAGTGAATTATGTAGTGGTCAAACGAGGTGGAGTACGGACCAAGTTATTTTCATCCAGTGGGTTTCTGATTTTATCTCACCCCGTATAATATCATTTACTGATAGAATAACTCACCAAATTAGCCATTGGGTATTGGGCAACACTACCTTCACGGTCGTGGAGTACGAGTTCCTAACCTTAAGCGAATGGAGAAAAATACCGGGGTGAGATAAAATGTATTGTTTAAACCTGTTTAACCATTGTATTTATTTCATTTTCGCGTGAACCAAAAATTCCATATCTATGAGTTATATATGATGAGCGATAAACTTTCCCTTTTGAATACATCTAAACCAAAGTATACTTTTCAATTTCTGTCGTGTGATTTGTCTCCGGTATCACCGCCCCTTGTATATAATCAACGAATTTTTAGAAACCTCCTCCACTAACCTCATGTTACTGATGAAATATTTGTCATACTTGTCATTCTACAGGTAACTCAAACCAATATCTATTATCCAAGATATCAGTATGTTTTAGAGGTATTAAAATGAAAATGCTAGTTTGTCGTTATGAAAGTCAAAAGAACTAGTATTTTCTGTATCATTAGTGAGACATATATATTACGGGACACGTATAGAAGTACTATCGCCTGAAATTATTAGTACTATAACTTGAACAAACACTTAAATACCCATATCTGTCATATGCAACTGTATAGCATTTAACAGAAGTTAATACATTGTTGATGTGTATTACATATTTCTTGTTTTGAAGAACAAATGTATTTTCGAAAGCAGAAAAAAACTGATTAGAAAAAATTATATGTTCCCTGTGTACCATGGTCGTAAAGAGCAACAGGGCATATAGAAATTTCAAAATTCTGAATATTTTTGAAAGGACACTTTCTTGCTTACTATGTCACTTTTATTGTTCAGAGCCATTTTGTTCAGAGCCATACCTTTCTATCAGTAACACTCAGAACTGCGACAAAAAAACATTTCCAATTCTAAATGAAAAAAAAAACACGCTTCTGTAAAAGCTGTATCGCTTTGTAGCCGATATTGAAAGATCTCTGGTTGACAGAAAATTGAAGATATATGGATAAATGTGCTTCAGTAAATTTAGATAAGCGGACACATTGAACTGAGATAAATCCCCCGCTCCCTGTGTAAGCGCGATAGCGACCAGGGAAATGCGATAAGGGCAGTGAGATGTTCACCACGACTACTGCACCAATAACTGAACTTTCCTGTGTCATCTCCTTTCCAGAAGCGGAGACGACAACTGATATGCTGTCTCGTGGGCCCATGAGAGGACAACTGTTCCGTAAAGCCAAGGTGAAGTCCTTACAAATGACAGCAGTCATTGTGATCGCCTTTATCATCTGCTGGACGCCATATTACGTCGTCTTCATCGTCTTTACGTTCTTTGACACGAAGGACATCAACACGCATCATTCCATGTGGATCTTCTTCTTCGGGATGGCCAACTCCATGGTCAACCCGCTCATCTACGGCGCATTCCACTGCTGCAAACGAAGGTAAGATATCGAGAAATATTACAGTAAAATCCCGCTTAAGGGGACTCCCCGCTTAAGGGGATAATTTTCTCGGACCGAAAATTTTACCCTCTATTAAGAGTTTAGGTATTATGAAGAGACGTCACGAGTTTGAGTCTTAGTTTATTTGTGTCACGCATATCGAGAAATACTACAGTAAAACCCCGCTTCTGGGACACCCCGCTTAAGGGACCACCCCGCTTAAGGGGTCAATTTTCTCGGAACGAAAATTTTACCCTCTATTAAGAGTTTAGGTACTATGAAGAGACGTCACAAGTTTGAGTCTGAATGTATTTATGTCACGCATATCGAGAAATACTACAGTAAAACCCCGCTTCTGGGACACCCCACTTAAGGGGACTCCCCGCTTAAGGGGGCAATTTTCTCGGAACAAAAATTTTACCCTCTATTAAGAGTTTAGGTACTATGAAGAGACGTCACGAGTTTGAGTCTGCGCTTATTTATGTCACACATTTTCATGGCTCCGTAATTTCACGATTCGAAAACGAGTGACATTACAGATATTACATTATGGACAGTACATTAAGAATGCTTCTTAACCCTGGTTAAAGGGAAACTTTAGAGGGACACCTTATCAAATCTGACTGGATAGTGTGGGGACAACACTCCAGATTATCTTGATTAGATTTATATGGTAGGTGTGAGGCAGGAAGACACAGGTCTAGACGATCGGACACCAGGCAACGGCCTGTGTAGACTCCTGTAGGCATCTGTGGGGTGTTTGTGTTGTTATAACAGTTTATCCTACCCCTAATATAAAATCCCATAGGCTTAACATTGGGTTTCCGTATGCCACGCTGACTGGCATACGGAGTTTTATATGCCACTAGTGGGATACAGCATTGTTATCACATAATATTCCAAAATCGAGGAGATAGGGTAGGATAAAATCAAAACCTGATTCGTTTTAATCTTGGTCACCGCATTCCACTCCTGAAGTTTTGGCTCCGGACTTCACTCCGGACTTCACTCGGCTTCGCCTCATGAAGTCACTTTGCCAAACTCCAGTCGTGGAATATGGTGGCCAAGATTAAACCTCATCAAGTTTTACGATAATCTCTATACCATAGTGCTACCTGTATACATATTGATAACATATCGATCAACAGACTGAAAACCCGTACAAGGAGTCACCCTTCTTAAGGGTAAACTTTGCACAGAACAGAGGGTGTCCCCTTAAGTGGGGTTCTACTGTAGTTTCGCGAGCAATTCTATTTTTAACCCTTTAAGGACAGCCGCTTCACTGTCTTCAAAATCCCATGAGATTCTGTTCCTTGTTTAGAGGAATTCATACGGGATTCATGTACCTCACAGGGTTCAAAATCTCATGGGATTCTCTTCCCTTTTGGGGTAAATGTCACCAACAATTGCGGGGGGAAAATACCGGAAAATAGAACCATGTAATTCAGAGGAGGAAATTGTGTTCCAGTAGAGAATCTCAGTAGGATTTATCTCAGACAAAAGCCCTGTGAGATACTTGAATCTCATCGTGGGAATCCCGCTTTACAGGGTACAGAATCTTAGCAGGATTTATCTCAAACAAAAGCCTTGTGAGGTACATGAATCTCACCGTGTGAATCCCGCTTAACAGGGTACAGAATCTCAGCAAGATTTGTCTCAGACTAACACACTGTAAGGTGAATGAATCCCACCATGGGAATCCTCGCTTAAAGACCTGTACCTAAATAATAACGTCTCCGATACAAATTTTAATACGCTTCAGATTACAATAGTTTTTGACTAATGGTGCCATACGTTAAATTATTATATACCTGTGTGCGAATGTCTATCAAATACTGCCCGCTGCTAGGGGTGCAGTAATAATAATGTTCGTGCCTGCTGTGATTCCAACTTTATAAGTCATTAAAATGGAGTATTTTTCATCGATTCTAGGTATATGATAGTCAACAAACGTCCTGTCTGTGGATCTTGGCCAGTCGTCGATTTCATACTGCCTTCCCCCTATGGCGTCAGGCAGTATGAATTCGATGACTGACCTCAAACGAGAACCGTTTCGTCCACAGTAAGGACATTTCCTAATATTACTATATACCTATAGGCAAATGTCTTACTTTTACTGACCAGGAGTACAAATTCCGTTCGTCTGCAAGTAACAGAATGATATTGATACTTCCCTCCGTACCACGTGACCACAGTCATTCTGCTATTTAGTGAGTTGTAGACTTGCATTCTTAATGATTTCTAGGTATATACATGTAATAATAAAGAGACACAGTGAATGTGACTGAATTCCATCTATTCCTCGATATTTTGGTGAGAAAACTCGCACTCGGTGACTATTTCTGACCAAAATATCCCTGTACAGATTCCATTCAGTCACCCTAACTATGTCTCTATATATAACCGCTCATTGTACAGCCTCGGGACTACTGCAGGGAGGCAAAATATTCGCTGAGGCTCCGATGGGGATTCACAGAGTAATCGTCTCCCGCCTGAGGCCCCATTCCAATGTTAATTCTCCATAGACCGGATGCCAGTGGTTGCGCATGCACAGGTTTAGCCTTACTTCCGGTCTAGTCTTATTTCACAGCATGGCGAGTCTGGAGAATGAGGATATTACTAGCGGGTCTTTGCTTTTCAAAAGGTCATGGTCCCTACATATATATATAACATATGCTCGTTTTATGGGGTTTGTGTTAATCTAAATACAAAGTAGAGCATTTTCGACAAGGTCGGAGAATATATTTGCAAATGGCGGAGAATGTTCAGTGACCTGTTGAATAATTTAGACTAGTACATGAGGACCCTTTTATGATCATTATTATTATTATTATTATCATTATTGTTATTATTATTACTATCATTATTATTATTATCATTATTATTATTATTATTATTATTATTATTATTATTATTATTATTATTATCATTATTATTATTGTTATTATCATTATCATCATCATTATTATTATTATCATTATTATTATTATCATCATTTTATTATTATCATTATTATTATTATTATTTTTATTATCATTATTATTATTTTTATTTTTATTATCAATCATTATTATTATAAGCACTTAGAGAGCACATAATGTCAACTGCTGATCCAGCAGGTGTTCTTGACATTGTGATACCCTGTGCATACACATGGCTGTCACCCAGCGTTTACACTAGACGATTATGGCCGGCGATTACGGCATGTTGCACTGCCTTTTAGCGGTCAAATGGTAGAAATTGTCTGGTCTAAACGCCAAGCGTATGGCGACTACGGATCGTCTGATTATATCAGATTACACAATTTGGCACCATCTTGTGACCATTGTGCATGCTCTGATGCATGCGACTATTTTTATCCAGCTTGAATTGTTTGTCTAGATGGGCAGCGATTCTGAGAAAACTTAGTTGTCAGTGTAAATGCTAGAGTACATTCTGAGGTTGACGCCTCTTGCGGTGGACGTCGAATTCAAGCACCACCTGACGACTATTGGCCTGACGATCTACAGTCGCCACATATTTAGTCGTCTAGGGTAAACGCTGGGTTAGTGCACCACCTGACGACTATTGGCCTGACGATCTCCAGTCGCCACATATTTAGTCATATAGTGTAAACGCTGGGTTAGTGCACCACCTGACGACTATTTGCCTGACGATCTACAGTCGCCACATATTTAGTCATCTACTGTAAACGCTGGATTAGTGCACCACCTGACGACTATTGGCCTGACGATCTACAGTCACCACATATTTTGTCATCTAGTGTAAACGCTGGGTTAGTGCACCACCTGACGACTATTGGCCTGACGATCTACAGTCGCCACATATTTAGTCATCTAGTGTAAACGCTGGGTTAGTGCACCACCTGACGACTATTTGCCTGACGATCTACAGTCGCCACATATTTAGTCATCTAGTGTAAACGCTGGGTTAGTGCACCACCTGACGACTATTTGCCTGACGATCTACAGTCGCCACATATTTAGTCATCTAGTGTAAACACTGGGTTAGTGCACCACCTGACGACTATTGGCCTGACGATCTCCAGTCGCCACATATTTAGTCATATAGTGTAAACGCTGGGTTAGTGCACCACCTGACGACTATTGGCCTGGCGATCTACAGTCGCCACATATTTAGTCGTCTAGTGTAAACACCGGGTTAGAGATATACAATAAACATATATGTATTATCGAGGAAACCTATAAGAGTTTAGGGTCTGAGCTCGTATCCTATCGAGTTTGAATCTCGCAGTAACTCACAAGGCGAAGCCCCATGAATTACTTAATGATTCAAATGAAATGGGATCGAGTTCTGACACTATACTTGAATGGGTTTCTGAATTCATCTCACCCTTAACATTGACTAAGAGCCGGCCCCCACCTACCACGATTCTGCTCCCGATTGGCCTTACGACGGCCTTCCCGACACCATTCCGATTCTATCGCGAGTTAAGCTTAAATCGTGGTAGGTGGAACAGGTTTCTGCGATTCACTCTACGATACCCCACGATAGGCTGCGATAGAAAACGCCAATTGTAGAGGTCACGATAACTTCCAACATGTTGGAAATTTCGTGGGCTGTCGTAGCCTATTGGAAGTAATTTTACAGGAAAATATCTCTTGTGGAGGGAATAATTGGTGAAAAATTATGTAATTCTGGAAATAGGTAGGGAGCATGTAGATGTATAATCGCTGTAATTATGATCTTATTTGATGGAGTCTACGTGTCTGAAAATAATAGTTTTATATCGGAATTATTATTCTACCACAGTTATATTATTCAATTTGATTGGTTTAGTGTTTGAAAATAATGTCATAATATATCGTAGGTAGCTGTAGAAAATTATTCGGATTCATTCAATATTTCCAAAATTATAGTATATATCAATATTAAAATCATGCATGAGATCTACAGTGAATCACTGATTGAATTGTGAGCCAATCGTGACCATGGTTTATGTTTTTGGTCCTCCCAAGACGTTTCTACTCTCTACGATTTCAAACCATGTCCACGATTTGAAACTATCGGAGACCTTCCGATAGGTCGCGATTTGGGTATTTCAAATCGTAGCTATCGGGAAGTATGTCGTAGACCATCGTGGTAGGTGGGGGCCGGCTCTAATGGGCTTCATTTGGGACATAATTCTCCAGTGGATATTTTTCCTACATATCTAATGGGCGTTCAGTGCGAGTTCCCAATGTTAAGTCTATGGAGAAGAAATACCAGGGGAGAGATAAAGAGATGTTCAGAATAAAGGGGTTGAGATGAGGTATTTACTAAGAATCTACACTGAAGGCTCATAGGAATTTTTTTTTTTTTTTTTTTTTAGCAAGCTCTTTCTTTATTTCACGTGTAGTACATACATTCATTCCTTCCTGAGTGTATAGTCATGATTTCAAACTTAATAAACATGGTAATTCGCATATAAAGTATAGAGTTCAGCACCAACCATAAAATGTCATCATAGCATCGTCCTTAATCTATGGATAGAGGGACATCACGTTTAGTAATACCATAGTATTTCAAACACAATTTCATTGAATAAATATACAATAAACAACACATTATGTAGATATTTACTATATACCTATGCCATATATACTGCAGATATGCACTGTTTCGCCATATAACATAAAAAATACTGTACGGACCACTTGGTCCGTACAGGAAAATATAGACAAATAGTAAATATAGAACGACCTACCATGCTTGTACAAGCCACAAAACTCTATAATAATGTATGGTTCGTACGGAACTCGCCGTAAACGTCTCCTTCCGTACGAACCATAAATCATCTCGTTTTGTAGCTTGTACAGCATGGTCAGGACGTTCTATATAAGTATTTTTTACTTGAAAACATTGAATCGTGTTTCAATAAGTATCTCTATCTAAGTGGTTCCAGAGATTTTTCCCTCTGAAAACAGGACTTCATCGGATAAAAAACCACGGAGTGAATTCCACTTGGGAATAGGCCGTCTACAAACACCAAGCTGATGTTTAGTTCACTTAAGCTTGCCAAATCCGAGAGCTCACCACAGAGGCTACGATTAGAGAGCGAGCATCACACAACTCGGTCTACAGGCCACGTTATATACGAATTCCAGGCCACTTTGCAATAACTTTCCCATATTGGCGTGATTACACAGTCATCCTATAGTACGACTCTTACCTCGCCCATTGGTAGTGTCCTATCACGCTGTTTTGTTATAATTGCCAAGTGATCTGGAAAATGGATAAGGGGACAAATCATTTACAAATAATTGGCTTCCCAGAGGCGAAGGAAAATGGTCGATAATAACTGGGTATTCAGAAACCCCGAGGTTATTATTGTATGGCTCCACGGATTCAGCCCTGTCCATGAGAACTGGAGAACAATAGCAGTGGCTTATAATAATATCGACAAGTATTACTAGCCTAAAGAGGGCATGCTTCACTTCCAGTTTCTGCCCACGTGGGTGTTATTGCTATCTTGAACACATGTGTAAAAGTAGTCTCCTTCATTAGGCCGTAGGCGGTCCATCGTTGGCAAACATGTCTATTCTTAACAAAATGACTGGTTTAGTTAGAATTAAATATGAATACTTTCCATTCCTATTGTCCTGTGTGATGATTTCATACATACTTTGGGTTTGATTGAATCTATGAGATGAATGTAGGTAGAAATGTCACCCCTACACTTTTACCAGGTGAGAGTTCTTTTTCATCGATTACAGAGTCTCCATACTAAACCTTTGGGGACTGTGTAATTCACCAGAGGGAGATTACGGAATCTCCATACTTAACCTGGACAGAGATTACAAAGTCTCCATACTAAACCTATAGGGACTGTGTAATTCACTGGACGGAGATTACGGAATCTCCATATTAAACCTATAGGGACTGTGTAATTCACCGGGCAGAGATTACAGAGTCTCCATACTAAACCTATAGGAACTGTAATTCTCCAGTCCCCGCCATACATAGAGCAGAGATTATGAGGAAAATAGTCCCTGGCGTATAAAATAGTGCATGAGGAGATCAGCAGTCATTTTGTTATTTCTTTGATAAATTCACAATGCTGAATCATAAATACAAAGTTAACTGGTTTTAGATAAGTGCGCTCGTAATCTCCTCGTACTAGACTATGAAGTAACCTCGCATTCGCTTGGATATTACAACGCGTCTGGTCTTTGGAGATTTCGGCCGCTTTTCTCTGAAACCAATAAATATTGTTTATACATACTTCCACCTTCTGACCTGTTATTACTCACATGATCTACACACGTCTCGACAGAAGGGAACATGTATAAAGTAGTCCCACTTTCCGTTCACGATGTACGCGGCTTAATTCACGCCACACACATGATGTAATATCCACTTCCTCTGCGACGTCAATGGTATTTGCCAACCTTTCAAACAAGGAACCTGATAACGTGTTTCTGGTCCCATAGCACACACACTCCGGTCTAGCCCCTCCAGTGGCGCTCTTCTGTACACTCCATTAGAGTAAGTGCTCTGTTACCTGACTTCAGCACGTTTGATGGTAAAATTGACTTGTGGCTTTATTGGCCGGATGGTGCCCACAAGGCTGCTATAGTATTCCTTCAGTAAAAATACCGACGGGCGTTGGCGCCAGAGGCCCGTAGTTAGCCGTTATTTGTAGCCGTTTCCTTCAGCTGGTTCCAGACTTGACTGTAGTGTAGCAAAGGCCCGTAGTAATAGCCGTTCTTTGGAGCCGTTTCTTCAGCCGTTTCCATGCTTTGACTGCAATGTGGCAAAGGCCCGTACTTAGGAAAGCTGTTGTTTAGAGCCGTTTTCCTTCGCCTCTGTTTGAAGCCGTCTCCTTCAGCAGTTTCCAGGCTTGACTGCAGGGTGGCAAAAGCCCGCAGTCAAAACAGCCATTGTTTGGAGCTGTTTTGTTCAGCTGTTTCCAGGCTTGACCTCCTGTGGCAAAAGGCTGTAGTTTTAAAAGCCATTGTTTGGAGCCATTTGCTTCAGCTTTTTCCAGGCTTGACTGCAGTGTTACAAAGGCCTGCAGTTCTAAAAGCCATTGTTTGGAGCCGTATCCTTCAGCTATTTCCAAAGGCCTGCAGTTCTAGAAGCCGTTGTTTGGAGCCGTATCCTTCAGCAATTTCCAGGCTTGACTGCAGTGTTGCAAAGGCCCGCAGCTATAAAAGCCATTGCTTGGAGCTGTTCCAGGCTTGACTGCAGAGTGGCAAATGCCCGTAGTTACAAAAGCTGTTGTTTGGAGCCGTCTTCTTCAGCAGTTTCTAGGCTTGACTGTAGTATGGCAAAGGCCCACAATTATAAAAGCCATTGTTTGGAGCCGTTTGCTTCAGCTGTTTCCAAGTTTGACTGCAGTGGGACAAAGCCTGTCGCTAATGTTTATTGAATAATAAAAAAAAAATTAAGGCTGTTGTTTGGAGTCATTTCCTATAGCTGTTTTCACTCTTGACTGCTGTTTCCCAGCATGACCGTTGTGTGGTAAAGACCCGCAATTATAAAAGCCGTTGTTTCCAGTCATATCCTTCAGCAGTTTCCAAGCTTGACTGTAGTATGGCAAAGGCCCGCAATTATAAAAGCCGTTATTTGGAGCCGTTTCATTCAACTGTTACCGTCTTAACTGCAGTGTGGGAATGTTGGTCTCCTGCGGAGGTTCCTTTTAGCGATTTAAAAATGGATGAGGCGGTGAGAGGAGGTGTGACTGATGTGAATTCCTGCAACTTCCAGCCGCATTAATCCGTTAACGCCAACGCGTGGTCAGCAAAGAAAAGTTCCCATCGCACGAATAAGACTAACTCACTTGCTTCTGAATAGAAGAGCTTATCTCTCTATGTGTGAATCGTTGGACGTGCTTTAATTAGAAATGACCATCATTTATTACCACACTATTGCTATTATATACCTCTATAGAATGAACTTCTATAACTATATTACGCTACTGGGAGTACAGTTCCTACTATTTCCATAGGCTGAGGTTGGTCTTGTTTGTTTTTCTCTTGTTCTGCTCACAATTATTTTTTGCTAGGAGGTGATCTTTTTCAGTTATATGCTGGATATGACTTATTTTAAATATTGAAGTGAATTACTTCACCTTGCCTATGTGGGGATACTATAGGTACATTTGAAATTTGACCTTGTTATATAGTGTTCTATCAGAACTCAGTTTAATTGTAAAATCTTCGTATCGCAGTAACAGGGAGGAGGTTGGCCTAAGAAACTCAATTCATATAACAGTTTTTTAATATACACTGTAGATATAAACGAGAGATGAACATGGATGTAATATGAATTTTGATGATACCAATAAAGAAGATTAAAAAAAAATACCAATACTAACCCCGTGACGCTCTCCAGACCAATCAGATTGAAGTTTAGATACATGAAGAAAACATACAAGTTGAAGTTACTCGATAAACGTGGACATGGCTTCCTCCCGTATCGGTATTCAATTACTTGGTAAGGATCTAAAAAAAAGTTAATTAACTCGACCAAGGCCTCGTCATTTGATATTTCTAGATCCTAACCTCGTAACTTTGATATTCTTTCACCCGGGATCAGTTTCCCTCTAATAGTGTGTAGAGCACGATGGGGTTTTTTTTATTTAGCGATGGTTTTTTCCTTACCGATGGAAGCTTGTGACCACATGAGGGTGTGGCAGAAGCCTGGGGCCCGTTTAATAATCTAGGATCGTACACGAAGACTCTTTATTGTACCTCGTACAAGGGTTATCGTTTGATGATATTTAAGTCTGTTGGCTATGACAGTATCTGCAAGGGATGGGTCTTAAGAGGGGAGGAAATAGCGTAGACAAGGAAAACAAGTCAAAAGGGGAGAAAAAACTATGGATATTTTGTACTATAGGTGGGTAATAACACATAATATTGACTGGTTTGAGATACAAGCGGTTGTATGCTCCAAGGTTTTGATGCGTAGTAATATCTGAGCGCATGAGAGGATATTGTGTAGAGAAGTATCCAACCGCTTTTATCTAAAACCAGTCTATATTGTGTTCATCACCCACCTTTTTCTGGCCAAGTGGCGAACCGATATTAGTCCATTTAGGTATGCACTATCTTTTTCATTTGCACTACCTTTCTGTATGCGCCGGCTTTTGAAACCCGGAGCACACATATATGCTGTAGGATCCAGGTACATACTCCCTATGTGTCTTCTATGGACACTTTGTAGTAGCCAGATAATAGATATATATATATAGTGGGTGGACAGTTCTAAAAGAATTTCCCTTTCCTAGCAATCTCGCCATCTCCCTGTAGAATCCACATTTAACCCGTCAAGTAGTTCTAACCCTGGGGTCTGTTACATAAATTTTGAACGATACGATGAACATTTCTTTCTTTCGAAAGATCTGCCACTGCTATCACAAAAAGCACTAGCTCTTCTCTCTATCTCTGTACCTTTATCTCACCCCTGGAATAAATGTCCATAGGCTTAACATTGGGAACTCGTTCTCCATGCCCCTGCGAGTATTGAAGTCCGTTCTCCATGGTCTATATCCTGTGTGTTGTCCATTCTTTTAGGGTGTACAGAGGTGAGATAAATACAGAAAGCAACTCGTTTTGGTCAAAGAACTCATTCTCCAACTCGTTTGAATGCTATGTGATATTCACTCGGCTGTCGCCTCGTTCGTATCACTCCGCATCAAACTCGTGGAGAACAACGACTTTGACCAAAACTTGTTGGTTTCTTCTTTACTCTGCCCTCTTCCCGTCTCATTCTCTGTCCTAGCCATCTCTCCATCTCTCCTGTAGACCCCACATTCAACGTATCCAGTAGTTCTGACCCTGTGGTCCGTTACATAAATTCTGGACGATACGACCAGTGGACGATGGGATTTATCGAACTAAAGAAGAAACCAACAAGATTTGGTCAAAGTCGTCGTTCTCCACGAGTTTGATGCGGAGTGAATATCACATAGCATTCAAACGAGTTGCAGAACGAATTCTTTGACCAAAACGAGTTGCTTTCTGTATTTATCTCACCCCTGTACAAACTAAAAGAATGGGCAACACACATAATATAAACCATGGAGAACGGACTGCAATACTTTAAGGAGCATGGAGAACGAGATCCCCTATAGACATTTATTCCAGGGGTGAGATAAGTTGTACGATGCACGATGTCAGTCAAGGTTAATGTAAAGATTTTGAGGCATCCCATTTGATCGTATCGTAAGAAGGTCGTAGCTGTACGACCAAAATACTTATGTAAGGATATCAGGGACCCGTTTCATATTCCAGGATCGTACATGAAGACCCTTTTCTGCACCCTATACAAGGATTATCATTTAATAATAACTAAGTCTGTTCGCTAAGACAGTATTAGTCATCCATAAGGATGTCCGTGCGTGTTGATTAAAATTGATCCACATCGTCCCTGGGTTTCTATGGCTTACAGAAAATGGTCTACATGTACGATCTTAGATTAAGAAACGGGTCCCTTGGTAATCATACTACCTTTTATATGATCGTTCAAACTTAATATAACGGACCCCAGAATCGTCAGGTAGAAATGCTGCAAATTTATCGAGTCTCATACACTTTCTTTTTTATCAATTAGTAAAGCATAAAAGTCCTTTCTTTCGAAAGATCTTCAACTGCAGGCCAAAAAGCACTAGCTTTTCTCTCTACCTCTCTACCTTTCTACTCTTTTCTTGGCTGATTCTCTGTCCTAGCCATCTCTCCAACTCTCCTGTAGACTCCACATTGAACCCATCCAGTAGTTCTAACCCTGGCTTACTCCACCCTTTCTGCTTCTTCGCCACAGGTTGCGTCGAGCGGGCAAGTACAACACTTGGTTGCAATGCCAGAGACCACCCACACCCTTTAATGGGCCCGATGATATCTAAATGCCGCCTGCATGACTAAAGCCCCGCCCACACTGCTTCAACTCTCTGCAACGCGATCGCCGCAAGGTAATAATAGCCGAGAACGGGTAAAGTGGGATTCACACGGTGGGACCTATGTACCTGGGACTGGTGTACTTCACACATTAAAGTGGGATTCACACGGTGGGACAAATGAACCTGAGACTGGTGTACTTCATACCTTAAAGTGGGATTCACACGGAGGGACCTATGTACCTGAGACTGGTGTACTTCATACCTTAAAGTGGGATTCACACGGAGGGACCTATGTACCTGGGACTGGTGGACTTCATACCTTAAAGTGGGATTCACACGGTGGGACCTATGTACCTGGGACTGGTGGACTTCACACCTTAAAGTGGGATTCACACGGTGGGACCTATGTACCTGGGACTGGTGGACTTCACACCTTAAAGTGGGATTCACACGGAGGGACCTATGTACCTGGGACTGGTGGACTTCATACCTTAAAGTGGGATTCACACGGTGGTACAAATGGACCTGAGACTGGTGTACTTCACACATTAAAGTGGGATTCACACGGAGGGACCTATGTACCTGGGACTGGTGGACTTCATACCTTAAAGTGGGATTCACACGGTGGGACAAATGGACCTGGGACTGGTGGACTTCATACCTTAAAGTGGGATTCACACGGTGGGACAAATGGACCTGAGACTGGTGGACTTCACACCTTAAAGTGGGATTCACACGGTGGGATTCATGTATCTAACAAGGTGTTTGTCTGAGACAAATCCTGCTGATATTTAGTACTCGAACACAATCTCCTCGTCTGAATTATAGAGTTCCATTTTCCCTGCGACAATTAGCCCTAACCAGGTACAGAATATCATGAGATTTTGATTTTAACACGTTTAAAATTTAAGTGGGATTCACACGATGGGACAAATGGACCTGAGACTGGTGTACTTCACACCTTTGCACCAGTCAGTTATTTCCAGCTGGGTACAAAGTTTCACAGTTTGTTCTACAGTCTCAGGGTAACATGGTGGATTCAATTCACATGGGAAGACTTAACAGGTACATGGTCTCACCTTTACACCCCAACACAGGGTACGCAGGGTACACTTTCACCAACTCAGGGTTTTCCCCCATGTTAATATGTGTTATTTGGGGCCACTGAGACTCACAGATTGGGTGAGAACATGTGAAATACATTTTTCTCATGAGATTCTGTTCCTTGTTAGGGGTGATTGTGCCAACAATTGCAAGGGGAAAAAATTGAACCCTGTCATTTACACGAGGAGATTGTGTTCCAGTACAGAATCTTAACAGGATTTGTCTCAGACAAACGGCCTGTTAGGTACGTGAATCCCACCGTGTGAATCCCGCTTAAAAAGGGAATTAAGTACCTGGGACTGGTGTACCTCACACCTTAAAGTGGGATTCAAACGATAGGATTCATGTACCTCACAGTATGTTTGTCTGAGACAAATCCTGTATAGGAATTTGAGTGGCGTTTAAATTTTGTCCTACCCCTTTACATGTTTTAATTTCATACATCATGGATGATATATAGATACTTTATGGTATAACCGTGGCATACAATCGCACCATGCATATGGAACTCTATGGAAATAAAGGGGTCTCCATGTACGAGCATAGATTGTCAAACGGGCCCCAGAACATTAGAATAGCACTAGTGTCATGTAGAATACAGCTATTTAGATAGCCATGGCTACACAAAGTTAGCTCTGATTGAGTTAAATAAGCGGCCGCCTTGACCCAGTAGCAGGACCTGTTTATTACTCTCCTACCAGATCTTTCGTACTGTTTGGAGAGTGTGTTTAGTCATAAAGTCATAACCCCAAAGCCAATTTATCATTTTGTTATTTCCCTTCCTGTGTATTTTTTCAAATTACAAACTTAATTCTTGGTGTCTTTATCAATGTGTTAGCTATGAATATTTTATGTATGTCTGCCTTTTTTAGCATACAAAGAACAAAAGTACCTGGTTTGAGGTGCACCCCTGCAGATACCTTATGGGATTTAACCTGACCAACCCCTATATCGTAGCTCAGCGCAGTCAGGGGTTGGTTGCCAATCTATGTAGTTACTTACCACATATAAAACGTTAGAATTCTGTTGGAACCGCTTGGAGTTTCTCCCCCCACATAGAGACAGAGTGAACCAGGGGGCCGTTGAATAATAATTTAAATGATACAAAAAATATTGTACAAGTCTCATTGGTGCCAAAGCATAGCAAAAAAGTATGTTGTAGGCGTACAAGCCTTTGACGAGACGAGAAAATGAAAGGTCAATTGCATGACATTTTGTTCAGACGATACTGCTGATGCCGACAACAAGTTAATAAAAAATGTCGTCCAGTATGTCATTCATCATTCGATATATCGTATTGTCTAGCCTCACGGACGACAAAATATTATTCAATGGCCCCCTGACCTATATTTGTTTACTGCTATAAAGTAGATAGCCATGGCTACACAAAATTAGCTCTGGTCGGGTTAAATAAGCAGCTGCCTTGACCCAGTAGTGGGACCTGTTTATTACTCTCCTACCAGATCTTTCGTACTGTTTGGAGAGTGTGTTTAGTCATAACGTTATAAACCCAAAGCCAATTTACCATTTTGTTATTTCCTTTCCCGTGTATTTTTTCAAATTACAAACTTAATTCTTGGTGTCTTTATCAATGTGTAGGTAAAATTTATTTCTCCTGTGTGCGTTTCGTGATCTGACGGGATCTGTGAACGCTATCATTTGAAAAAAATTCAGGTCACATGTCTAAGACTGACCAATAGGAGAGGCACAAAGTAGGTCGGCAAGGTTCACTCACCCGCGAAACGTGGTGCAGTGCCAACCCCGGTCACTTACCAGCAGTCGCTCAAGCTGTTGCCACGTACTCTCGACATCTTTATCAATGTGTTAGCTCTGAATATTTTATATTAAGTATGTCTGCTTCTTTTAGCATACAAAGAACAAAAGTACCTGGTTTGAGGTGCACCCCTGCAGATACCGTATGGGATTTAACCCGACCAACCCCTATATCGTAGCTCAGCGCAGTCAGGGGTTGGTTGCCAATCTATGTAGTTACCTACCACATATAAAACGTTATAATTCTGTCGGATCCGCTTGGAGTTTCTCCCCCACATAGAGTGAACCAGGGACCTGATTCACTAGTTTCGTGACATGTCTAAATGGCGTCTAGATGGTGTGTCCGGTTTCATAAGAACTAGACATTAGACTTTGTTTTGACCGTTCTTGCTTGCACTGTTAGTGCCGCTTTTTATGTCTGTCTAACACTTCTGTCATAAAACTAGTGAAACAGGTCCATGATGTGTAGATTTGTCTAATTCTTATGTTTGGGGTTTGTCTTTTCCTAAGGGCAGCTACTTGTGTTGTCACGAAACTAGACAACCCCAATGTCTGTATGGTGTCACAGACATGTCACGAAACTAGTGAAACAGGGGGGTGTTTAACAATGTTTAGAGGGGACATAGCCTAAATATTTAATTAGATTCGTTGATAATTGAAAATGATGAAATTAGTTTCCAGAACCTCCACTATGTGGCACTACCTGCAGTTCTTAGGAACTCTCTTCCACAAGGGTCCCACAACTGTCTTACAGCCTGTTTTTGTCCTAGCCTGGGACCGAATTCAGTCCTAGGAGACTAATTATCCAACATTTCAACCCCTACGGGGTACACCACTTGTTAAACTGGAAAGGTTTTTCATCCTAGGATATGTCTTGGATTTCTAGTCTGATCCTAGGAGGATCCAGACCATGTTAAACGGTGCCCAGGGACCTGTTTTTAAAACTAAGAACGATAAAAGAATTGGTCCTATCGCAGTCCTTGATGCATTCTCATTACCTAAAGTGATCGGTCTTTATGGAGGACATTCCTACACAACGATTAGGAAAATATCTTTATTTTGGGTGTTTTAAAAAATCTTGGTCGTGATCCACATCGTCCATGGGCCTGTCATACCTCCATTATCTGTCTTATTGGAAGACAACCCCAGGGGGTGTCGTACAATATTTGGTTTAGCAGAATTAAACAACTTAGCTACTATCAGCTTGTAATGGCCTCTTAAAGTGTAGTTGGATTACATTATCATATTTCCCTTGAAATAAATCCATTGCAGAGGCACAAAGGATGCTTATTTGTAAAATGGTATTGCATTGTCCTCTACCAAGATCCTTCCTCCACGAGGAATATCTTTAGTCATTGACTAAAGATAATCCTAGTGTTTAGCCATGTGACTTTAAAACTCAATCTGATTGGTTGTTCACAAGGAAATGCCTTTAACTAGGATCAGAAAGGCTTGAACGATAAAGATTTGATCGTTTCTGTAGGACCACGTTTAAAACACGGACTGACAAAGACATCCTAGTCAATATCGTTGTGGTAGGTCCTAATCGTAGTCATTCAACCACTATCGTTCTTAGTTTTAAAAACAGCCCCCAGGTCCCTGACCTATGTTTGTTTACTTCTGTAAAGTAGATAGCCTTGGCTTGACACTGAGTAACACCGAGTCACTCTCTGTTTGTGTTGTTGACAGCGGGAGGTGGCGCACCTGTCAGAGACGGTCTCAGCGAGGGGCCCTTTATCAGCCGAGTTCGGGGGGCAACCAGACCCAGCCTCCGGTCGTCAGCTACCCCCTCCAGGTTATCCTGACGTCAAAGAGGTCCTACAGCTGACCGTGACGTCACCATACCCCATGGCGTCACAGCCAATAGAATTCCGCCTTACATGTATGTACCCAACGCTTGCGTGGTGGTATTGCTGCATAAGGCCCGTTTCCATTGGCCGACGAAAAACGGTGTCGATTTTTTTAGTTCTTAAAAGCCTATTTCCATTGGCCGTCACTGATTTGCAGTCAGGAACTATGACGGACCTTTAGCACTGATGACGCAAAATGGAAATGGGCTTTTCGGATAACTTTAAAAATCTACGCGGTTTTCGTCGGACAATGGAAACGGGCCTATATGTACCCTCACGTATTTTTTGCCAGCTCTATAGCCTTTCCTGTATCTGTCTCTGTCTCCCTATCGTGTGTTGCGCTCTACTTAATATGCTTTCTGTGTCTAACACCTAGCAAGAAAACCTGAACGTGAATGCAAGCATCAGTATTCTTCTTTTATTATTTTTTTGTGGCTTAAAGCAGTGTTTATTAGAGGATTTAGTACATATAGATATCCCCTTTGATGTAAATCAACATTTGTTCAGATTTCATAAGGTAATTTTTCTTTTCCTTTAAAAAAATAAGATTAACTTATAAAGGGCTGCTTGGCTAGAATGAGTATTTATTTTTTAGATTTCGAGCATGATACGATAGTGATCTATACATGCTTACATGAATTGTAATTATATAGAACTTCCTGACCATGCTGTACAAGTCACAGAACGAGATGATAATTTACGGTTTGTACGGACCGAGGCGTTTATGCCGAGTTCCGTACAGTTCCGTTCTGTGACTTGTACAAGCATGGTTGGACGTTATATATTTACCATATACCTGAAATTTTTTTTAAATCATTAATTTCAATTGGCTTAACAACCAATATTTTGATAAACGCATATGGGAAGGTAGTCCGTATTTTCCTGTATGGACCAGTGGTCCGTACGTTATATGGCGAAACAGTGTGTATTTACAGTATATACGGCATGGGTATATAGTAATATAATTTTTAGAACTACAACATGTATTATCATCATTAGAATTCTCTCTTCTGAAGGGTTCTTTGTAGTAAATGGTTGATGAGGTTTCATAAATTATACATAGATGATGATCGACAGTTTTTTTGACCTGTCACACCTAAACTCGTTTCCAATGGCTGACTATTTGGCACCGATCAGGAATCGGGAACCACCGATAGATTTATTTGGAATACCGACGTCAGATTGGTGAATGGAAACAAAACCTGCAGGGAATGTTCACCGATTAATTTGGCATAGAGCATATAATAATGCCAATCAAATCTGTGTGAACCCGGACAATACAGTAGAAACTGTGCACACACTGCACCCTCACCGACAAATTGATACGGACATACAGTCGGTGGCAGACTTTCGGGGTAAATGGAAAAATTTCGGTCTTTTTTTTGTCGGCCAATGAAAACGAGGTTAGACTGACACATATAGAGCCATGTTTCACCGACCAACGAAAATGGCACTGATTTATTGAGTCCTAACAGTCGTTCGGTGGTGGCACCTTGGTGTCTAAAAATCGGTGAGGGTGCAGTGTATTCCTTGTTTCTGCTGAATGTGACAGGTCCATATACCGACTGAAGACATCCGGTGGTGGCGTCATTGTATAATCTATGCACAATTAATCGGGTGCACTTCTCTGCATGCCTGTTTCCATTCACCGATATGGCGTCAGTATACCTTGAATATCGATCGGTGGTTTCCGATTGCAGATTGGTGGCGAATAGTTGGCAAGTGGAAAATGGCTTTAGAGCCCAATACACATCTACCGATTTCGGAACGTTGATGTACCTTTGTCAGCGATAAAGGAACAGAAATTTGTCTCAGGCGAACCTGCCGGTAGATGTAGGACAGCTAGGCAAAGGTCAGCCAACGATTAGTGAAACCCCCTCCTTGAGTTGTCATTTGATGTTCCTAAATCAGTCGCCAAAAGTTTATCAACATATTGATAAATCCAGTCGCAGACAACGGAACATTGCTAAATGACCCCTAATTGGGTGGCCGACATGGGCCGAGGGGTAAGCTAATTTCCCTGCAACAAGTTCACCGACTCCTATATGATTTGGGAACTAATCGTTCGACCCTGACTCAGTAGATGTCTATTGGGCTTTACGCCCGTTTGGTTTGCACATAATCGGTGGGGTTTTCGTTGGAAGATGAAAACCACACATTACAGTGACAATCTTGTAGTTGAACATTCCATTTTGTGTCGTGGACCTAGCAAGGTGAACAATCCGCCAACGAAAAAGCTATAGATCATTTAATCATAAACAACATACCAGGTGGGAACTGGCGATTGCCCTGCAGGGGCTTCCTTATAGCGATGTTCAAATTAGTTTGGAAAATAGCTTTGGAAAAAACGTAAATTGAAAAAATATGTGTACATGTATTTAGCTCTGAGCGACTCATACTAAAGTTGCCTGATGAGAATTCCTTTTCAAAAAAGCACAAATGATATCAGGGAATTGCATTGAGATCAATATCAACTGAAAATATGCCATTAGTTTGGGTTGCGGGGTAATCTCACGAGGCAAAGCCAGGTGAAATTAGAGGGCATATATTACGAGTGTGATTTATTATCCACCTTATCTGGACATGTGGCATGTCGATATCAGTTCGTTTTAGTCATGCACTATTTTTCCATACGCATTATTTTTCCATATGTGCCGTCCGGAGCATACAACATATCCGTATGCGCCGGGTCTGTCCATACACACTCCCTAAGTGTTTTCTATGGACACTTTGTATAAGTTGGATAATAGATACATATATACACTATTGTTTTCTATGGACAATCTGTATTAGGTGGGTAATAAAACAACATATCTGTATGTGCCGGGTATGTCCATACACACTCCCTATGTCTTTTCTATGGACACCGTATATTAGGTGGATATATACACAATATTGACTGATTTCAGATACAAGCGGCCGTGTGCTCCGAGGAGTTGACGCGTAGTAATATCCGAGCGTATGCGAGGATATTGCGCATAGTCAACTCCGAGGAGCATACAACCGCTGTTATCTAATACCAGTTTATATTGTATTTATTATCCACCTTTTCTGGACAAGTGGCATGTCGATGTCAGTTCGTTTTAGTTATGCACTATTTTTCCATACGCACTATTTTTCCGTATGCGCCACCCGGAGCATACAACATATCTGAATGCGCCGGGTATGTCCATACACACTCCCTATGTCTTTTCTATGGACACTTTGTATTAGGTGATCAGTATACTCCGGGTATGGTGATACACACTCCCTATGTGTTTTCTATGAACACCATGTATTAGGTGGATAATTCACTGGTTTCAGATTTATCCTGACACATGGCGTACTGATATTAGTTTATTTAGGTGCGCACTATTTTTCCATATGCATTATTTTCTGTATGCGCCGGCTTTCGCCTATGGACACTTTGTATTAGGTGGGTGATGAATGGTTATATCAACTGGGGGACCATCAAACAGTTAAGGCCTTGGTACCCGAGTCCTCTTTAATCTGAGCCGGTCAGCCGCACAGATGTGTGCCTGCGCTTAGTGCTCTGCATGTCCGGTGGGGGGCGCAGCAGTCGGCAGCACCCTCTGCCAACGCGCGCGTGCAGGCGGTCGTATTGAGACCGCGGCACGCACGCGATGCGGGGTTAACGCGTGCAAAAACGCGCCTGAAAGCCACGCGCGCGTGTTTATCCCGGCCGCGTGACGCCAGCGGGCGGAAAGCATCACCTGGTGTTGCGATCCCCCGCGGAGCTGTGTTGAGCCATGCTGAGCCGTATTGAGCAGCACTGAGCAGCACTGAGCAGCACTGGGCCGCACTGAGCAGCACTGAGCAGCACTGAGCAGCACTAAGCTGAACAGAGCAGCACAGAGCAGTACTGAGCAGCACTGAGCAGCACCGAGCAGCACTGAGCGGCACTGAGTAGCACTGAGCAGCACTGAGCAGCACTGAGCAGCACTGAGCAGCACTGAGCAGCACTGAGCAGCACTGAGCAGCACTGAGCAGCTCTGAGCAGCACTGAGCAGCACTGAGCAGCACTGAGCAGCTCTGAGCAGCACTGAGCAGCACTGAGCAGCACCAACAGCACCGAGCAGCTCTGAGCAGCTCTGAGCAGCACTGAGCAGCACGGAGCAGCATTGAGCAGCACTGACCCCACTGAGCACCACTGGAGCTGCACAAAGCTGCCCACCCCTATGAGCTGTACTGAGCCATGCTGAGCTGTACTGAGCAGCACTCAGCCTCACTGAGCTGCACAAAGCTGCCCACCCCACAGATCTGCACTGAGCCCCTGAAAGCCACACTACGTTGCACTGAACCACTCTCGGCTGCTCTGAGCCATACTGAGCTGTTCACCCTCCCAAACTGAGCTGTACTGAGCCCCACTGAGCCGCACAGAGCCACACAGAGTCCCACTGAGCCGCACTGTGCCCCACTGAGCCAAACTTAACCCTGCTGAGCCATAAAGAGCTACCCACCCTCCACTGAGTCCTCACCCTGCTCACCCCCTACTGAGCGGCACTGAGCTGTGCTGCGCCACTGAGTCACACTCGGCATAAATGCCTTGTTCCGTACAAATCATAGATTAGCAGTTCGTATTGTAGCTTGTACAGCATGGTTAGGTCGCTCTATATATGCTATATACCCGAATTAACAACTAATGTTTTATTCAACATGTGCGGAACAGCGTTCTGTAATTTGCCGTACGGTATTTTTGCGTTAAATAGCGAAACGGTGCGTATTTACAGTATATACGGCATGGGTATAATAAAAATTAATACGCCATATACGATATTAGCCTACTTTTACATAAGAAGAAAAAATACTATAATACTATGAAATCTTTTAGCCAGGTACAACAAATCTTGATACATTGTGTGATACGTACACAATGTTGACTTTCAGATATAACCGGTCATATGTATTGCTCCAGGCAATATCTTCGCATGCACTCAGATATTACTATGCGTCAACTCCTCGGAGCATACGACCGCTTATATCTGAAACCAGTCCATATTATGTGTTTGTTATAAAGAGGCTGCAAAACATTTACCATCATAAGTGCCCTTTATAGGGCATATAGCCTATGAGCCATAGGGGCTGCCATGACGCCCCCCGAGTAGGTGTTCTTCACTAATGGAGGTGAAAAAGTAGATATTCTTCACTAAAGGAGGTGCAAAAGAAGTGAGTGATAATTGGGAAGCGTCACAACTCTAACCTTGCTCACATATGTATTTAAAAAGTTCCATGTGAAAAACATCATGTCCTAGGTATAATCATTATCTCATCCTGCTCTGGGATGGGTGTAGAGAATCAAGGGAACCCTGGTAAAATATTGAAAGGCAGCTGAATTTCATAAGAACAAAGAGCCAGAATATAGTTCTGTCCCCCCAAGGGACCTGCCATACTGCTGGCCAGCTAGTGACTGTTTCATGAACTATCAATGGCTCTGTTCCCTATAGGGGAGCTGTAAGATGGAATCACTTGGATATTTAGCTTAAAAATGTTGCGGTATTTGATCAGTTTAAGTTGAAATTAAAAAACAATGCTTTGGGCGAATTGTTGAACCCTTAAGCTGAGACCAGTTTATAACCGGAGGTATGCTCAACCGGAGCTAATCAAAAAGTAACACTTTGTTGAATATGTAAGATTATCAAGCTGAAGTCTAGATTTTATCCTACCCTGTTTCCATATGTTTTCAATGTCAGAAAGTAGTGGCATAAACAACACTTTATGTCACTACCCGTGACATAAAAAAATCCCATGTTAAGCCTATGGCTTTTTTATTAGGGGTAGGATAAAATGCATTTATCAGGTGATTCAACATGGGTATTTATAGGCCTCGATGTCAGCCTATCTTTTGTTTATTTGTTGTAGTTAGTATTATAAGCATAATTGTGATACACGTATGAAAAAGAAAACTCACTTTATTTTTCTCAAATCAATGGTGTGAGAACCGATCTGTATTAGATATAAGATTTACACGAGTATTCAATTACATGTGATTATTGAAGGATCTGTAAAATATGATACATCTGACCTATAAGAGCTGGAAGGCTCTAAGGACAGACTTTATCTAACATGAACAGTAAGAAGGAAATTGATGAGTGTTTGGTCTGTGTCCCCGTTCGCTATCGAGTTTGGAGTGCTCAGTAATATGAACGAGGCGATAGCCGAGTGAATATTCTGAAGCACTCCAAACGAGATGGTGAACAGGGACTCAGACCAAGCACGAAAATGTTTCTGATTTTATCTTAGCCTGGAAATATTCATCTCTTTATCACCCGTTGAGAACGAGATACCGTTCTCGCAAGCCTGTTGAGAACGAGTTCGTAATGCTGATCCTATGGACGTTTATACCAGGCTAAGATAATGCTTAAGATCCAACACGTGTATAGTGATAGTACCTTTGTATTTGCTGTAGGGTCAAAGCAAACCGGAACTCGTTCTGATAACCCTGCAGCGTAAATAAAGCAAATAAAAAAAATTAAAAATCAAACTAAAAAAAAAAAAAATTTTAATTCATGAGGTTATCATGGTGTGTCTTACTTTGTGTGTTTCAGAGACCCTGCAGGGTAGATAAAGCAAATAAAAAAAATTAAAAAATTAAAAACCATGAGGTTATCATGGTGTGTCTTACTTTGTGTGTTTCAGAGACCCTGCAGGGTAGATAAAGCAAATAAAAAAAAATTAAAAAATAATAATTCATGAGGTTATCATAGTGTGTCTTACTTTGTGTGTTTCAGAGGCCCTGCAGGGTACATAAAGCAAATAATTTAAAAAGATTTTAAAAAGAAATCATGAGGTTATCGTGGTGTGTCTTACTTTGTGTGTTTCAGAGACCCTGCAGGGTAGATAAAGCAAATAAAAAAAATTTATAATAATAATATAATAATAATGAGGTTATCATGGTGTGTCTTACTTTGTGTGTTTCAGAGACCCTGCAGGGTAAATAAAGCAAATAAAAAATTTAAAAAAAATCAAACTAAAAAAAAAAAAAAAAAAATTTAATTCATGAGTTTATCATGGTGTGTCTTACTTTGTGTGTTTCAGAGACCCTTGCCCGGTCCCATACCCGAGACCTCCACCACGCACCACCTGTACAACCAAGACCTCCCCCTCCAACCGAACGACAAGGTCAAATGGAGGTCAAGTCCAGGTCAAGGTCAACGTTAACGGTAATCTGGATCCGTGCCTCAAGATTTCCTCCTCGCCCTTCACTCAGAAACGACAGTCCGTCGTGAAAATGTGAGCTCTCTACCAGACTGCAGACCACCCGCAGCTTTGGATTGGCTGAGAGAGAAAACGAACAGATATTTGAGGAATCATGACATGAGAATTTCTATAAAAGAGAATCATATTCGATGTTATTGATAACTTTTTGGATCATTGGATGACTATTGTTACTGGTTGTTTAAAACTGCTACGATTATATTTGTGAGGTACAGACCATTGGCCTATAAACCAGTTTCCATTGGCCGATGAAAACGGCGGAGATTTTTTGCGTTCCACTAAAAGCCCATTTCCATTGGCCGTCACCGATCTACAGTCAGGAAACACCTAGGGACCTTTAGCACTACTGACGCAAATTAGTCAATGGAAACTAACCTGAAGGGAACTTAAAAAATCTTCGCCGTTTTTGTCGGCCAAAGGAAACAGGATTTATTTGGGTGAAACTTGAGATACTCAGTTGTGCTGAGTGTCTTCGCCAGATGGAAATATTTATTACAAGGATTTATCTCTTGTCTCAGATGTAGTATTTATAAGATTAGAAGACTTTTAGAACAATACATGGTATAATTATCATCAAACACCCACTGTGATATAAAACTATACTTTAATTAAACATTTCCTATTTAGCCATTTTCGATTTAAAGCTAAGTGCTTGATGATTTTCACACAAATAATGGATGTATATTTCTTAATCGTGAGCAAAGGTGTCCTGTATAGTTATAGATTTGGTATTCAAAATATTCCTTTTTCTTATGTACAGTTTCAGAATGATTCAGCATACCTAAATTTCAAATAAGGTATGGGGCATGCACTGCAACTAAACTGCCATTTTGAGCACCATCACAAATTAAAAGAAGGGTTAGAGGGTGCGTCCACCAACCACGACAGGGCTGCGACACGCGCCGACAAGAAATTTCCAATATCGGTGCCTTGTCGTGAGGAGAGGAGCTCTGCGACAGCGTTGTCGGGGCGTGCCGGGAAGAGTAAGCTCCACCTAAATTTTCTATCGTAGACCTCTGCGACAACCTCCTGACATGCCACGACACGCCACGACAAGGCTCTAAAATCGAACATGTTCGATTTTGTTGTAGCCTTGTCGGAAGGCCCCCGACAACCTCCAGACAAGCTTCGTGTCGCAGCCTGTCGGGGCCTTGTCGTAGCCTCTTGTCGAGAACTAGGGTCCACCAACCACGACAAAGCTACGACACGCCTTCCAATCGTAGAGCTGTCGTGGACCTTGTCGGAAAGCCGTTGTCGCAGCCTTGTCGTGGTTGGTGGACGCACCCTCTTAAGCTGGGGCACCCACTGCTTGCGATATGGCTCCAACATGGCTTCAACATGAACCCCAATTTCTGCATCATAGCCTTTTTAAAATGTTGAAAAATTAGGTTTCATAAAATGTCAGAGAACGAAACTAAATAAGCGCATCGTTGTTGTGACGAAATTCTAAAAAATGTTGTGTCGTAGTGTGTCGGAATGTTTGTCGTAGTGTGTTGGAACCACAGTGGGAGCCCAACCACATAAATGGGGGCGTCCACCAACCACAACAAGGCTACGACAATGGGTTCCCGATAAGGTGCACGACAGGCCTACGATTGGAAGTCCTGTCGTAGCCTTGTCGTGGTTGGTGGACCCTAGTTCCCGACAAGAGGCTATGACAAGGCCACGACAGTCTGCGACATGAAGCTAGTCGGGGGCCTGTTGGGGGCTTCCGACAAGGTTACGACAATATCGAACATGTTCGATTTTTGCCACGACTGGAGCCTTGTCGTGGAGTATTGTGGTTTCCTCGATATCACTGTCGTAGTGTGTGGGGACCATGGACGCCTTTTTTACGGAAACCAATAACATCTACGACACGCCCCGACACCACTGTCGTAAAGCCCCTCTTCTCACAACAAGGCTGCAACAAGGCGCCGATAGGAAGTTTCTTGTCGGCTCTTGTCGTAGCCTTGTCGTGGTTGATGGACGCCCGCCTTTAACCTAGCATCTACTGGGCTAAAACTCGGGCTCCCGATGCATGCCGATTAGCCTTACATTTGACTTCCTGATTCAAATAAAAAAAAATTATCGGGAGGTTAGACAAAATTGTACTACACTTCTATGATGCACGCTACGATACACATCGATATGCCACGATTGGCTCCCGACACCCCACGATTACAAATCCGAATCGCAGGACTCCCGATAAGATCCAACATGTTTGATTTTGCGTGGCGTATTGGTGTGTATCGAGAGCCTATTTGACAGAAAAATCTTGACTGAAAATTATGAAATTTCGGAATTAGGTACAAATTATATGGACAAATTGTCTCTGTATATATGATTTTATTCCGTTAAATCTAATGGCCTGAAATCAATAGTATTAGACAAGAAATATTATTCTGTCTCAGTTGGATATCAAAAAGCTATCGTCTTAGTGTATGAATAATAATATGATATTTTTATTATAAATACTCGAAAAGGATTATTTATATTTATGCAATATTTCCTTATCTATAGTATATTTTAATATCAAAATAATGCCTGCGATCTGCAATGGTACATTGAGTAAATCATGAGCTAATCGTAACCTGTTTTTGACCCACCAAAGTAGTCCCGATACATCATGATACATACCGATAGGCTACGATTAGAATTTTCGTGGACTACACCATGAGTTTGCCATTTCTAATCGCAGTGTATCGGGGGGCCTGTCGTGGTGAATCGGGGGTAGTGGGTGTCCGGTTTAAAACTCGTCTACGATAGGCCTTACGATGCACCTTCCTATAAAAAATCAAAATCGTGTCGGAAGAGAAGCTGAAATTGTGGCAGTTGATCACGTTCCTAAGGTTAACCTATGATTCAGATCGGCAATAAATTGTTTTAATTTTCATGCCAAATTGTCTGATATGCCATTAATTAAATCTCGTATTTGATTATACGCTGGCATAATAGAGTGGCGACATTTAGGAACAGAATGCTGCCGTTTCAGGGGTTCTTCGGTTTGACTCTGGTTCTATGTCCCTGTCCAATTTTTTTCAAATGTCGCAACACAGATGTCCAACATTTTTTAGTCCATCACTCTGTTATTAGTTTCCACTTATTAGATCAAATGGAGTGTGGTGGTCTAATCTATTTTCTTGGCATTTATAAAGACCTTCAGAAATGGCATAACATAAAATGTGAGAGGTATATACATATATATGCACATAAATGTGTACATATTTATATATATATATATATTGTTCAAATTTAGGTCAAATGGTGGGGAGTAGGCTGCTTGAGGGCAACTCCGAAATTCTTTTTAGTATATATATATATATATATATATATATATATATATATATATATATATATATATATATATATATACACATATATACGGGTGTATGTTTCCAATTCACGCGATTTGGATGTGCTTAACACAATTGTTATCTGAAAAAAATCTGCTACGAACTTCAATTGTTTTTACTCGTGATGGACCTAAATGTTCCCTGCTTTACACAAGTCTGTTGCCCATGGAATATCTCATGGGGTGGTATAGAAACAAGGCACAGAAGGTGCAAGCTATGTGGCGTTTCCACCTGCCGACTGAATCCACACCGATGAAGTTCATGCTGTACGAAAGTCGGTCGGTGATTCTCCGGGTGCACCCCTCTCATAAGATCTCACACTCTCTAAGTGGTATTCTGTACTCTCACTACGCTCTATGAGAGAAGAATTCTTAACGACCTAGGCTTAGAGCCTTGAGAGTCCACTGGCCTACCTCCCGTGCTAAAGATGTACACCAATGCAACCCAAAGATTCCTAGTGGGAATACTGTGTACCAGTGGATTCTCAAGGCTCTAAGCCTAGTTCGTTAAGAATTCTTCTCTCATAGAGCATAGTGAGAACCTTGTACAGAATACCACTTACCCGGCGTTTATACTAGACGATTATAGGCGGCGATTCTTGAACCTGACGACTTTCAGCCGTATAAGTCTAGAAATCGTCTGATATAAACGCCAAGTTCATGAATGTTACGCAATAAAGCACCACCTCACGACTATTAGACACGCTCTGATCCCGGCGACTATTTCAAGCTGCTTTGAATGAGTCGTCTAGATGGGCGGCGATTCTGTGAAACTCATAGTCGTCAGTGTGAACGCTCGTGTAAATTCTGATGTAGACGACTTTTGCGGTGGCAACATTGCCACCGCCTGGCGACTATTGGCTGACGATCTACAGTCGCCACATATTTAGTTGTCTAGTGTAAACGCCGGGTTAGAGAGTGTGAGATCTTATGAGAGGGGTGCACCCTGAAAGGTGTGTGGTACATAATCAGTGACCTGCACTGCAAAAATGCGATGGATGCTGATCTACTTCTGGTAGTAAAATGTAGACCGCCAAAGAAAAAATCAATTCGCTTTGATTTCGTAAGTGGGTGCAGAAGTCGGTCTGTGGTGCCAAATTGCATAAGGTGGGAGAGAAAAATCGTTGACCATTTCTGTTACCACCTGACGATTATTGCACTAAATGTGTCGCATAATCGGTTAGCAGTGTAATCAGTAGTCATAATCGGCAGGTGGAAACGCCGATTACCGGATAAACCAATCAGGGCTGTTTGAGGTTGATGTTGTTTATTTCTCTATTACAATTTAAATATGTATCTTCATCATTCATGTAGATATTTATAGCAAGAATCTCTGGTCTTTTGAGACAACTGCGAGTTTTGTTTTGGGGTTCAGAAAATTCAGAAGGTGTTGCTCACTGAGAAAATGTCGGTGCCAATAATTGGCGACCATTCAAGTATCTGACTGAATGCAATAATCGTGGGCAGAAATCGTCCGATGTAAATGTCGCCTAATTGTAAAGCCTAGGGGCCTAGACTAGCTAGGTGTAGACCTTAAGAAGAAGTTCCTATGACAAATCGATCACGTTTGATTTTGTCGCAATACTATTCCCTTGGAACCCTGTCAGAATGTGTCGGAGTCTGTCGGAAACCGTTTCGGAAGTCCACTGCTGTGAGAAACTTGTTCATTCTGTCAGAAAAAGGTATTCTGTGTCTGAACTATTATTTACAGATTCAAAGGCTATTCGTGATCATTGCCCCATCTATAAGCCATTTTCTATTGGCCGATTTTTCACCACCGCTTTGCAGTCGGGAACCACGGAATGAATTGTTTGTTGTATACCGACACCAGATGAGTTAATGGAAACAGCCTGGCATTTGGATGTTCGCCGATTAATTGTGCCCAGATTATGCAATTATGTAGCATTTCCACCCGCCGATTATAAACCCCGATTATGACATTTCGCAGTGCCGACCGATTAACCACCAACTGACTTGTACAGCGTGAAACCTATCGGTGGAATTTTCGTCGGCAGATGGAAACACCCCATAAGATAACCACCGACCGATTTTGGTCAATGACCGACAAAATCAAAACGCTTTGATTTCATCTGTGAGGCTCAAGGTTTTAAGGAGAAATTTAAATCAGTATGCACCTATAAAATGCCGTATAAACAAGCCATGCTTAGTACCCTCGCCGATTATTTGATACTGATGGGCAATCGGTGGCAACACCGACAGACTTTTAAGGGAACTCAATTAATCGGTTCAGTTTTGGGTGGCCAATGTAAAACGGCTTTATCTCAGGATATCGCGAGCTATTGGCGTGACCATGATTTGTTGTGAGAGTGGCTGAAATATCTCTTAATTTGTGTAAAATGTTCATTCCAACAAAATATCTGATACATGAGGAGAGAGTTTTTCATCTTCACTTCATACGTCTCGATAATGGCCCTGCATGTTTTTTGTGACTATATCAATTCAATGTGAATAAGCCTGAAGGCAGTGAAATCGGTTGGGTTTTTTTTCTTGTTATTATAAGTATGTTATTGTAACATGATATTGACAATTATTGGAGTGTAAATATGCACATATGATAAGAGGATACGTCGGTATTGATATTGATTGGTCCGTGTGATCGTTATTGTCAAAGAGGATTTAGAGATCAAATCTTGAAAAGAATAAACCTATGTTCAATTGGTACTCCTTGTCTTCTTGTTTCTCAATAAACTAATATTAGCATCCAGTAAACTCCCGATACACTCCGATATGCCCTACGATGCACCTCCCGATAAAAAAAATCAAAATCGCGTCGGAAGGCCACCTCCTACATCATGATGTATCCTACAAAAATATAATTGAAGATAACACCTCAGACAAACACCCTGTGAGGTACATGAATCTTAGCAGGATTTGTCTCAGACAAACACCCTGTGAGGTACATGAATCTTAGCAGGATTTCTCTCAGACAAACACCCTGTGAGGTATATGAATCTCAGCAGGATTTCTCTCAGACAAACACCCTGTGAGGTACATGAATCTCAGCAGGATTTGTATCAGACAAACACCCTGTGAGGTACATGAATCTTAGCAGGATTTCTCTCAGACAAACACCCTGTGAGGTACATGAATCTCAGCAGGATTTGTCTCAGACAAACATCCTGTGAGGTACATTTATCTCATGAGGATTTGTCTCAGACAAACACCCTGTGAGGTACATGAATCTCAGCAGGATTTGTCTCAGACAAACACCCTGTGAGGTACATGAATCTCAGCAGGATTTGTCTCAGACAAACACCCTGTGAGTTACCTGAATCCCGTGTGAATCCTACCTCACAGTTGTTGTACAGGGATCCCGTGTTGGCAGGCTTGTTGATGGCTACACGCTTGCCGTCCAAAGCTCCCACCGCATGTGTCACGCTCCACCGTTCGTCAAACACCTGGGGGCTGTTGAATAATAAACCTACAATAAAAAAAGATCGTATAGAAGTGTCTTTGGTCCCAAAACGTAGCATAAAAAATACGACATATCCAATGATGAATGGCGTCCTACGATAAAGTAGTATTAAACAGCCAATCGAAATGAAGGCCGGCAACATAGGAATATCTCCTAACGATAATTCAGTAATACACGAGCGCTAGCGAGTGTATTACGATGTCAACCTCGGGTGGTTTACAGAGCCGCCTGTCCACAAAACCATCGTTTGTTGTATTTATTATCCATCTTCTCCAATAAATTAAACCCAGTTTTTGCCATATTAAAAGGTACAACAATAGGGACTATTTCTTTGCTCTATAGCACAAAGGGACTATTTTTCCCGTATACCATGGTTTTGAGGCCGTATACTGCAGTTTTGAATCCGTATACCACAATTATGGTATCTGACAGGTTTTATACAATGGGTCGTGGTTTACTGAGTCCCCATACATTTCCAATGGGGTCTTTGTATACGATAGATAATGAAGGAAAATGGTCTCTCTTTGCTATAAAGCAAAACATAATCCCTTTTGATATACCCTTTAACATGGAAATTCCTGGGTTTAATCAATTAGAGACGATGGGGTCTTTGTATACGATGGATAATAAGATGAATGTTAAAATCTGTAAATAAGTGGTCAGATGATTTCCATTGCGACGTGCACAGAATATTCCCAGGGCACACTTGGCAGCGGCTTCTTCCTCTGAGCACGCTACTCGGGGTTAAATCGATTGGATTATGTAAGTTTCCCTCAGGGGGAAGTGGGAGCCGCCAGCGCGCCATCGATGGAGTTACATCCTAGACGGGACCAACGGCGACGAATCAATTTCCTTAGCAGGCCCGGCCCGCACCTAAAACTGGAATCTGGGGGTGAGTGGTGACGTGGTGGGGGATTTAGGTGCTGGGACGTTGAGAGGGGAATGTCCATCAAAGCGATTCGCTAACTTTATTCTGAGGCGCGGCCACGTGACCACTTCAGTAAGTTAGGGGTGGCATCCACTGAGCTCCCGATGCGCTCGGGTATGCCCGACGATGCACCTCCCGATTAAAAATCGAAATCGCGACGGAAGGTGAACTCTCATCCGGGCAGTTGGCTATGTCTCTGTGATTCTGCTCCAAATAAAAATGGGGGTCAACGATTTTGTCCCGTTGAAAATCGTGTATTGTAGGGTCTCTATGACATTTCAACATGTTAAAATGGAAGGTGCTAATCGGAAGCATCGAAGAGGATTCTTGTGGAAAAATCAGTCTTACTATGAGATACTCACCGGAAAATTGGTTTGACTTGGAACAGAGCTTTTAGTATCTGAAGAAAATGTCGTTCTATGTGTCCTGGTAAACATTATTGATGCGATATTTCCTGAATATATGTATAGTATATGTAAGGGCCGGTGTCTACTGAGCTCCCGATACACTCCGATATGCCCGACGATGCACCTCCCGATTTAAAATCGAAATCGCGACGGAAGGTGACCTCTCATCGGGGCAGTTAGCTACGTCTCTGTGATTCTACTCCAAATAAAAATGGGGGTCAACGATTTCTTCCCGATGAAAATCTTGTATCGTAGGGTCTCTACGACATTTCAACATGTTAAAATGGAGGGTGCTAATCGGAAGCATCGAAGAGCATTCTCACGTGTGAGATACTGATAAGAAAATCATATGCCCATATGCCCTGCAAATTTCGTGATTTTAGATTAGGTTTAAGTGTCTCAAATCAATATTTTCTTAGTTGGACTTGGAACAAAGCTTAAATGCCTAAAAAAATACATTGTTGTTCTTTGTGTCCTTGGAAACATTATGATGTGATATTTCCTGAATTATAATGTATCGTATATCTAAAAATGAAGATAACACCTCAAGATATGCACTTCTGCCCTGGTAATATCGCGGGGCATTACGGGACCATGGGCACCTTTTTTTTTTTACAAGAAAACCCATTACGATGGGTGGTGAAGTGGCATACCTAGAAATTTGTCTACGATATGGATCCTCATGATAAGGCCCGGCGTCCATATACTGCGATAGAAATTTGGACCTACCGATATAGCACCGATACAAAAAGACAATATCGGAGACATATCGGGAAAGTGCAAAATCGTAGACATATGTCTAGACATGCCAATCCACCACGCATTGTATGGGGTTTTTATCGGTGCCTAATCGCAGAAACGTGGTCAACTGCCCCGATATAAGTTGACCTTTCGACGCGATTTTGACTTTTTATCGGGAGGTGCATCGTAGACCATATCGGAGCCATATCGTAGTAGGTGGACGCCGGGCCTAAGTCTCCAATATTTACTTTTTGTATCGGGGCCATATCGGTAGGCCTCAATTTCTATCGTGGGACCTTAGTTAGTCTGGGGCGACTCCAGGAGTTCATGGAAGGATTCCCGTTGACATGAAGAAGTGGGGGAGGGGGGGGTGAAAAGGGGAAGTACAATATCTCAAAGAAAATCATTTCAGGCCATGCACACCTTTCGATATTGTATACCCGGGAAAACACCGCAAGGGCAGTTTTGCGCCGACTTGAAGTGGGATCCACACGATGGGATCCATGTACCTCACAGGATGTTAGGCTGAGATAAATCCTGCTGAGATTCCTTACCCGAATACAATTTCTTTGTCTAAATTGTAATGTTTTATTTCCCTGAGACAAGTTTTTCTCAACTGCAATTGTTGGCGACATTTACCCATTATAAGGAATATGATCTCATGAGATTTTGAACCATGTGAGGTACATGAATCCCATCGTGTGAATTCCACTTCATATCATTTTGAGGAGGGACTTTTTTGGGGAAAAAAAAAATGGAGGGAGGGAACGGGAGAGTCTCAAAGTGTGCATTGCCCTTTTATAGAGTATTGCCGGTAAATGGAGGGATTCCCTTACACATGATGTGAATACTGATGTGCAGTTTTGTAGAAAAAAAAGACATTTTTAGTTTTAAAACATATATACATTCATTATCCACCTAATGCAAAGTGTCAGTCCTTATATGAGGAAAACAAATGTGACTATTTAAGAGCAACTTTGGACAAAAATTTGTCAAAACGAAAATTCTGGGTAAGGCAGGACCAAGTAAAGCACCCTCATGTATATGGGCTTAGGTCCAAGCCTTTATTGAGTTTACAAACTCTATATGTGATGTGGAAAATGGCAATGTAACCAAACTGTCTCAACAAAGAAATAAAACAAAAAAATGAATAAATCAATTAAATAATCTGAGGTTGGGCGTGGCACACTTATCGGAGATTTGTGTGAATTTTGTGTGATTTTTTCCAACCATGGAGTTTCTCGTAAACCACGACGGAACGAAAAAATTACACAAAATCAATTAAATAATTCCCTCAGTGTAATGCTAAGCCCCACAGCGGCTTTATCTTAAAACACACGCTTGACATCGTAATGGAGTTCAATTTCCACTGTATTTTATTTTTACCGATGGATAAACTGCACTCGTCCCCATATTTGACCTTCGTGTACTCGGCCAGTTAATGTGTGAGAGAATCATCTTCCAACTGGTTCTGGGACTTTTACCCAGAAGCTTTCAGGACCTACTCCTGATTATCGCTCTCACCATGACTCGGATATCCGCACGTTCCAAGATGAGAGTACAATATATATGGATAAAAGGATTCTGGGGCTTGTTTAATAATCTAGGATCGCACATGAAGACCTTTTTCTGTACCTCGTACAAGGGTTATCGTTTAATCATATTCAAGTCCGCAATGTTCGCTACGACAGTCTTAGCCGTCCAGTTTTTGTACTCCATATTTACATGTTTCTTAGAGTTAAGAGGACACAGTTGTGTGCCTGTATACCATCTGATATTAATAGTAATAAGAAGTTGAGAGGAGAGTGTCATGACTATGTCCATCTCAATTCTATGAGCCAGGGAATTGAAAAAGACATGCGTATAATAAAACAAACTCACATGTGTATGGGACATAAGGTAAATAATGACTAAGCTCTATAGCCTTGCAGAAGTACGCCAAATGAAGGGATCGCTCTATGTTCATACAAACGCAAGGAGTCTAAAATCAAAATTCGATTCATTTACAGCGCACTTCTCCAACATATCTTGTGATATTATATCAGTATCTGAAACTTGGTATACTAAAAATGATGACTTGTTAAGTTATCAACTAGCAGACTATAACTGTTACAGGATTGATAGAAATTGGAAAAACCATCCAAACGACCCTGACCCCAAGATTGGAGGAGGAGTGTGCACGTTTGTTAAAAAAAGCATAAAATGTGATGCTAATATCTTGAAAAAATTCAATGCAAGCACTAGAGATCTAGAAATACAATGTCTTATGTTAAAAAAGGTAAAAGAAAAGGACCTGGTATTCTTAAATGTTTACAGACCAAGGAATGGCAATGTGCAACAGTGCTTAAATAGCTTAACTGAACTCATACAAGAAATAAGAAACAATCACAACTGTGAAATACTGCTAATGGGTGATGTAAACATTAATACTGTTAACACTTTGGACAATAATGTTAATGATTTCCTTGACACACTGGTATCCTTGGATCTTCCCCAGCTTATCCAAGATATTACAAGGTATTCTGAAAACAATTCCACACTTGACTTAATATTTACTGATATTAAACACATTCGTAAATCTGGAGTACTAGAAACGACGTAAAGTGACCACCAATGCATTTTTTGTATTAAAAAGAAAACGTGTGAACCAAACAACATGAAAAAGATATATGGTAGAAATTATCAAAGATATAATGCTGAGAACTTTACTCAACAAATCAAAAATGAGAACTGGGATGTGTACTATACACTAACAAATGTAGATGACAAATGGAATCTAATACTCTCTAAAATTAAAACAATACTAGACAGGATGTGCCCCTATAAAGAATTTTACATAAAAGAAAAACAAGAACCCTGGATCACTAAAGAAATATTGGAATTAATTCATACTAAGAACCGGTTACTTAAGACAGCTAGAAAAACAGGGAAACATGATGACTGGGTGACTGCCAGGGAAAATAGAAACAGAACAAATCAGTTAATAAAATCCTCAAGACAAAACTACATACTAAATCAAATAAACTCCACAGGAGGGGATCACAAGAAATTTTGGCGGTCGATCAGTGGTATCCTCCCTGGCACTCACTCCAAACCTGAAAATCTTATTTTATTGAATGATTCGAATGGTAATCCTCTTCCTGACTCAGAAGTTCCCAATTATATAAATCAGTTTTTCTCAAACATAGGCCATAATCTATCAAAAACAATGTACACACCTTTCAAGCATTATGACACATGCAACCCTATTCAAATGGAAGCTTTCAAAACAACAACAGAGCAAATAATTAAACTAGCAAAGCATATCAATATCAATAAGCAATCCATGGTAGAAGGAATCAACTCAAAGATCTTAAAAGACACGTTTATTGCAGTTCCCATTATTATACAAGACCTAATATGAGAAAACGTAGTTACTGAGCCCGTACGGGTGGCCGTTCAAGGTCATTTGATGAAAAAATACGGCCCGACGCCGCAGGCGGGAGGGCCGTATTTTTTCATGACCTTTCCTGCACCGTGGTTAATGCCCCTGTTCCTGTACAAAGCTAATGACATTCACTAAGGCCCGCTAGCAGTAAAAAACTGGCAACGATCGATGTGTAGCAACAGAATACGCTGTAACTTCACCTACCGTAGGAATTAAACTGAAGATATCAGCGTTTGAATACGGCGACTTCGACATCCACTGAGCACCGGGATGTGGGAGGGTGAAAACCCGGCAACTGCCGACGTGGAGCGGACTATGAAATGTATGACACAGGACGACCTGGAACTCTCGTAGCCAACGTAATTATGACGTCGACAACGCGAAGGGGCGGAACGGGAGGCGATCAGACTTGTTGTTATCGATTAATGTTTCAGCTATTTAAACGGTATTAGGTGAATGTACACGTTATTTACCTCGATATTTGGAAATTACGCATTCCCAATTGTTACGGGTAGGTCTTATAATGTCTCTTAAGTTATGAATGGGAGAGAACCGCCATTTTTTTGTTTGTTTTTGACATGGACACTGCTCTCTCGCTATTGCGATATTGTACGTTAGTACGACGTAGTGTATGTCGCAGCGGGACGGACGTTTTGCAATGCTTAAGCCTATGGGAATCCATACGTCCTACTACTCGGCGGGCCCGAACGTTATTTATACAATGCCAAGCAGCGGGAAGTAACTCATAGATGTTCGCCTATAGGTGTATAGTAATGAACACTTCCTTTACCCAACAGAAGATACCACAATCATGGAAAGAAACCTGTGAGATACCAATTCCGAAAGGAGGCGATGAAAAATCAGTATCTAATCTTCGTCCAATCACTCTTGAACCGCTTCCTTCTAAGTTTATTGAGTCAATAGTGCATGCACAAATAAATGGTTTTATTGAAACTCATAAAATACTTTCCAATCGGCAATTTGGTTTCCGGGGGGGCTACTCCACAGTCAACTCCATAGCCACATTAAGGCCACTCAAAAAAAAATTGTTTCTCATCACCAAGCCATGAAAAATATGACGAGAGCGTGTTTTTGTTTTTTTTTTGGTTTTTTTGCTGGGTCAGAGATGGCTTTTGAAGTGTAATAATATGGACTTCAGACAAACTTATTTAGGTCATATCTTGCACTCTCACTGTAGGCCTTCCGACATGTCGGAAGCGTGGGAGTAATTGCAGTAGTGGACCTCGACTTCCGACAAGGACTGCCACACATCCCTGACAACATGGTGGAATTGTTGGAGTGTGTCGGGAGGCTTCCGACATGTCGGAGTGTGTCGGAGCGTGTCGGAAGGCTATCGTAGCATGCTGCACTAGTGGACGGAGGCTTCCGACAAGGGCTAAAGGCAGGCGTCCACCAACCATGACAAGGCTACGACAATGGCATTCCGACAAGGTCCACGACAGGCCTACAATTGGTGGACTTGTTGTAGCCTTGTTGTGTTTGGTGGACCCCAGTTCCCGACAGGAGTCTACAACAAGGCCACGACAGGCTGCCACTGGGAAGCTTGTCGGGAGCCTTCTGACAAGGTTACGACAAAATTGAACATGTTCCATTTTTCCTATGACTGGACCTTTGTCTTGGAGTGTCATGGCGTGTCGGGAGCGTGTTGCAGAGGTCTACGATAGTTGATTTTGGGGGAGCGTGCACTTCCCAACACGCTCCGACAACGCTGTTGTAAAGCCCCCCTTCTTACGACAAGGCTGCGACAAGAACCGATTGTTCCAGGAGCAGGGTTTTACTGTAATTGGTTACACTTGATGCATCACTTTTGCCAACCACATAAACCACATTGAATGCATTCCTTACATCAGGAGCTTTAATTTGATACCAAATACTCATATCTTTCATGATTTCTATCAAATGTTCATCTCATTTATGAAAAAAAAAATTAAAAAAATTCTAAAAACATTTTTGCTGACGCGCGCGGTGATGAGAAACAAGTTGTTTTTTTAAGTGGCCTAACTGACAAAATTTTACTTAACAGGAATATTGGAAACGACACAATAGCTTTTTTCGTAGATTTCAAAAAAGCTTTTGATACTGTTGGTCACAAAATACTTCTTCAAAAATTACATCATTATGGTATACGAGATCGAAATTTAAATTGGATTCGAAATTACTTAGCTAATAGAAATCAGACTACCCGTGCTAATAATATTAATTCCCCCCCACATGGAGTCGGCTGTGGAGTGCCCCAAGGCTCTATTCTGGGACCTTTAATGTTTATTCTTTACATCAATAACTTAACTGAGGCAATTAAAGACTCAGAGACCTGCCTTTATCCTACCCCTAATAAAAAACCGCCATAGACTTAACATAGGGAAATTTTATGTTGCAGGCCGTGACATAAAGTGTTTTTTATGCCACTAGAGTAATAACAATATTGACCAATCAGAGAGCAGGATGTCAGCTACTATGAAAAATGTTCTGTTGGTTGTTGACTCAATATTTATCTTTTTAACAGTAATATAAGCATAGACGGGGTAGGATAAATACGAAACCGAACTTGAGTTAGACTTGTCAATGTCTATGCCACGACGGGAAGGTCTGCTCCTCACTACACTCGGCTACGCCTCGTGTAGTAATACACGACCTTCCCGTCGTGGCATAAACATTGTCAAGTCTAACTCTCGTTCGGTTTCTACTAATTATGCCGACGACACTGTGTTGTTTAACTCAGGACGTGATACAAACAACATTGGTGAACAACTACAGTTGTCAATGGATAATCTAGCCACCTGGTGCGAGCAAAACAAACTCACTGTAAATTCAGCCAAGACAAAAATACTACACTTTACCTCTAAAAGAAAAAAAGACAAAAGAACACCAGAAATTACTTTTAATGGTTCTCCACTACAAAACGTTGTTGAATATCGTTACCTAGGAGTAATCCTGGATTCCCATCTTAATTACCACTCCCATATAAATAACATTGTAAAAAAGGTATCCTATCGGATGTATCAGTTGAGCAAAATGTGCCCCTACCTCGATGTTGAAAGTGCGCTTAAGGTTTATAAATCCACGATCATGCCGTATCTCGACTACGGCAATGTACTTTTTGTAACATGGACTTTTGTTATGTAAACAAACTTCAAAAGTTACAAAATAAATGCTTACGTATATGTTTAAGGGCAACCATTTATATCTCGATAAGAACCTTGCACAATGTATGCAGAATTCCCTATCTGTCGGAACGTATAAACTGCCATGTATTAAATTTAATGTACTTAAGGTCAAGAAAAGACGATTTTTGCCAACAACAAACAGCCTTCACTCGTGCCCAAATAGCACTGGTTTTAAAGACAGTAACTCCTAATTGTGAAGCCTATGCACGTTCAATAGGCCATTATGGTGCCATTAAATGGAACAACTTGAGCCCAGCAAATAGGTTCATAGAGAACTATAAAGAGTTTAAAAGACTCACAAAGACGAACATGAAGAACAGTATCCCCACCTAAATAAAAAAAACTGTAAATATTTACCTGGGTATATAAATTGTTTGTCCTGATACTGCCTATGTAATGATACCTATCACTTAGCTACCAAAATCTACTGTCGTACTCTGTAAATTACTGTATACTACAAACAAGCCGATATGAATCTAGAGAGCTTATACATGTCTTGATGCACTGACATTGTTTCATACCTTGAGTAATTTATGGATTCATGCTGGATGTATGTTAGGCACTATGTCTCAATTGTTTTAGTTTAAGGAATGGGGCAGGTTATGAAAATCAAGCTATACAAGACTTGATAACCACCCCGATTTTGATGTCAACAGAATAGTTTATCAGAAAGATCAAATTCATGTTATAACTGCCTGAAACCAAAATGTCTGATGTTAGATTTTCCCAGCGGCAAAGGAAACTATGTACCCCTATGACATTGTTGACAATCAAAATAAAAGTTCTGAAAAAAAAATAATAAAAATAAGGTCGTCCATAAATGTTGAATACAGTTAACCCACATCGTCCCTTGGCCTCTATGGCATACAGAAAGGGGTATACAGAAAGGGGTAGACATGTATAATCCTAGATTATCAAACGGGCCCCTGGACTAGAAGACGATGAAGATGTGACCTCTTTGAAGAGTCTTAAAGCCAATACCCACTGAACGATTTCGTTTCCACCGATTAACTCCCTGAATCGTTAGGGTTATTTAACTTGTCTCGGGCAAATATGTGCATTGCGTCGACAGTTCCCACAACGTTTATGGCAGCCATTAGCATGAGCTAATCGTAAGCAAATTCTGTCCACACTGGACGGACGGACTGCGTAAATCGTGAGCGATTTAGGGCCACCGATAAAGGAACAAGTAATAAATCTCAGTATATGGGAGTTAAATTGGTGAGCTGACCTCAGTCTGTGTGTGGCATGGGCATTTCTGCTCACCCAGCGACTAATTAAGGGCCATAATTGGTAGGAACCACGGGGGGTATTTCTTAAACTCCGTTGTCGGCGACAACGGGAAGGAACACGTTCCTTGATTTATCGGTCCTGATTTCGGAACATTGGACTGCAATTTGTCGGCGACAAAGGTACATCGCATGGGGGGGATTTCCAAATCTTAGGCAAATTACTGTAGGGGGGTGTCACATTGGCCGACACATTTTCTAGGCCTCGCCTGAGCTTACGATTGTTCTTTTGTCGCCGAGAAAGGAACATTCATGCTCCGAAATCGTTCAGTGTGTATTGGCTTTAACTCATATCGATCTCTCATTGCTATTAAATGGGGCGTTTCCACCTGCCGACTGAAAACCTGGGTATAATTCTCACGCTGTACAAAAGTCGGACGGTGGTTCTCTTTGTGAAAGGTCGGTGGTACATATTGACAAAAATCGATGAATTTTTGGACAGGCAGCCATAAACCACGAGGGTTGGCGTGTAGTAATCCTCGAGCGCAAGCGATCGTATTGCGACGTCAACCTCGAGTGGTTTACAGAGCCGCCTGTCCACAAAACCATCGTTTGTTGTATTTAATATCCATATTCTCCAATAAATTAAACCCATAATTACCATATCGGGTATAACAATAGGAACTATTTCTTTTCTCTATAGTAAAAGGGACTATTTTTCCCATATACCATGGTTTTGAGGCTGTATACCACAGGTTTGAATCCGTATACCACAGTTATGGCATGTGACAACTTTTATACAATGGGTCGTAGTTTACCGAGTCCCCATACATTTTCAATGGGGGCTTTGTATACGATGGATAATGAAATCGGTGACTTAGACAGCAGTGGACACACACCAACGTTTGATAAGTAAAATGTGTGAGTCCAATGCACACCTACAGATTCAGGGTTGAAGGATTAGTTCCCAAATCGTATAGTTGTCGGTGAACTTGTCGCAGGCAAATGACGTAACCCAAACCAGGAGTATTTCAAATGTTCCGTTGTCGCCGACTGGATTTATCAACATGTTGATAAACTTTTTGCGAGTGATTTAGGAACACCAGCCAGCAACTCGTCAGTGACAAAAGACCATTTCAAGGGGGGTGAGGTTCACTAATCGTTGGCTGACCCTTGCCAACCAGGCCCACATCTACCAACTAGGGCCGACTGCGTTAGCATGCCTCGCCTGAGACAAAGTACCGTTCCTTTGTCGCCAACAAAGATACAGTAGTTGTGCTTTGGACTTTTTTAGTATTAACCCTTTCCCTGCAGCACGCAATTTCTCCGCACAGCATTACACTGCAGGCATTGCCTGCAGAAATAGCCCTCTTACCACAAGCACCTTATTTAGGAAAAAGCAACATCACATGATTTGTCACTGCTTTGATCAATTTACCTTTTTAAATTTTTTTTTATTCAGTAATCAGACAACATTCACCCCTGAGAGGGCGTTCTTACATGTCGACATTGGTAGCATATATGTATAAATATACATTGACGAGAGACAAGGAAGAATAGTAGAGAAGGGGAGGATACAACGCACAGGACAATACAAGGTAGGTGAAGAGAAAAGATACAATATACGTGTATGGCGTTCGGACATGGTACATGGTACATGCTGCAGTAGCCGAGGGATTTCCTGAAGACATCATGCTGCAGTAGCCAGGGGAATGCCTAGAGGCATCTTGCTGCAGTAGCCAGGGGAATGCCTGGAGGCATCATGCTGCAGTAGCCATGGGAATGCCTAGAGGCATCTTGCTGCTGTAGCCAAGGGAATAGCTGGAGGCATCATGCTGCTGTAGCTAGGGGAATGCCTGGAGGCATCATGCTGCCATAGCCAGGGGAATGGCTGGAGGCATCATGCTGCCATAGCTAGTTAAATGCCTGGAGGCATCATGCTGCCGTAGCTATTGAAATGCCTGGAGGCATCATGCTGCTGTAGCTAGGGGAATGCCTGGAGGCATCATGCTGCTGTAGCCAGGGGAATGCCTGGAGGCATCATGCCGACACACTGTGACACACTCCGACAGAGCCCTTCCTATAGTTCTACGATTAGAAATCTTTTAGCATAGCCCAATCGCAGTACTTTTTGTAGTGTGTCGGCACAACAGACTTAGACTGACCTACCTTTTAATGGTTTATCTTATAAGGCCCGGCGTCCACCTACTACAATATGGCTCCGATATGGTCTACGATGCACCTCCCCAAAAAAATCAAAATCGTGTCAGAAGGTTACCTAATATCGGGGCAGTTGACTACGTTTCTGCGATTAGGCACCAATAAAACCCTCATACGATGCGTGGTGAATTGGCATGTCTAGACATAAGTCTACGATTTTTGCACCTTCCCGATATGTCTCCTATATTTGCTTTTTGTATCGGTGCCATATCGGTAGGTCTAAATTTTTATCGTAGCAGCTGGACGCCAGGCCTAACTGGTTATTTATCTTTGTCTGCCGATAGTTGATTACCCTTATCACCTAGTGTTTTACATCTTTTTACTAATTATTACCCGTATCTTGATTAGGTTACTGTTAACCTTATCTCAAGTTTGTATGAACTCATACTTGCGCTGCGCGTATCCTACTATTTATCAATAAACCTTGTTCATCTCCAATTACTGCCTCCTTATTTTAACATAATCCCATGAGAAGTAAATTACTGCGTAATTGATAGTACTGTGTCCTTAAGAGAATCTTGAACACTTTCTATTCATTTTTCAATTCCACTGGAACCAAGAGGTACCAAATACCCCTGAGATCATAAAGACTCATTAGCCGAGTCACAAATGATCGGTATTTTAGTCTAAAAGCAAATCCATGAATTGTTTGAGAGAAAGCAGCCTGCCTACCTCAGCGATTTGAACAGGACGTTTGGCATTCGCGGTATTATCAATAACAGCTCGTTCTGAAGTCTTCATTGACATCAATTTTCATGTGTCTACGCGGCGTTTACACTAGACGATTCTGGCCAGCGATTCTGGCATTTTGCCCCAATTGATTCTGGCATTTTGCCCCCATTGACAACTTTCAGCAGTAAAAAGCTAGAAATCGTCTAATGTAAATGACAAGCGTGTGGCGAATGTCGATCGTCTGATTATATCACAATTCAGCACCACTTGACGACTATTGGACAAGCTCTGATGCCCATGACTATTTCAAGCGGGCTTGAATGACCCGTGTTTATACTAGACGATTCTGGCATTTTGCCCCCATTGACAACTTTCAGCAGTAAAAAGCTGGAAATTGTGTAGTGTAAACGCCAAGGGCATGGCGACTGTAGATCGTCTGATTATATCACATTACACAGTTTGACACCACTTGACGACTATTGGACAAGCTCTGATGACCACGATTATTTCAAGTGGGCTTGAATGACCCGGCGTTTACACTAGATGATTATGGCCAGTGATTCTGGCATTTTGCATCCCCTGACAACTTTTAGCAGTAAAAAGCTAGAAATCATCTAGTGTAAACACCAAGCATGTGTCGACTGTAGATCATATGATTATATCACATTACACAATCCGGCACCACTTGACGACTATTGGACACGCTCTGATGCCCACAACTATTTTAAGCATGCTTTAATTAGTTGTCTACAAGGGCGGCGATTCTGTGAAAATCCTAGTCGTCAGTGTAAACGCTCGGGTATATTCTGAGGTCCATGACTTTTGTGGTGGACATTGCCACCGTCTGACAACTATTGGCTTGACGATCTACAGTCGCCACATATTTAGTCGGATAGTGTGAACACCGGGTAAAAATCAAACTCATGTTGATAACAATGCATGCTCTCACGGGGGAAAGAATCAATACTGACACTGCTCTTCCCTCTATTTACTCAATTCCCCAGTGAAGTATTGAGTGTTTTCGATTTTTTCCCCAACTATTCAAAGGGCTCTATTTACCTTCGTGATTAAAGTTCCAGTCTTTTCATTGACAAAGGTACCTTAGATTAACTAGGACTTTATTCATTGATTCCTGATGCTGACCGATGGTTATATTTTATGTGTCTAGGAAGATTTATGGATTATTCTCGACTTGAGCATAACAATACCATTTCGATCTACCATTTGCTTTTGACAAATATTTCCTCGTGAGCACTTCAGTTGGAATTTGTCCATATTGACAGTTGATGATATCAACAAACGTATATATATATATTCTCTATAGGGGACAGAGCCATTGTTAGTGCATGAAGCAGTCACTAGGTGGCCAGCAGTATGGCGGGCCCCTTTGGGGGAACACAACCTCTAACCTGGCTCTTTGTTCTTACGAAAATCAACTGCCTTTGAACGTTTTACCATGGTTCCCTTGGGTCTCTACACCCATTCCAGAGCAGGATGACATAATGATTAAACCCAGGACATGATGTTTTTCACATGGAATATTTTATGTACATATTTTAGCAAGGCTTGAGTTGTAACACTTCCCCAATTATCACCCATTTCTTTTGCACCTCCATTAGTGAAGAACACCCACTTTTTCACCTCCATTAGTGAAGAACACCCACTTTTTCACCTCCATTATTGGAGAACACCTACTCGGGGGAGGGGGGCGTCATGGCAGCTCCCATGGATCATAGGCTGTATGCCCTATAGGGCACATAGCTATTGCACTATGGAGGCGGTCATCTTGCCCCCAACGCCATCCAAAACACCAAGTGGCGGGACCAATTACAATGGATTTTATCAAAAATATTTTTTGGACTTGCCTTAGAGGAATTTTAGCCTTGTATCAATATTATCTATAGATTATAAGAACTGATAACGGTTGTCTTCCGCTGTAGATATCACTCAGCTCCGTTTCGTGATTTCATGCCGAGAAGACAAACTCATGAACAACTATATGAATGTTTCATGATATTATCCTACCCCTAATAAAAAACCGCCATAGACTTAACATAGGGATATTTTATGTGGCAGGCCGTGACATAAAGTGTTTTTTATGCCACTAGAGTTAAAATAATATTGACCAATCAGAGAGCAGGATGTCAGCTACTATGAAAAAAGTTCTGTTGGTCGTTGACTCAATATTTATCTTTTAGTAATACAAAAGCATAGACAGGGTAGGATAAATATGAAACCAAACTCGAGTGAGACTTGTCAATGTCTATGCCACTCTGGTCAGGTCTGCTCCTCACTACACTCGGCTACGCCTCGTGTAGTACCACACGACCTGCCCGTCGTGGCATAGACATTGACAAGTCTAACTCTCGTTCGGTTTCTACTGATTATTATATACCTGTGGTAGTATATCCTACACATCCGCCCGCTCCTACCCATGTCGTATTTATATCTGTACGACACCTAGGTGACGTACGGGGTATGTATGTGGCGTATGGGGCATGTACGGCAGGGAAATCCAAAATCTCCCCCAGAAGCAAGGTCAAAAATTAGATATTTTAAGGTATATAATAATAGAGAAACAGGCTGACTGTCTCCGTACGGATAAAATACGCGGTAAAATTGGCTATCAGTTAAACCTCTGCTTTCGGGATCGGTTCATCTGATCGCCAATTTTACCGTATATTTTATCCGTACGGAGACAGTAAGCCTGTTTCTCTATATTATTCTCCATTCATTCTGTACATGTTTTGCAGATGATTGTCATGGTCCCATGACCTGTCAAGCGGATTTATCAATAGATGTGTCATAGCAAACTTCTATTGGATGATTATTTGGCACCGATCTGCAGTTGGGAACCACCGATGATCTTTTTTATGTACACCGACCGAAGAATAAAAAAACAGCACAACATCATAAATTGTCACTGAGTAATTTGGCGAAAATAATGGAAATGAAATCCTCTTAAATTGACAATTATTGTAAGCCAATCCGTATTCCATCATTATTTATAAGGTCATTATGATAACTGGACACCCATCTTTTATAGAACACATGTAATGAAGGTCAGTCTGTTTTGTTTATTTCAATTTCCCATGAGTAATTACAAAATATCCAATATGTTTACAAGTTGACAGAAAGATGCATTTTTCCCCCAACAATTGGAATAATCTTTCAAACATATAACTGCTGATAATACTTCAGAAGTAAGTGAGGCATTACAGAAAAGGAATTAAAAATGAATAACAGTATCACATACCTAATGTTATGGGAGAATACCCTGAAGATGAGATTTTTTTATTTTAAGTCTCCACATGCAATTTCAGGCTAAAACATTCCATTTGGTGACCTTCACCATGGTCAAGGTCAATAGCACTGTATAATATTGACCTTTCGGTCAAATATGGAAGGGTTCAAGATCATATATTATTAAAGATATCTTCTCAATTTCAATCTCAATTTCCTATCAGATTTGATGTATTCATCATTTTCTATGGAATCTTACCTTGACCTTTGACCTCATTGTCACTTAATGATGTATGATGGGAAGACAATTTCACAACATTGTGAAGTACTGATATCAGTTTTAGAAATATGTGATACAAGTTAAATTACAGGTATTTTAAGTGAATTTATATAGGAACTACTACAATTTCTAATTGAATATTTGGTCAAATTTTGAGAAAAACATTCCTTTTAGTGACCTTGACCTTGGAAAAATGTTTGATTATTATAGAATCTTAGAGTACCATGGAATATAAATATTTGTGTCAAATATCTAAGAGATCCGTGAAATATTCTTAAAGATATGACGAAATATGTTTCTACATCAGTGGGCTATGTATGAACAGATACCGTGACCTTTGACCTCACTGTGGCTTATTGGTGCATGATGGGAAGACTTGCTTTAGAACATTGCTAGGGCATGGTGCAGGGTATCCAAATAAATTATTCAAGTTGAAATACAGCTATATTAGAACAAGTTATAGAAACTATTGTAAATCCTTATTGGAAATATTGTGTAATTTTGGAAGAAAACATTCCATTTGGTGACCTTGACCTTGAGAAAAATCAAGATGGTGACACAGGCTGCTAGCTCTATGATGTCCCAATGATTTTGCCAAATATCTAAGAAATCCACCAAATACTTTTTGATAAATGAAAAAATATGTCTCAATTTCAGTGGCCTATGTTGGTCTTTTGTATGAACATATATGTTGACCTTTGACCTTGCTGTGGCTTAATGGTGCATGATGGGAATTCTATCTTCAGGGCTTAACTAGGGTATGGTGTCAGGTATCTCGATATATCATTCAAGTTGAAATACAGGCATATTAGAACAAGTTATAGAAACTATTGTAAGTCCTTATAGGAAATTGGGTGAAATTCTGGGTGGAAACATTCCATTTGGTGACCTTGACCTTGATCAAAATCAAGATGGTGACAGAGGCTGATGTCTCTATGGTGTCTCAATATATTTACCAAATATCTAAGAAATCAACTTAATATTCTCAGAGAAATGACAAAATATGTCTCAATTTCAAAACCCAGTGAAATTTGATGACCTTTGACCTTTGACCTCTAATAAAAGGTCAAATGGACACAATTACAGAAAAATGGCTACCATATCTGGAATGGCCAAAGTCTTAGCTTTCATTTGATACAATAAAATTGCTGCTATACTTCCATGGAACGAAAAGCCACTTTTTCAGGGGCTGGCCCCCTGACTACACATCATGACTCAAACAATGCCAATAAACAAATTAATGCATTTTTCTTTATTATCCATCGTAGACCAAAAAAAAACATTGAAAATGACCCATTATATAAAGCCTGTCAGATACCATAACTGTGGTATACGGATTCAAACCTGTGGTATACGGTCTCAAAGCCATGGTTTACGGGCAAATAGTCCCTTTGTGCTATAAAGCAAAGAAATAGTCCCTATTGCTATACTCTATGATATGGAAATTACTGTGTTAGATTTACTAGAGAAGATGGATAATTAATACAACAAACGATGGTATTTTAACAGGCGGCTCTGTAAACCACTCGAGGTTGACGTTGAAATACACTCCCTAGCTCGTGTATTACTACGCGTCAACCTCTGGTGGTTTACTTCTACCTGTCCACAAAATCATCGTTATTGTCTATTTAGTACAGTATATCAAATCGCGCTCAGGTACTAGTGGGGGTTCACATAGAATGTGCTACTCTAAAGGCTTTATATAGCACAGGATGGGAAGGAATATTCTCACACTAGGGGTCTAGATACCAGGTACGGTAGACTCCTTTCTTAAAGCATCTCATATCGCCGAGACACACCTAGGGCCCGTTGAATAATATTTTGTCGCGTTTGTTTTGGACGATATGACATATGACATATAAATATCTATAAAAAAAAGGAGCAAGACCAACTTGAGGTAATGAGACTTTGTTCGCTTTGCAAGATGATCGGTTTTATGATACAAAATGTACAGGATGAAGCATTATCGTAAAACTGGATGAGGTTTAATCTTGTCCACCGCATTCCACGACTGGAGTTTGGCAAAGCGATTTCATGAGGCGAAGCCAGTGAAGTCCGGAGCCAACACTTTAGGAGTGGAATGCGGTGGCCAAGATTAAAACGAATCAGGTTTTGATTTTATCCTACCCTATCTCCTCGATTTTGGAGTATTACGTGATAACAATGCTGTATGCCACTAGTGGCATATAAAACTCCGTATCCCAGTCAGTGTGGCAAACGGAAACCCAATGTTAAGCCTATGGGATTTTATATTAGGGGTAGGATAAAACACAAGAACCTTTGTAAAATATTTGGACTTGATATATTAAAGTTTTTGCTAAAAAAAATATATATATATATCGAACGATAAACGACATCCTGGATGACCTTTTCCATACTAGATGGCACAAAACTGGTCGTTGGCATCAGAATTATCGTTCAGTACGTGAAATTTGGTATACATGTACATGTATTACATATGTATAGAATTCTCTCTTCAAAATATATTTCAGTTTGAATGAGATTAAGTGCATGAAAAACGAGCTCTAGAGGTGTCTTCCGTGACGACAAATGAAAAACAAATCAACAACATTTCCAAAATGAACAATTTCTTACACCACATCAGCTGTGACATTTCAGTTTCTCATATCGTCAAAAGTTCGTTCGCCAATGACATATATTTTCTATGTTGCGTTTTGTCATCAACGAGACTTTTAATCTCAGATTTATTATTCAACGGATCCCAGGGTGCCATTTAATAATCCAGGATATATCGTAAAAATTGTCCTCTGATCGTCCTAGGGCCAATGTTGTTGTATATAAGCTTTTATTATCCATCGTATACAAAGCCCCAATTGAAAATGTATGGGGACTCAGTAAACCACCACCCATTGTATAAAACCTGTCATATACCAAAACTGTGGTATACGGAATCAAACCTGTGGTATACGGCCTCAAAACCATTGTATATGGGAAAAATAGTCCCTTTTGCTATAGAGCAAAGAAATAGTTCCTGTTGTTATACCCGTCAATATGGCAATGAATGGGTTTGATTTATTCGAAAAGATGGATAATAAATACAACAAACGATGGTTTTGTGGACAGGCGGCTCTGTAAACCACTCGCGGATGACCTCGTAATAAACTCGCTAGCGCTCGTGTATTACTACGCGTCAACCTCTGGTGGTTTACGGCCGCCTGTCCACAAAACCATCTATTATTGTCTATATACATAATTGCATGCTTATCCCTCAATGATGAACTTACCATTTGCTCCTAGTTTTGAACACAGGTGCATTGAGAAGAGTGATGCTTCCCCACAGTTCAAGCACCGGAACCTGTTTCAGTAGTTTTGTGACATGTCTAGATACGGACAGATCAACACAAGTTGCGGCACTTAGGACAAGACAGGCCCTTTAACATGGTGTTTCCGGTTTCAAAAGTGTTAGACAATCTCAGTTCCCGTAAGAATTAAGCAATGAAACTTTAACACGAGTAAGGGAGACATAGAACCTATAATGGTTTCAAATATGAAGAAAATTGGCCGCTGATATTTGACAACTGTGACATGCGTTTTGAAACCCGACACAATTTTTTCCGCTGTTGCTTGCACTGTTGATGCCGCTGTTGATGTTTGTCTAGACCTAATGTCACGAAACTACTGAAACAGGTCCCAGGTCTTTTATCCTCCAGCTAGAACTGATGATGCCTGTCTTTGTTTGAGCAATAAAGGAGGCTGATTTTGAGCTGTGTATAGAATCCCTTACCAAAATTGTACTATGGCCTACTCTCTGCCCTAGATATGTCCATTATTATAGGAGGGTGCCTGTTCAATGGCGTGATACGGTAGCTGTTCAAGATTGCCTCCAAGCTATCTATAAGGAACTTTGCAATAAGAATTAGAAGGAAACCCACTCAATGAAAATAGCTTGGTCCATACTCCACCGAGTTTGACTGCAGAGTAATTCACGAAGCGACGCCGAGTGAATTACTCTGTGGTTAAACGAGGTTGAGTATGGACCAAGTTTTTTTCATCGAGTGGGTTTCTGATTTTATCTCACCCCGCATAACATTATAAATTATTCAAATAAATCACCGAATTAGCCATTGCATATTGGGTACACTAACTTTATGGCTGTGGAGCACGAGTTCCTAATGTTAAGCCTATGGAGATAATATAGAGGAAACCTATAAAACTTTAGGGTCAGAGCTTATATCCCATCGAGTTTGAATCGCGTAGTAATTCACAAGGTGAAGCCGCGTAAATTACGTAGCGATTCGAACGAGATGTGATCGAGCTCTGACCCTAACTTGAATGGGTTTCTGAATTTATCTCACCCTTCACATTGACTAATGGGCTAATATTTGGGACATAATCCCCCATTGGATATTTTTCTTAAATATCTCATGGGTGTTGGATACGAGTTCCCAATGTTAAGTCTATGGAGAAAAAATACCTGGGGTGAGATAATTAGAAGGAAACCCATGAGATGAAAATAACTTGGTCCGTACTTCACTGGGTTTGATCGCGCCGTAACACACGAAGCGCAGCTGACTGTGTTACGGCACGATCAAACGAGGTGAAGTACGGACCTAGTTATTTTCATCGAGTGGGTTTCACATTTTATCTAACCCCGGACAATCGATTAAGAATATCTATATATATTAAATAAACCTTACCTACTATTTCACTACTATTGCCGCCATGGTTGACAAAATCGCGAGTCTGACGGAACTATTTCACCCCGGAGGTCCTGCTCGCTGATTGGTTAACGAGTCTGACGTCATAACGTTAAGTATTTACCGTGTTATTAGCGTAGCTGTGGAGTTCGAGTTCCCAATGTTAAGCCTATGGACATTAATACCAGGGTTAGATAAAGGCCCAAAACCCGTTCACAGCTCTTGACAGAGATCAAGCACGTGAGAAAAAAATACACCAGTGGAAATTTATGGATTAGATCTTGGGCGCACACAAAACATGGCAGCACTCTGAAGATGGATGGAATCAGAGCTTGAAATGGCCAAACCCATTGGTGATTTTGAGGCATCAGTGCATTAAATATCATCATCGTAGCCTGGTATAAACTTCTATAGGCTTAACATTAGGAACTCGTACTCAACAGACTTGTCAGTACAGTAATTCATACTCAACGGGTGATAAACAGCTAAATATTTCCAGGCTAAGAAAAAATCAGAAACATTTCCGTGCTTGGTGTGAGTCCACATTCGCCATCTCATTTGGATTGCTACAGAATATTCACTTGGCTAACGCCGCGTCGATATATATATTTTTTTTTTTATTCAATGAAAAGATTTACGACATACAAAGTTCACCAACCAGGGGTGCTCTTCCACTTTGCGGTCACACTTAAGACCGTGGAACATGACAGGACAGTAACAGATACAACATACACAGACAATAACATAAATGTACAACATAGAAGAGAGGTTGTCTCGTATATCTTGTTCTAATGAACTTTCAGTTAATCATCTTATGATTCATTATTACGGTTCAGCTTCTTTGTCTATTAAAGTCATTATAACTTCCTTCACATTCGATTTAAAGGCATCTCCGGTTGCGTAGGCTTGGATTTTTGGTGTTAGTCTATCCCAGTATTTTACTCCTTGATATAGTGGAGATTTTCTAAAACGTTCAGTCCTGGGCTTTGCACTTTTATCCTGATTTTCTCTTCATTTCGGGTACTTCTTACTCTTTGGTTGTAGAGATGTTGTTCATCATCAGACCACCATTTGACCAGGTTCAGCAGGTGACTTGTACGTCATATAAACAGGGGTCGGATTTTACATAAACGGTGAAGGTCATCATTACTAATATCCCTGGCACTAGATATACCTACAGCAGTGCGTAGCGCTTTATTTACTAAAACCTGTAGTTTTTGCCTTTTTCCTTGGGTCATTAATGTAAAAACATGATCTGAATACTCTACTATTGGTATCAACATATGTTTAACCAGCTTCAAACTCGCATCTCGATTCAAAAGGTATCTTATTTTTCGGAATTTAAAAAGTTTATGACTAAAGTCTTTTACCATCTTCTTATAATGTTTGTTCATTGTTAGACCATTGTCTAGTACGAGACCAAGGTATCTATATCTCTTTACTGATTTTATTTCATTATCTCCTATCTGAGCATTCATATTTTTATCTAAACCTCTGGCATTACCTATCCACATAATCTTAGTTCTGTCGTAATTAAGATGAATTTTATAACATTTGGTCCAACAATAAGGTGATTCTAGACTACTCTTTTGTAATAGAGACGTATGTTCTTGTGATTCTCCTATAGTTATTAGGGCTATATCATCTGCATATTAGATTGGAATGGAGCTGTTAAATATACTAGTAATGTCGTTTATAAACATTAAAAACAAAAGTGGACCTAAGACGGATCCTTGCGAGACTCCACAGATAGTTCGCATATAATCCGATTTTTCTTCATTGATCTTAAGATTTACTTCTCTATCGTGCAAGTAGTCTTTTATTAATCTCTGGGTTGATAAATCAAAATTAAAGTTATGTAATTTTCCTAAGAGTAATTTATGGTTAACGGAATCAAACGCTTTTCTAAAATCCAGGAAAGCTATTGCAATAATTTTTCTATTATCTAGCGCAGATGTTATTATAGTTATTAAGGTGAAGATCGCCTGTGCAGTAGAACGATGAGGTAAGAATCCAAATTGTAAATCTGATAGTAAATCATTATATGTTAAGGTATTTAACAGTTTCTTATGAATAATCTTCTCATATACTTTGGACATTAGTGATAACACTGTAATTGGTCTCCAGTTTGTAAACAAAGACACGTCCCCCTCATATTACTGTGCACTCAAAACTCGATTGTGAATGAGGACACAGACCAAACACTTCAGCACAATAAAAATATTCTACAGTAGTAAAGATTCGATGGGTTGTTGAACTCAAACAACATGGTAACTTTTTAGAGGAAATATCAGTGTAACAGTCAAGATTTTTTGTAGCAGCTCCCATCTGCCTTGATGTTGACAATATGGCAGCCATGTAGTGTACTGGATAAGTAAAAACACAGATCGCACAGCCGAGTGATAATAGGGGATTTGAGCGAATCTTTCACATTAAAGTTAAAATGGTTGTTTATCAACTCACAAAAAAATCAGGACATATCCCTCAGTGCCTCTTGAGTGTAATCCTGTAGTAGTTTGATGTAATTCCATGTAATTTGCTCAGATTGGACTTCTGGTTCCCCTGCTTTAACCTGTTAGCTCTGAGGAGCCATGTTGACAGTTTGATCTCTCTCGTGTGAGAGTTATTTTTGATATATTTAGATTGCATATTTTTTGTGTACTTCTATCTGAATATTCATATTTTTGTGAGTCATGATCTATGATCTATATTTTGTCTATGTTTGGTGATTGTAACAAAAAAGTGGAATCACATCCCATCAAGTTAGGGGATCCAAATAAAAACTGTGGAAAGCTGTAAGAAATCAAATTTCTCTTCTTTTTTAACTACCAAGGCCTTTGAGGTGTTACAGAGGTATGTATTACAAAAATGATGTATCCCAAAATTTGTGTAATGAAGATATTTTGGATAATTATGTGTTTATGGCCCATATTAGATGACTTTGGTTTGAACCTGTGACTTCTTGAAATCTGCTTGCTACATGATGTGAGCCTAAAGGTATATTGAGTCAAGATATGAGTGAATATTAACCTATATGGAGTGTATTATGAGCCCAAATGAGGCTATTCTATATTATTTAAAGCCTTAAGCCATGGGCCCTGTGTTCAAGTATGTAAAAGGGTGTACAAACAAGTAAAATCTGTGTCTGAATATTACTTCACCCTACTGAGTAAAGAAGTCTGTGTAGTTTTACACCATATTCTACCATATGAGTATTGTTAATGGCAAATGCAAGAGCAGAGTATATTTAAAGCAGACTTGTTGTATTACGACCAGAGTTTCAACGAGATAGTGTAGTTAACTGGTTATTGATAAGGTGCTACCTGTTCTGTATTTTCCAGTTCTCTACGATGGTTTATACGATGGTTGACACATGAACAAGAATTCACTTCGGTGGTTCACAACAAATATTTCTACGAACATGTCACACAAGAAATAAATCATCTGTTATATTATGAGAGCTTCCGTTTTAATCATTGGCCGAGGTACATGTAGTGAATGGCATGTTAACCCTCATTATCGCTTGCTCTAGTCCCTGGTTTGGCCACATGGCTGCAGGGCTTGTGGACATGACATCTGAGTTGTTTGTGACTTGAACAGCCCTCCTGGCAAGGCGTGTGTGACAGACGGGAATGAGACTGGTCTATCATTATTGGTTATCGCTTCAAAAGGCAATCCCAGCGCAGATCTTACAAGCTTAACCTGCAGCAAGATGCCACCTGTTTTCTTTATATAAGCTGAAGAATCTGTCATTAAAAGCAGCTAAGTTCATGACTCATAGTAGTACCTGGTACATCTGTGTTTGAGTTCTTACTCCCTTATTCTTATGGTCTGCACCTAATGCCCCAGTCACACTGGCGTAAAAAAGAATTTTAAACTTATATCTACGCATTTTTAATGCTCAAATAAATGCGGTAAAACGCCACAATGCGTACAGAGGCGTAGATAAACGCTGAGGAACGTTCTAAAACGTTAAAGCAAAGTAAACAGATACATTCCCAATCTGTAGCCGATACGCGGTCCCCACCATCTCAAATACGTAGTAAATACGCCAGAATTTACGCCAGTGTGACTGGATTTCGTACCAGAATATAAAAGCGTTGTATTTGCGTAGTAAACACGCGGAACTCGCACCCTTTCATAAAAAGAAACGCCAAAAACTATGCCAGTGTCACTGGGGCATAACTAGTCTAGGCTTCTAGGCTTTACCTAAGGTTACCTCAGAAGAGGGAACTTGATGGATTGTTATAAAAGACTAGATCCCTGCTAATACCAAGCAGCATCAATGTAGATCTTGCTGTTATTTTGAGGAGTTAGCTCAATAAAGGTTGTGGGTTTGAGTTCCACTGCAGCCACTTTTTTCTTCCATCTACTTCATTTTCAACCGGAGCCTAATTGCAGAGCCTAATTTCACCTTCCTACACGATTCTGGATTTTTTTTAATCGGGAGGTACATCGTCGGGAGCTTAGTGTACGCCGGCCCTAAAGGATACCACATTTGGTTCGGTAATATAATATTTCGGATGCTTATTTGTATCTGATGCTACTGTCAGGGTATGTGGGATACTGTTATGTGCAGTATCTCTGTGTAAACTCTATTCTTAAGGTCTGGAACAGAACGTGAATATAGATAGAAATGTAGGTATGTATATATCTCTGTGTCTCTGTCTCTATGTGTATCTGTCTCTTTACATTGAACTGGAGTATGTCCATGCACAAACCACAATGTAAAACGTATTGGGCTGACACAAGTATCCTTGACACAGAACAGGGCCCCAGCGCACTGTGCACTGTGCTGCTGAGTGTCCTTCACCTCATTAATGCACAGAGATGCTGACCTTGACACAGTGACTGGGTGTGACCATACAGACTCATCAGTATGCATGAGCATCCAGCAGTGGCCTTGACACCGTGACTGGGTGTGACCATACAGACTTATCAGTATGCATGAGCATCCAGCAGTGGCCTTGGCACAGTGACTGGCACTGCACGAAAACCACTATTTTACATATATATACGCCATTGCGATAACGCCGCCAACGGAACGGGCATCAGGACGGGAACATCAAATGGATTCATGTGTGCTCCTTCTGTGATTCTGTTGGCCGGATGTGCACACACTCCATACACGCGTGCAACAGGAAGCTGATGTACGGTGGCGGGTATGAGAGTGCTGCCCAAACATCCGCACCCCCGACACACCGGATGCCGCACGCCGGGCATTCACTCCGCAAGAGTGATCCCCAACCGCTGAAACAACAGGCATCAAAAAATGGCCCGGACGCGTCCCGCGAGTGAGCGAGGCGCGTCGTACACCCCCTGCCCTCAGGACACCTGCACTCGGGGAGGGGGTACCAGTGAGCGAGTGCACGCAGGATGACGCAACACCCCACGTGACAACAACAACACGTGCCGCGCACGTGGGGGATGCTAGTAAACACAGGACCCCGCCCACCAACGAGTGCACTCCCGTGGTTATGCGTGTTGGCGGGGAGCGGGAGCAATTGGCTCGGCAATTGCCCCGGGAGGATGTGGACACCGGACTGGATATTGACTTCGCCGCTGTGAGGAAGGTATGCGAGACCGGAGTTCCCTCCCCCGGAGTCCGGACAGACCCCGAGAGGTTCGCCGGGCTTCGGCGGACTCACTGGCCGTCCTTCTCGGGCCCCGGGCTGCCGGGACACGCCTACATTTACGAGGAGGTGCGGCGCACGGGCCTACCCAACGCGCTCGGGGCCCGTATCGACCTCCCCACGGACTTGTGCATCCCGGCATGGGAGCGGTACCTCACGGGCCTCCCCGGGAGGGAGGAGCTCCTGGGCTTCATCAGATACGGTTTCCCCCTGGGATACACCGGCCCCGTCAGCAATACGAGGGGCGTGCCCAACCACCTCAGTGCCACGGGATACCCATATCAGATTGACAGATTCATCAACAAGGAACGAGGGTTCAGCAACCTCCTAGGGCCGTACGACACTCCCCCCTTTGAACCCTGGTGTCACGTGTCGCCGTTGATGACATGCGAGAAAAGGGGGACCGACGACCGTCATGTCATTACCGACATGACGTACCCTAAGGACGACAGCGTCAACAGTTTTGTGGTAAAGAATTCGGTGTACGGTGAGGAGAGGGAGCATGGCCTCCCGACCGTCGACAGTTTCGTCGGCCGCCTGGTGGCCTCGGGGACCGGAAGTTACATGTGCTCAATGGACATCGCTAGGGCGTATAAGAACTTCCGGTGCGACCCCCTCGACTGGCCCCTCCTGTGTTTCGCGTGGAGGGACGGGTACTTCTGTGACACGGCGATGCCGTTTGGTGCCCGTGCCTCCTCGTACCACATGCAGTGTGTAGCGGAGGCCATCGTCGCGATACTCGGCCAGAAGGGGGTCGAGGCCTGCATGTACCTTGACGACGTCATAATCCTCTCACCCAACAGAGAGAAATCCGAGGCCGACTTCCAGACGGCCCGAGAGCTGCTGACGGAACTCGGACTCCCCGAGGCCCGAGGCAAAGCCCAGCCCCCGAGCCAGGTCGTGACATGGCTCGGGATAGTCATCAACGCGGCCGAGATGTCACTTACCGTGCCCGAGGATAAGCTTCACGAGGTCCGAGAGAACGTCAGGGCCGTGTCCATGAAGCGGTCTCTGACGAAACGCCAGCTTCAATCCGTCCTCGGGCGGGTACTACATGTATCAAAGTGCATCAGGCCGGCACGCCCATTCGTCAGTAAACTCCTCGAGGCCCTCCGAGGCATGACCGGGTATTACCTAAACATTAACTCTGAGATGAGACAGGACCTCGGGTGGTTCCTGCGCTTCGCCGAGGGATGGAACGGCCATGCCCTTATCCCGCGAGGACCCCCGACTAAGTGCCTCATCGTGGACGCATGTCTCTCGGGCATCGGAGGTACGGACGGTACCTACTGCTACTCCGGACAGGTCTGTCCGGTCAAGGACCCGGTCGGCTGCATCGCCGAGCTGGAGGCCCTTAATACGGTGTTCGCTATGTGCACCTTCATCACAGACAGGGACAGAGGATGTCGCGTGGAAGTCTACTGCGACAACATGGGGACTGTCCAGGCACTCACATCGGGGAGTGCCAGGAACCCCGTACTGGCCGAGTGTGCCCACCAAGCCTGGATGGTCCAAGCCAAAATGCAGGTAGACTTCATTTACACGCATGTACCGGGAAAACTCAACACCGTCGCGGTTGCACTCAGCCGGGCGCACCTGACCTCGATGTTCATGAATTTCCATTCCCTCCTCGAGGTCTTTCCCTGCACCCACGTGTGCTTTAACCCTGTTTTCCGTCTCGTCTGCAGATCCGGAGCTGCTCTTACTCCAGACGAGGGCATCTGCGCGGCAATGCGAGGCGCGTGCCCCCGGAACGGTCGCGAACCAGCGGAGTGCCGTCGCAACATACCTCGCATTCTGCCGGCGGATGGGTGCCGACGCCCAGAAACCCACTACCAGCTTCATCACGGCGTACCTCGAATACGTCTCGGACCACGCCCCCTCCCCGGCGACGGTCGCGAATCAACTATCCCACGTGCGGTCGCACCTGCGACTGACGGGAGGGGACGTCGCGCCGACAGAGGACTACCGAGTGAAGCGTGCCCTGGAGGCGATGAGGCGCAACAAGTCATACATCCCAAACATCAAGCCTCCGGTCCCCATGGAGGTCCTCAGGGCGGCCCTCGCGGCACTCACACCCTCGCCGACCCACCTGGTGCTGCGGGCTGGGATACTTCTCTTATACTACGCGGCACTGCGGCAGAGCGAGGTCGCCCCACCGTCGGCCGCCAAGTTCGACCCTGCACGACACCTGTCGCGCCGTGACGTGGTGGTCACGCCGACGCAAGTAACCGTCCGCATCAAGGCGGCCAAGAACCTGCAACTGGTGGGGGAGGAAAAGACTGTGGTCATCCAGGCGTCCCCCGAGGTCGCGGCATGCCCGGTACGCGCTATCACCGCTATGATCGCGGCCGTCCCCACGACCAGCCCCGAGGCCCCGTTCCTTACCCTCGCGGCCGGGGACGTGGTCACCACAAGACTTCTCACCCGAGAATGGAAGGCTCTACTGAAGGCAGCAGGCCAGCCTTCCACGTATACGCTCCACAGCCTGCGTAAGGCCGCCGCAACTCAGGCATACCAGGCGGGCCTACCTGAGTTGTCCATCCAGCGCTACGGCGGCTGGAAATCCAATGCCCACCGGGCATACATCAAGGCCAACGATGCCAAGGCCGTCAATCAGGCCTTGATCCAGTCACTACACAAAGACTAAAAAACATTTCCCACCCCCTCTCTCCTTATTTTGCCTTTTTTGGCTCTTTATTATTTATACAATTACCTGTATTGTATTTTATACAATTATCATGTGTATTGTATTTCATATTTTACTTTTCATAATTGACTTATATTCTACCTGTCAATTATCATTTACTTACCTTCATATTATCTTATCATTAATATGCTCGTCCAGTAAGGTCGACATAATTTTATTTACTATTATTCCATAAAATTAAATAAAATTTTATTCTCCCAAGCCACTGCTTGTCTACTTTTATCCGGGGGTAGGGTAATGGTATTCTCATGAGCTCTGCTCAGGGGGAGTCATTGCCACCTCCGGTGTCCCCCTCTACCGCGCCTCCCGGGCGCCCCTCCTGCCCCCTCGCGGCTTTCTCACCTACCACGAGGTCACGTGGTACAGCCCGGTCCGTACCCCGGCCTCACTTCTCCTTCAACCTCCCTGCAGTACACACGTACTACAGATTTTTTTCTTCCCACCCACCCACAACCTTCTCCTTTCTCTTCCTACTCATGTAGGCCTCTTTATTATTTATACAATTACCTGTATTGTATTTTATACAATTATCATGTGTATTGTATTTCATATTTTACTTTTCATAATTGACTTATATTCTACCTGTCAATTATCATTTACTTACCTTCATATTATCTTATCATTAATATGCTCGTCCAGTAAGGTCGACATAATTTTACTTACTATTATTCCATAAAATTAAATAAAATTTTATTCTCCCAAGCCACTGCTTGTCTACTTTTATCCGGGGGTAGGGTAATGAAGATAAAATATACTCTGCGCAATATATATACGCCAGGCGTATATATGATACCAAAAAAAAAAAAATGCGACCCGCGGCCCGCCCGGTCCTGTGGGTGTTGGTAGAGGATACACCAACACTGACCCACCACCCGCGACCTCCCAACCCCACCCCCTCCCGCCCCCCCGACACCCCACCACCCACCACCCTACACTCAGTCTACCCACAGTGAAGCCCTGACCATTACACGAGCCCTGGTACATTGAGGTCCTCTGTCTTCACACATTACCTGAGTTTTGTCTCTGGGCGGGCGGGAGCATACAGGTGTCAAAGCGGCGGGTGTCAAAGCGGCAGGTGTCAAAGTGGCATCGGCAGCAGATGTGTGGAAGCACTTGGGGTGGTAGATTGATATCTGACCAGACCTTGTGTTATATATACAGTACCCAAAGTATGACTTCAGAAGAGTGGTGTTTTGAAAAACTTTAAAAACTAAAAAAAAAAACGGTTTAAAAAACAAAAAATGCTTGGTTTATTATATGTGTTTAAGGAAGAGATAATAGATGGGATTTTAGAACAATTTTATAATCAAAATTTATAATATAACATTGGATTGATACATATACCAAGGACTTAATAACTAATGGTAAATGAAATATGCTACCACTGATGTCCCCAAGTGGCAGAGGTCGGAATTATTAGATAGTGGCGTAAATAAGCAGAATCAGGCGTATATATGACGTATATAAGACGGCACCATGGACACATATATACACCACTAGATAAGGTGTCTACGAGACGGATAACAGGTCGAACTTCTAGACGCAAAATCCTACTGTTAGACGCGTTTCGGATACATATGTAAAGCGGTAAGTTTCGTGCAGTGTGGGTGTGACCATACAGACTCATCAGTATGCATGAGCATCCAGCAGGGGCCTTGACCTGACACACAACAGCCTTATACTGCAAGTGCCTCTCCCCAGATCTTTCTGTGAAGGGCTGATACAGTCAAGGAGTATTCTACCACTTACAACCTACCTACATCCAGCTGCTGTGTTCTAGTGACAACTTCATCCAGGATTCCAGTGACTGCTGGTAACCATCCACAATCCAGTAGATATCTCACTGTGATACATCCCAGGACTATTCCAGATACAGCAGGCTGAGGCTAGCTCATCCCCCATTGCTACACATTGACAGGACTTTACATAGCCACACACACATACACCATTGTGTGGGTGTTTGGTATTAACATCGCAACATATACCGAATAGGCCACACATAAAAACAATAATCCTCATCCAGCCCAACATATTCATATTCCATTGTTAAGACAATATTACTCATGATTGTGTAATGGGAACGGGTGTCACGATGTCGTCCGCTAACAGACTCGGCCGATACGGCCGTTTTTGTACTATATCACCTGAAATACTTAATGATTCTTCAAACCATTTTACACACAGTATGATATGTACATAATCTACCTTCTCTGTAAATAACAACGTTTAGTATGCTTCCATCGTGTTGTAATCCATCAAAGTATCTTCAAGTTTGAACCCAAAATAACTCAGTCATGGGGGTGGCCATTTTGGAGGTCGCACGCCTAGAGCCAAGGCTGCTGATTGGCTGGTGAACGTTCCATAGGGTTAGGTGATTGACGGGATTGAACAAGGTGCCAGTTCCACCAATGAAAATGCTCGTTTATAATCGGGGGGTAACCTGACAACGGCCGCGTCGTTAAAACTTTCTAGGATTTTTGAACAGATTCTCCAGCGCATCAGGTAGCCACTTTATAGAAGTTTATACAGTATTGACTGCATAGGGCTTCAGGCTTCATTGCACTAGAATTCTATGTGAGTGATTATTAACTGGCTTGTATAACTTATTGTGATAGAGCACTGCATTACTTGTACCTGTATTTTAATATATATGACATTTTCCAGATAATATATTTCCACTGAATAATAGAAACTTTTTCCTTGTCTGGTCTTTATTTCTACATTTCTGGACTTAGTAGATATTTATCCCTAAAATCTCATAGCTCAGGCCCCGTTACAATATGATACTCTAATATCAATACTCATCGACGAACAATCTCTATTTTATGTTTCTAGTTGTTTTGATAATCCACAAAAAAATAATAGACAAGCTGATAAGTGTTAAGAGGTTGTATAAAGTGGGATACACACGGTGGGATCTATATACCTCACAAAGTGTTTGTCTGAAACAAATCCTGTTGAGATTCGGTACTGGAACACAATCTCCTCATCTGAATTGTATGGTTCCATTTTGCTGAGGCAAGTTTTTTTTCCTTACAATTGCCGGTGACAATCACCCATATCAAGGAACACAATCTCATGAGATCTTAACTTTAAACAGGTTTAAAATTTAGAGGGGCATTTTGGTGAGACAAATGTGCTTCATGCATTCTCCGCTAATCCATGAGTCTCAGTGGTCCTAAATTACACCTATTCACACGGGGAAGTACCCCGAGTCGGTGACTGTGTACCCTGTGCACCCTGTCTAAGGGGTGTAGGGGTGAAACTATGTACCTGGTAAGTCTTCCCATGTGAATCGAATCCGCCATGGTGCCCTGAGACTGTAGACCACCCCAATCTGTGAAACTTTGTACCCAGCAGGAAATTCTTTTATTTTTTTAAAGTGTTTATTACAAATTCTGAACAAGTCCAGTTCTTCCATTTGTCACAATTCGATCGTCACAACATTTTAGGTTCACAAATTGTAGCCGACTGGTGCAAAGGTGTGAAGTACACCAGTCTCAGGTCCATTTATCCGTTCATGTGAATCCCACTTTAAAGATTCAGTGTAGATTAACGAGGCTTTGCTGCTACTACGTCTTCTTCCAACCGCTTTATTCCAACCACGAAGACATAACAACCTCCATTGGAACGAGAAAATCCACCATCCCACTTCAAAGATTCGTTGGACATCGAGAAAGGGAGAGGAAAGTTAATGAAAAAATATGCAATCTCGTCTAATTATTTAGACGTCTTCAGGCAGTTGATTTATGATAAGTTTCATGTGATAAGGTCGACTGATACTATCAAAATGTCAAAGAAATGTCAATTTAATATCCTCTTGAGGTATTTACAGAATTTCATTATAGCAATCCGACTAAGCCCTCCATGATGCTGAGGAGTCATTCTTAAAGTCAAAACATAGAAGAAAATCACTGATGATTCGGTCGGTAAGGCATCTGGAGACAGTTGTGCACCAACGCCAATGAAATTATAGAAATGAAAAAAAAGGAAAGATTTGATGGACTTGAAACGTAACTAAATTAAATGGAAGTTGCTTTCAAAGTTTCATTAAACTCTGTAAATCTGTTTATGTCGATGTCTGTTAACCAGTTTAAAACCGTACTTAAAGGCGTATCGGAGACAATTTGGGTTGATAATTAAAACCAATGTCATTTCCCTGAAATTTGAGTTGTAGAATACATAGATATATATTTTTGGGGTATTCATCCTTGGTTCTCTTTTTTTCTATGAAAAAGCAGTGTTTATTAGCAATCTCGGTACAAGATTTCAATTGCGGACTAAAATCCCAAATCCCTGCAAGCACATGGAAGCTACACTAAACAAGTCATCCTTGTGTCCCCTGCAAATTCTGTGTCGGTTCGCCTACATTCCGCGCCTGCCTTCCACCCATCCCCTTCCCTCTTTCATTCTACTTCCTTCTCTGACCATTCTAGAGTTCGTTAAAGCCAATACACACTGTACGATTTCGGAACATGAATGTTCCTTTCTCGGCGACAAAAGAACAATCGTAAGCTCAGGCGAGGCCTAGAAAATGTGTTGGCCAATGTGACACCCCCCTACAGTAATTTGCCTAAGATTTGGAAATCCCCCCCATGGCGATGTTCCTTTGTCGCCGACAAATTGCAGTCCAATGTTCCGAAATCGGGACCGATAAATTAAGGAACGTGTTCCTTCCCGTTGTCGCCGACAACGGAGTTTGAGAAATACCCCCTGTGGTTCCTACCAATTATGGCCCTTAATTAGTCGCTGGGTGAGCAGAAATGCCCATGCCACACACAGACTGAGGCCAGCTCACCGATTTAACTCCCATATACTGAGATTTATTACTTGTTCCTTTATTGGTGGTCCTAAATCGCTCACGATTTACGAAGTCCGTCGTCCAGTGTGGACAGAATTTGCTTACGATTAACTCATGCTGATGGCTGCCATAAACGTTGTGGGAATAGTCGACGCGATGTACATATTTGCCTTAGACAAGTTAAATAACCCTGCCGATTCAGGGAGTTAATCGGTGGAAACGAAATCGTTCAGTGGGTATTGGCTTTTAGTGTGAACTAGAGATGAATGAGATAAAAAAAAATTGTTCGCAATGGCCTTAAGCTCGTACTTAACATATAGAATATTATGTGCACCTAGGCCGAGGAATCACGAGAGATTCCATGACCAATGTAAATCTGCACGCTTGAGAAGTAACATGTAGGTTCTATCAGAGTTACTACCAAAAAAAAAAAACAGGAGCGGACCAGAGTTTCTAGACCATAACCCCAATCCCTAAAATCTCGGCACATGCCAGGCTACCTCTCGTCATCCTCATTGTTGTACTTGTTCATTATTTATCTTAGCACATAGATTTGTATCAAAATGATACATGTGTATTTCTCACTATACATTAGCACCTTTTTCCGAATGGGAACATTTCTTTCAGCACCGGTTATTCATTCACTTGTTAACTCTTCATATTCAAAATGTGATGAATGTAATAATATGAAAGCAATGTACGAAGTATTCATGATGTCACAAGGTTGATGGAAGATCGGGGTCTTTTGTACCATCGAATCATACCTAATAAAAAAAATTTAAAAAGCAAACAGATACGTTCGAAATCCGTAGCTAATACATGGTCCCCACCAATTCAAATACGTAGAAGAAACGCCAAATTTTACGCCAGTGTGACTGGGGCATAAAATTTGAGCACATAAAGAAGGATAAGGACAATGATAGGAGATAGTCTGGAAGCCAATATTAAAAAGCTCCTCAAAATGACATGTTTTCCTATGTATCAGGCAAGTAACCACTAGAAAGCCAGCTTAATATTACCTTGGTTCAACATTATCATTACTAAAGAATAAATATATTTTAGGCGCTAAAGTAATTAAATATAGATAAATAAGAGGTCTTGTAAAATTTCTGAATTACTTTATTTGAGAAGAAGCGATTAAAAATGTTTTAACATACGATTTGTGAGCTGATTCCAAAACATAGATATCATTGGTAATACAAGGCTGTTAATGAATTGTTCAACAGAACATTGTGGCATTGTATGATAGGCCTTTGATACACCTTGGCTGAAACTGCAGATACATGTAAAGGTATTCAGGTTTGTGTTTCATCAGCTTCAGCTTCAAGATGAGAAACATCATGACCAGCTGTTCAAACTACTTTCCAATATTTTCAAAACCACCATCTACAACAATTTCCTGTCCATAATCGTGCACCTATTTCTCAAGATCGTTTGAAAGGAAAGCACCAAGTTGGCTTTGTTGACATTAAATGGCAGGTAGCTTCTCTTCCCTACTGGTAAAACAGTGTGAATTCTGCTTAGGGTAGTGTTACACCCAGATCTTGCACCATTCTTGATGTGGTTTCACTGATATTGATCACAGGCAATGCCAACCCTGGTGATATTTTCATAAAATTTGTATTTCCCCTTTCAAAAGACCTAAAGGTTGATCCATTCACAGGTCTTCCCATGGCTCTTACTAATGCCATTCCCTCGATAACTAATGTGCTTAGATCTGATACACTCAGGTTTACTTCCCTGCATATCTTTATGAATTTAGTAAGATCAGCTTTGTCTGTAAGGCTCTGCACCCACAATAATGTATTGCAATTGTATTTAAGGTAAAGTAAAGGGAACTCATTATGTTGTGGTTAAAAGTCAGAAGAATTCTAAAAAATATATATATATAATAAAGAACTGAGAAAACTGAGAAACTGCGGTAGTATATATAAAGATAAGATTACTTGGTGTATTGTAAAAACCTACCGTTTTTCTGTATATGATATACAACCATATAACTTAATAGGAAACTACTTGTCAGAGTTGTTATCTGAAACATGATGAAGTAAGTGATGATAGATAGATCTGTTTGTATTACATGCGCCTGTAACATAGACGTGCGACTGTTACTTTGTTAAACGCCCTGTGGTGAAAGAAATAGTCAATAAATAAATTTATAGAAAAAAACACCAACTCTGGTCCCGATAGGCATTACGATTGACTTCCCGATGGGAATCACAATTTCCTCAGGTAGTCAGACAAAATAGTGGCAGTGGACAACATTTCCAAGATTGACAAATGGATACCCCACGATTGGCTCCCAACATGCCACGATTGGAAACACCGATCGTAGGCCTTGATATAAGATCCAACATCTTTGTAGCGTATCGGTGCTTATCGGGTGAAATTAATGTCACCAAACCACAGCCACAGTCGTTGGGCTTCAGGTGACTCCTGCACCGATGGGGCCGCCAGTCGAGCTGCCACTATTCCCACCAACCCATGGCTGTTGTTGAGCTGATACTCTTGGAGGACTGCCAAAATAAGCCACTCAGTATCCTGGGACCTGTTTCAGTAGTTTCGTGACATTAGGCTTAGACAAACATCAACAGCGGCACCAACAGTGCAAGCAACAGCGGAAAAAATGTTGTCAGGTTTCAAAACGCATGTCGCAGTTAATGTCAAGTATCAGCGGATCGGAGCCACCAATTTTCTTCATATATGGAATAATTATAGGTTATATATATCCCTTACCTTTATTAAAGTTTCATTGCTTAATTCCTACGGGGAGTTGTCTAATTTGTCTAATACCTTTGAGACCAGACACACCGTGTTTGGGGTCTGTCTTGTCCTAAGTCCCGCAACTTGTGTTGATCTGTCCGTATGGTGTCACAGACGCCATACAGACATGTCACGAAACTACTGAAACAGGTGCCAGGTGGCCCTGCAGGGTGGTGAGGATACCGGTGTACTGCGATAGTTTGTTACCCTACGAAAAACTGTTATTATCGCCCAATCAATATGCACATGCATCTGAACACGTTCTTCCGTTCAGCTAGCACGGACTATTGGACATATTACTATTTTGATATGGTTTTAATGTAAATAAATGAAAAGAATAGTATTTCACCAACAGAAACTGTTAGTAAGACATGAGAATTACTTGTTGTGATATGTCGTCTAATTTGGGCAAATTTTTCACTCTCCAATTGTGGACTTCAACACTGCGGATGCGCATCAGATACTAGTGGGCGATAATAACGGTTCATCCCAGGGTAAAAAACTACCGCAGTACACTGAATGCAGCCAGAGAAGGCACTTTCCAGTGCTGCGGGAACTGGTAATTGGAGCTTGCTTGCCTCCTTCATGAACGTTTAGAGAAAACCCATCAGAATGTTCGGATCTGCGGCTAGACCTGGTGGAGTCACTGATGGCAATGTGATTCTGTTGGAGGTAGACTGTCATCAGGGACTTGTTTCACTAGTTTCGTGACATGTCTAGATGGCGTCTAGATGGTGTGTCTGGTTTCATAAGAACTAGATATTAGACTTCGTTTTGTCCGTTCTTGCTTGCACTGTTGGTGGCGCTTTTCATGTCTGTCTAACACTTTTGTCACGAAACTAGTAAAACAACTCCATGATGTGTAGATTTCTTATGTTAAGGGTCTGTCTTTTTTCTAAGGGCAGCTACTTGTGTTGTCCCGAAACTAGACGACCCCATCAGATGCTGGTGTGGAAGATAGCAGCCATGTTTGACTGGTACTGGACGAGGTGGTGTCACTGGCACTGGCAGTGGTGAAGCCTTTTAATGGAGGGACTGTCTGTTTCACGAGTGAAATGTGACAACAGGAACTGGAAGCGGGTCCAAGGACCTGTTTCAGTAGTTTCATGACATGTCTAGATGGCGTCTGTGACACCATAGAGACATATTGGGGTTCACTAGTTTCATGAAAACACAAGTAGGCGTGAGTTTTGCTTGTCGCGAACGGTACATCGCCAACTGTGACACAACTTGCAACATTAGATGTGACATGCGTCATGAAACATGACTTACTTTTGTCCATTCTTGCTTGCACTGTTGGTGCCGCTTCTCATGTCTGTCAAGCACTTTTGTCACGAAACTAGTGAAACAGGTCCCTGATCCACTGTTCAGTGGCCATTAGCTGGGAGCTGTTTCAAAAGTCGAGTGAAGTCTTGCCAGCGGCACGTCGCATTTCAAAGCGAGAGGCCGCAACAGTGAGCAGCACTTTGAATCAAAGCGGCAGCAAAACCACAAAACCGCTACCAATACCCAATAGCGAGCCACACCTCCACCTTCACAGCGACGCTTCCAGTGCCATTGATAGCTCTTGCTTTGGCGGTGAGTACTCTCATTTAGCACCCTCCCGACTTTTGAAACAGCTCCCTGGTCTGCACCCAGGCCGGATTTCCTGAAAACTCTGTGCTTGGTGCACATACCAAGTTTTCAGTTCCTGAGGAGTGCGGCCCATCAACAGCCTGTCCTTCATTGAATAGTCTTTGCAGAAAATTGTTGGTTACTCTGCTACTTAGTGCTCGGACATGTCGAGATACTCTCACTTATAACATACCGGTATCGCTCATTTAATTGAATAAAAGAAAAAAACAGAAAGGTTAGTATATGAGATTGATGAGAATGATAAGGTCGATAGAATTCCATACGATTATATTACACAGTTCAATGCAATTCATTGGCTTTGTTTTGGTTTTATGACTGAGTGAACTCGGATGCATCCAGTATTATGGAGAAACCAAACAAGAGTTAGTCGTGTTGTTGTTTATTGCACGACGGCAAGATTGCGTATTACTGCGCGAGGCAAAGCCAAGAGCAGTAATACGCGACCTTGCTGGAGTGCGATGAACAATAACACGACTAACTCGAATTTGGTTTAGAATTTATCCTACCTCGCCCGTCTAAATTACTTCTACATTAACAAATGACGTCATTTGTCAAGTGTATCCCACTAGAGCGGTATTTTTCATTTTTCTGAACTCCAGACAGAATACAGTGACCCAATGTTAAGCCTATGGAGTTTTTTATTAGGGGTAGGATAAAGGTAGCTTACGTATAAAGTTTGTAAATGCATTTTTTGAAGGTCTGAGCAGTCCCACACCTTCTTCTGCTGAATCTGACGCTTGTTTTTCATCCCAGTTACTATGGACAGACACACATATTTTTACATGTATAGAGAGAGATTATTATATGTGATGAAATCATGCGCTCTAAATTGATATTAAATTCAAATAAACCATATGGACGCCATCTATCCAAGTAAGATTAACAAGCACATCTTGGGAATGAATACTCCTGAAAACCATATTAAAAGCATATATTAAAAAAGGCAATATACAAATGTGAACCAATTACCAAAGTGAGCATTAGTAAAGGGTCTCAGTTGTAATACGATGTGCTGGTCCAGCTTGCAAGGCCTTTTACAGCATGTGAATCCGTTTACAATACCATGAATGATCCTCAAAGACAATTCCTAGAAAATAGTGATGTCTTTTACAATCATTACTTAATGGATCTTACATATCTTGAGTTTGCAGGACGACAATCATTAGGATATGAGAGTAATCCTGTTAAATAAGTGTTGTCCGTATTGTATTGTCCCTCTGCTGACGTCACTAGTGTTAACACCTGCTGTTAGGAATAAAATGTGAGACTCTGGCTTGGGAGAATAAAATTTATTATATTGTTGGGTAATATACATTGTTGAGATACACGTTAAATGATTGATAAAATGTTGATATGATATAAGAGATACCCCTAGGAAATATATGAGGGTATAAAAAAAATAGAACATAAAATTATAGGAAGTGGGTGGGTGGGAAAAATGAGTTGTGTATAAACTGATGAAAATGGCGAATGAAGTGGGGAGGACGGGAGTGGTTGTTGGTATGTGGGTGTTGGGAATTGTGGGTATGAGAGTGACACACCAGGGCCCCGTTGAATAAAAAAATGAACGATAAAAAAAGTATCTTACAAGTCTCGTTGGTGGCAAACTGTAGTATAAAAAACTATCGTAGAGGTGGACGGGCATTGGACGAGAGGATAAAATGAACGATTGTGAGAGGTGTTGAATAAAAAATCGTTCATTTTCAAAATATCGTTTATTTATCGTTCAAGTCTCCTCGCGGACGACCACGTTTTCGGCTTCGTAGCCGATGTCAAACTCGTTTTTCATGCACTAAATCCATTCCAAATTAAAAGATATTTTCAACAGAGATTACTATTCATATTTGATACATGTATACGAAATTTCAACATTTATCAACGCTTGAATCATTTTTTTTTTAAATGTTTGAAAATTACTGGGAAAAAAAGGCTTGCCTTGGATGGGGTTAGAACTCTCAACCTTCAGGTTGAGAGACCAATGCCTAACCTCTTTGCCCACAGAATTATACATGTTTGGTGGTCCCCGTGGATATAGGTCAATTATACGATCATTCTACGATAATTGAACGATGTTATCACGGACGACAGTGCTCACATGGACGACCAGTTTTATGGTACACTGAAAATAAATTATCGTTTATTTCTCGTTCATCCTTCACTATGTCTTATCGTCCAGCCTCACGGACGATACTTTTTTATTCAACGGGGCCCAGGTGGCCGTGTTCATGCTGAACCAAATCGCTCGGAGGGACAGTTCTTGAGGGCAAAACCTCGGAAGCGCATGGATTTTATATAGAAGCTGTTCCTAGGATTTTGTGTCAGGAAAGTGGGGTTACATACCTAAGATTACTTTGGAAGATCAGAAGGGGTTGAGGTCCTGGAGGCAAAGCACCTCAAAGAGCTTGGAATTTAGAGTCTTTAAGTTGACATGGTTGTCTTTCTGTCATGTACAGTAACTTACAGTAACTTAACGTAAGGCCTAATCTTATAGACTAGCCAACAAAGTGACAAGAAAAAGAGAATTTGGAATATCTTCTATTATTAATGAAGAAGACAGATAACCATATGCAGATATGTATTTATAACATATATTATACCAAAGTTTATCTCACCCCTGGAATAAATATCCATAGGCTCAACATTGGAAACTTGTTCTCCATGCCCCTACAAGTATTGCAGTCCATTCTCCACGGTAAATATCCTGTGTGTTGTCCATTCGTTTAGTGTGCAACTCGTTTTGGTCAAAGAAGTCATTCTCCAACTCGTTTGAACGCTACGTGATATTCACTCGGCTGTTGCCTCGTTCATATCACTCCGCATCAAACTCGTGAAGAACAACGGCTTTGATCAAAACTAGTTGGTTTCTTCTTTAATACAGTTACATGACTCTCATCAACATAAAATATCACATTCACTTCTGTAGTGTTCATACGATACAAGTTTTCCTTGTTATAGCAGTACTCACAGTCGATCACTTTCAGTTATTGTCAAATATCTCTTTTACTTGTGGATATAGACTATCCAAACCAGTGGAATGTGGTGGTAGCAGTCATCTATCTCTGTTCCTCCAGAGCTTGGGTGATGGCAGCTTGTGGAGAAGTCCAATCCTCAGTGAAGGCCTCTGTAGCCTAGTGTCCTATGGTCTTCCAGCCTCCTCACTGTAGTGGTGGTAATGCTCACCAGCCTGGAGATGTTGACGCCTCGGTGTCTGGATTCCAAGTGAGCTCTGACTGGGCATCTGCCCTTTATATAACCTATCAGGGGTTCAGTGCAAAAGAAGACAGGGGAAGATTCAAACACAGGGTGTGGCAGTCTAAACGGTCAGGCCTGAACTGAGTTAGGAAGCACCCTATGCTATTCTTAACACATACATCACAATTAAACAAGAGTATATAGAGGCATGCACTTTTTTAAGGGGATTCACATTGGTGCTACCTTACCCAAATTCTCCTAAGAGACAAAAAACAGAAATTTGCAGCCAAACACAGTGCAACATGCAACAGCTCCAATGTGATCTATTGCATAACCTGCAAAACATGCAAAAAACAATATGTCAGACAGAAAAAATAGAACATATGTGAACGCATTGTAGCGTACTACTGGTCGGTGAAAGTGTGTGACCACTTTCTGTAAACAGCAGTCGACCAGTGGCTTGAGACTAAGTCGCTACCCCGTGCTTACCGCTCCAGCATGGGTGGGATTGGAATGAACCACTGGAAAGGGCAGGGTGATGCGGGATCTACAACCTATCGCTAGCGGTGGACTATTTCGATGTACTAACATTTATTCAGTATAAAGAATACAGTAGGTTGGTACTACGGGGCACCAACTAGCGCGGAAAGAGATTCTGGTCTCTTCACTGTTGAAAGGTTCCAAAGTAGCCTTACCAACTTTAGAGGCTCCAGGCGTTCACTCGACTGAGAGGCACCACGAGAAGTCCTGTCAACCCGCTGCGGACTCAGTCTTATATACTGACTAAGTTACGTAATGCGGGCAACCCCGTAGTATTTGCATACACGGGTCTGCCGGCTTTACCATACAGCAGGGATCGGCACTCACGCCATCTAGCATAAAGTGAAATAATGCTGCTCGACTACCCTGACCCCTACAGCATGAACAAACACTTCCATACAGTCATGAAGAAGGGTACTATAAGTGACGTACCCAAACACTTCGATGGACCCAATCATAACGAAACAGCAGACATGGAGTTTGCAGGTGCAGAAGACGAAGAATTCTTAAAGAAAGTCGTGGACTTCATCCACAAGCATCCACAAAGTAAGAGCGCCAAAATACTGAGGGACAAGATCGAATACAATTGGATTCACCACCTCAGAACCCAAGCACCATGGGGAATGAATACTATGGACAGTAGATACGGATGATGAGACCACGAATGCCAGTCAAATTACAGTCTGTTCTCCATGGTCTTTATCCTGTGTGTTGTCCATTCTTTTAGTGTGTACTGGGGTGAGATAAATACAGAAAGCAACTCGTTTTAGTCAAAGAAGTCATTCTCCAACTCGTTTGAATGCTATGTGATATTCACTCGGCTGTCACCTTGTTCATATCACTCCCCATCAAACTCATGGAGAATGAGTTTGACCAAAACTTGTTGGTTTCTTCTTTAGTAGGCTATAGCTTTAGAGGCCAACAAAATGCATGACATAGATAAACCAAAACTCAATCGAGTGGCGTTTAGATTTTATCCTACCCCATTTCCACGATTTTTGAATACAAGAAAGTAGTGACATAGACAACACTTTATGTCACACCTGACAACATAAACAAATCCAATGTTAAATATATGGTGTTTTTATTAGGGGTAGGATAAAGGGCTCTATGCACTGTTTTCGAACAGGGAATATTAAAAATGACAAATTCGTAAGTAATGATACAATGATACTACCTTGTTCAAGGTACTGTCACTAGTTTAGCCGTCTGTCATACTGGCTGTTTCCTACCCACCTCAGGCAGGCATTCCTCGGTTCTATCACGTACTGGCATTTTAGCAAATTATCTATTCAGATCTCTGTGCATAGTGTGTGGACCCTGAAGAGGAAGAGACTGACAGATGAAGGTTATTAGTACGGCACACACAGAGGCCCTTTGTTGTGATGGCAATTACTGTGTAATCCAAGCCTTTGGTGTGTTGCTGTGTTTTACGTTTCGCCCGCACTGACGAGAAACTGTCCACTGTCTGCATCATTAAAGTGTCTTTGTGCCACCACAGCTCCGATGGATAATGAGCCATATCTACTCCTCAACATGCCAATATCATATCAAAACAACACGCCAAGGATGATAAAGAAACCAAAGCGAATATATATATTTATCCTACACCTAATAAAAAACGCCATAGGCTTAACATGGGATTTGTTTATTTCACAGGCGTGACATAAAGTGTTGTTTATGTCACTACTTTCTGATACTGAAAAAATATGGAAACGGGGTAGGATAAAATCTAGACGCCACTCGTTTGAGTTTGAGCTTATTTATACCACTCATTTTGTTGGCTCCGTAATGTCGCTCGTCTTCGATTCGTGAAATTATGGAACCAACAAAATGCATGGCATAAATAAACTCAGACTCAAACTCGTGACGTCTCTTGATAATATCTGACCAGGGAACTTCTTAGAAGGAAACCCACGAGATGAATATAGTTTGGTCCGTACTCGAGTTTGACTGCAGAGTAATTCACGAAGCGAAGCTGAGTGAATTACTTTGTGGTCAAACGAGGTGGAGTACAGACCAAGTTTTTTTCATTGAGTGGGTTTCTGATTTTATCTCACCCCGTATAACATTAATTATTGATGAAATGAATCACCCAATTAGCCATTGAGTATTGGCTACACGAACCTCATGGCCGTGGAGTACGAGTTCCTAATGTTAAGCCTATGGAGAAAAATACCGGGGTGAGATAAAGTGGGATTCACACGATGGGATTCATCTATCTCCAAGGGAGTTTGTCTGAGACAAATCCTGCTGAAATTCTGTTCTTGAAGAGGATTTCTTCGTCTAAAATTTGTATCTCATACCTTGTGGGGTATTGTTGATGTTCTGTCTGTTTGTCTGAAAAATATTTTCCAACCACAACATTCCCCATAATGTTGATGGAACGAAAAGAATTCACCAAACCAATTAAGACACCAAACTCCCAGACAGGCTTAAGGTTAGGACTACATGAAATAGAGAGAACGACTACTACTATTTTTTCAAATAAAGGGACTGCATTATCCTCACCCAGAAAGAAATTCTGTAGTGAAGACCACAGAAGAACAACTACCGCACCTTGCCTGATGAGACTGGTAAGCAGTCGAAACCATGTTAGACGAATATCCTCGCTACATACGAAGATAAACTTTTCTGCATGAAATGCACGGATAGTTAAAAACATCTACACGGCATCTGATTCCTAAAGGGGAACCACATACAGTCCATAGACTGTCACCGGGAAAAGAGCATTTGAAATATCACTCTTTCCCTATGTGTGAAACACATAGCACCCCATAGAACCAACCAGCGACGGTCGGGTTGAAGACTCACATGCCACACAGTTCTACACACCTACGTGAGACTTGAAAACATAACCCAGATCTCTCAACCAATCAGATTCGCCAAAACATGGGGTATGCAGATGAGGCCACGGCAACTTCCGATGGCCCGCTCCTGTGCTCTCTCTATTCATGGTCGCGAAGTGGTGGGTGATAGATGTGTTTTTGATCTGCTATGCCTCATCCACCTGCTATCTGTCTGCAATTGGAGGGTGCAAACATGCCTTAGGGAAATGGAACCTTACAATTTATATGAGGAGAATGTGTTCGAGTGAAGTCGAATTCACATGGTGGGATTCATGTGCCTCACAGGGTTCAGAATCTCATGTGATTCTGTTCCTTTTTAGGGGGACATGTCTTTAATAATTACAGGGGGGACATGTCTTAGGGAAATGAAATCCTACAATTTAGACGAAGAAATTGTGTTTGAGTACAGAATCTCAGCAGGAGTTGTCTCAGAAAAACACCCTATAAGGTACATGAATCCCATCGTGTGGATTCCACTTAAAGAATTCCAGCATGATTTGTCTCAGACAAACTTCATGTGAAGTACATGAATCCCATTGTGTGAATTCCGATTTAGGAACCTATTTGTTGGTTCTGTTGTCACTGAGGAGATTCAACCATCCATGAAATTGCAGGGGGCAGTGAAAGCAATGTTCAGAATGTTTACATAGTAGCCTTCCATTGAACCTTTCCACTGTTCTTAAGGCGCATTTGATGTGATCGTCTTCCCTTCGTACACTTTAAATCCCTGTTTTCAAGAAACGAAAGTCCAGGAAATCACACATACCCTCATTACTTATGAAGAAGAACTTTAAAATTTGTAAAATCTGTAGCTAATGTTTGAATGTGTTGTGTACGTTGTCTTTTGACATGTATCCTGTTTTGGTTTTTTTGTTGTTGTAAATATTTCTTTATTGACGAAATGAGGATTCATGTACAGAGTACAGGATTTTCAACCAGCAACGTTAGCAATCATGAGATACAACGGAAACCAATGATTCATTTTCAGATTCAACATTTGGCTTGTTACCATAGTTCTACATTTTGAACAATCTACATACGTATATCCATAGCTTAGTGGCTGCCTCAGTAAGGACACAAGTATACATATGTACGTGTATAGCGCGTTTTAGTGCTCTACTGCCATGTTTTTAGAGCGTGCCTGCATGCGCTATTTCATCACCTAGAGGTTAGAGTAGTCAGATATACTCTTCCAGCGTGCTTCCAGAAAACTATCCCTTCACTATATGCGTGCTATTCACTGTGATAGTGTAAAAGGAGCAGGGTACCAGTGTCTCAGGGTCTTAGAAGCATGTTCAGCTGACCATAACCAATCGCCAGGGACCGAAATACCTCATTGACCCATTGGTGCTTGATAGGTTAGGTTTAGACTCAGGTGGTTGCAGAAATGGGAGGTTGACTGGGTTCAATTAGGTTACAGAAAACTATCCATAGACTGAATGTAACCCAAACCTTTTATTTTTCATTCATTTATAATTGCATACTCATTGATCAATGATGAACATACCATTTGCTCCTAGTTTGTAATTGTGTTGTCATCCATCATTGTGGCCTTAGTATGGGAGATGGTCAACTGAATGACGAATACAACTGCCAGTGAAGCGATAAATGTGACCTCCCCAGCAGTAAATCTAGATTACTGAGTGCATGTATGCAAATTAGTGGTGAATTGTAATTGAGAAAATGTAAGATATGATCTACTGAAGGGAGGTATATGATGCAGAATTAAAAACATGTATATGTACTTATAAGGTATGGTTATTCACGTGATGTGGGAGCAGCTAGCCTATTGGTCAATAGCTGAGTACAGTAGAACCCCGCGTAAGTGGACACCCTCCCTTCCGACTCAAATTGTCTGCTTACGCTGGGTGTCTGCTTACACGGGGTTAAAATAAACATCTAATCGATGGATCCGTTCCGAGCAAGGGTGTCCGTTAATGCGGGGGTGTTCGCTTACACGGGGTTAAAATAAACATCTAATCGATGGATCCGTTCCGAGCAAGGGTGTCCGTTAACGCGGGGTGTCCGTTAACGCGGGGTGACCGTGAGGCGGGGTTCTACTGTATATTAGAGAGTTGCGCGATCGGCGCTGGAGAGTAAGAAAGCACCATCTGGGACCTGTTTCACTAGTCTCGTGACATGTCTGTGACACCATACACACATTGGGTTGTCTGGTTTCGTGACACCACAAGTAGCTGCATTTAGGAAATACAGACCCCAGACATATGAATTAGACAAATCTAGACACATCATGGACCTGTTTCACTAGTTTCGTGACAAAAGTGTTAGACAGATATCAAAAGCGGCACCAACAGTGCAAGCAAGAACAGGAAAACCAAAGTCTAATGTCTAGTTCTTATGAAACCATACACACCATCTAGACGCCATCTAGACATGTCACTGACTAGTGAAACAGGTCCCTGGTAGATACTCAGCTGTGTACTCGCTGTATGGGAGCAAAATCCACCTTCATCTGGTGATGGAGGCCTTATTCTACCCCTAATAGGTAGGTTAGGGGTAGGGATAGGGATAGAGTTAGGGGAGAGCGTAGGGTTAGGGTTTGGGATACGGTTAGGGGTAGGGGGAAGTTAGGGCTAGGGATAGGATAGGGGTAGGTGTAGGTTAGGAGTATGTCAGGGTAGGGGAGAGAGTAGGGGTAGGTTAGGGTTAGGGTTAAGGGATATGGCTAGGAGTAGAGGTAGGTTAGGGCAAGAGATAGGGTTAGGGGTAGGGGTAGAGTTAGGGCAAGGCAGGGTTAAGTTTAACATTCACTCAATGTATTTGATGGAGCGTTGAATAAAGTGTTATTCATGCACCGAGGTGAATAAAAATAACGGACCAATCTGGGACCAGATAACGAAAGTAGATCCAGCAGCATTGATAAATCCTCCGATGCGTGTCAACACGCTACTAACATGGATAATTACAAAATTTTCTCTGTATATCGGTGATATGGGGTAGGTTAAATACGAAAGCGAACTTGAGTTAGCCTTCTCAATGTTTATGCCACGATGGGCAGGTTGTGTATTACTACACGAGGCATTAGCCGAGTGTAGTGATTAGCAGACCTGACCAGAGTGGCATAAACATTGTCAAGGCTAACTCTCGTTTGGTTTCTACTAATTATTCTAACTGGAATAGGGTCAGTTGGTTAGATTTGTGTGCGTGTGGAAAGACTGCTCCATGGGTCTGAGGACTACCAACAATCCACAGACTGCTTTTCACTGGGAGAAAACACAAAGTAGTCTCACTTACCTTAGGTGTTGGACACTGGAGTAGACCAAGAGCAACCATCATGTTGGATGTGTACAATGGAAAGTGACTAAAACATCTTCAAGGATCATGAACTCAACAATGGGTTAGTTATTTAAGACTGGAACTCATGGTTTATTAGGACTAATAAGTCAACTTAGTCAACTTTGGGATACGGTTAGGGGTAGGGGGAAGTTAGGGCTATGGATAGGATAGGGGTAGGTGTAGGTTCGGAGTATGTTAGGGTAAGGGAGAAGGTAGGGGTAGGTTAGGGTTAGGGTTAAGGGATATGGTTAGGAGTAGAGATAGGTTAGGGCAAGGCAGGGTTAAGTTAGAGTTAGGGTTAGGGGTACGTCAGGTTAAGAGAGAGGGTAGGGGTAGGTTAGGGTTAGGGTTAAGGGATATGGTTAGGGGTAGGGTTTGGGATACGGTTAAGTTAGGGGTACAACAGGGTAAGGTAGGGGGTAGGGGTAGGGTCGGGGTTAGGGATACGGTTAGGGGTATAGTAGGGGTAAACAATTTGTTGATTTTGGTGAATTGGAACCTGTCATAAGGTAGAACCGGTGTGAACTATGACATTAGGCAGTTGCTTCCGAGTGATTGAAATTCTGTAAATAGCTTTCATCAAATGATTCACTGCACGAAAACCACCATTTTACATATGAATGCGCCCGGCATATATAAGTATGACTTTTCCGTATGTAAGGTCGTCCTATTTCCTATGTATATACGCCTCATCTGTAGGCGCATATAAGCATTATATTTATACTACGTTTTGGCACCAACGAGACTTGTACGACTTTTTTTATCGTAGAATTATCATTCAACGGCCCTCTGGTTATACTGAAAATAATCCTAGCATTTTTTTAATTCAAGTACATATATCTACCACACCACTATCTCTATAGTTCCAGCAGCATTTTTATCGCCAGCTGCAACCAATTTTATTTGCTTTTCATTGAATAAAAATAATGTTTAAAAAATGTTTAAAAAAAAAAACAATTGACACAGCAAAATATGATTATGTTAATAATGGGTTTTATTCGAGATGTCAAGTCTTATACCGATCATCAAGATAGCAACCAGAGGGTCTGGATACATGGGTAAAATAAAGCACTAGGCCACAGGTATAATATGTAGGATGGGTACTTTGAGTTTGAGACAATGGGATCATGACCAAAGCATCTTTGGCAAGAGAGAGCATGTACAAAACACTAAGGGTTTTCTTTCTGCAGAATACGAAGGTAGTCACCCTTCTTAATGACAATATTCTGAAAGTCTTCTTCACTTCTGAAATTAATTCTCAGAAGACTCCATGAGGAAGTTCAAAGTTGCAAAGAGGTTTCATTTCAATAAGTGCAAAATCACAAAGAATAAAAAGAAATATATATTTGTTTCTAAAACACGGTTTCCAGTCGCCCCATCTGATAGGCTGTACCTCGCAATCTAAAGGAAACTTCTCTAAATTATATTCACGAAATTGGAATAATTGTTTATTTAGACTTCAACGATTGCATTTCGGAATGGATTTTGGTAGCATGAAGATATATATATATATATATATATATATATATATATATATATATATCTATATATTCACATTTCATTTTCTTTCCCAATATCTACAGAAGTATATGTAAGCCTAAGCCTTTAGTGTCTTTACATACATTATTTCACCCCTGGTACAAGTTTAGCCATAGGAATAACATTAGAAAAAAATACTCAACAATCATCCCCGTAAAGTGACAATAAGTGAATTCGATATGATGTTATACACTATTGACCAACTGTAAATGCGGAGCAATCTGAATTAGTCTGATATTGATGCTATTTAATGTCATTGAAAGGGGTGAGATAAATCTAGAACCACACTCGAATTATAAAATACACAATACTCCCCTCATTTTGGATGCGGAGAAATTGTCACTCAACTTCGCCTCGATGACAATTATCCTACCCTATCTCCTCGATTTCGGAATATTACGTGATAACAATGCTGTAAGCCACTAGTGGCATATAAAACTCCGTATGCCAGTCAGGGTGGCATGCGGGAACCCAATGTTAAGCCTATGGGATTTTATATTAGGGGTAGGATAAAAATATCTATTGTTAAGATGTACTAAATCATTGTATCATCATCCCTTATAAGGTAATTACTGACATTTACATTATGACCTGTATGTAGAGAGACTTGAACAAGATAGGAATTTAACCTTTAGGGAAACACTTGCTTTCACAAAATGCTTCCAACTACAAATGGTAATCTATTGATGCCTCGTTAATCAATACAACTTACAATAGAGCCCGGTACTATGTGGAGGACGACCGGCTCATGCAACACATCATCTTATCTCCAAATAGCATGATTTCTGGAAAACAAGGCTTATTTCTAAAAGCTTACGCCCCACACACTTGTCATGTCGATGCTGAAGCCGTCCCTCGACATTCTGCCGAGTTTCTGGACACACATAAATGTGGTTATATCAGGAAACATCCTTACTGTGGACGAAACGGTTCCCGTTCGAGGTCAGTTGTCAATTTTTATTTTTTTTATTTAGCATATCATTCATCCGTACGGATGGTTTTACACACCGGTAATGGTTTTTTTGTTAGTTGTGTTTATTTCCAGTTTCTCCCGGAGGGGAGTTCTTATATTTTTTATGGTTTATATTCAGAAGCCCTTCAGGTCTCATACTGTCTGACGCCATATGCGGAGGGCAGTACGAAATCTAAATCTGACCGAGAACGAGAACTCTTTCATCCACAGTGAGGACGTTTGCTTATTATCATATACCTCAAATCGATAAAAAAAAACACCTATTGTAATGGCGTATTCATTCAGTCACAGTGGGTATGAACATTATTATTACTGCACCCCTAGCAGCGGGCAGTATTTGATAGACATTCGCACACAGGTATATAGTAATACTTCTCTCTCTCTGATAACCTGATCCATCGTATGCCTCGTATAGATTTCAGGGATGCCAGTTGGGGGTCAGAAAGAAACATTGAAATACTTTTCATTGCAACAGAGTTTACAAATTACATACGCATTGCAGTGGGGGAACATGGGCTGTGGCTGAATTGGATTATTTAACAGTTGGTTTGTCAATATTACACAAGGAAAAATAATTGGTAATTCTGATAATGAAAACATGAATTTCAATGGAGAAACTGAAAACTGGTATCCCTGCGATAATTACATCCATCTTCATACATCTACGAATACGACACGAACATGAACACGATTTGCCTAAAGAAAATATTAGGATATATATATTGTATTTATTGTGTGCATCTTCGTCATATATATAAGGAGATTATAGGAATTCTATGATTATTAACCCTTTATCTGCAGCAAGATTCCTCCAGGCATTCCCCTGGCTACCGCAGCATGATGCCTCCAGGCATTCCCCTAGCTATGGCAGCATGATGCCTCCAGGCATTCCTATGGCTACGGCAGCATGATGCTTCCAGGCATTCCTATGGCTACTGCAGCATGATGCCTCCAGGCATTCCTATGGCTACCATAGCATGGTGTCTCCAGGCATTCCCCTGGCTACCATAGCATACTACCTCCAGGCATTCCCCTAGCTACCATAACATGATGCCTCCTGGCATTCCCCAGGATACTGCAGCATCATACCTCCAGACATTCCTATGGCTACCATAACATGATGCCACCAGACATTCCCATGGCTACCATAGCATGATGCCTCCATGCATTCCCCTAGCTACCATAGCATGATATCCCCAGACATCATCTATACTTATGTAAAGAATTCAATAGGGAAATAATTCTTTGAATTATGAACAAAAATAAACTTTGACAAAGTAAAAGGGGCATATATATTTTTAATTCATTCCAACAGAATATCATCAGTTACCAGAGTAAAGCACTCAAATGACGTCACAAATCACGTGACATTGCTGTATCCGCAATAAGGTCCCTGCAGTAGGAGGGGTGTTACTGCAGGCACTGTCTGCGGTGTAATGCTGTGTCAGGGAATTGGGTGCTGCAGAGAAAGGGTTAACCCTCTCATGACCCTCTCATGCGGACAATCACGACCTGTATATATGTTTACATCTAATATCATCGTATCATTGTCAATGTCGCGACCCTATTGTAAAGGTATACAGCCGTGGTGCACAGACGAGAATTTCAGACATGATTGTGTTCGTAGGGTAGGATAGGCAGTGTAGATAGATACGTAGATAAGTAGGTAGGTAGATAAGTAGATAAGTAGGTAGATAGGTAGGTAGATAGGTAGGTAGGTAGGTAGTGTAGGGAGATGGAGGCATGTAGGTAAGGTAGGGCAGGTATGTAAGGAGGGAGGGAGGGAGGGAGGGAGGGAGGGAGGGAGCGAGGGAGGGAGCGAGGGAGGGAGCGAGGGAGGGAGGGAGGGAGGGAGGGAGGGAAGGAGGGAGGCAGGGAGGCAGCGAGGGAGGAAAGGAGGGAGGCAGGGAGGGAGGCAGGGAGGGAGCGAAGAAGGGAGGCAGGGAGGGAGGGAAGAGGGAGGGAGGGAGGGAGGGAAGGAGGCAGGGAGGGAGGGAGCGAGGAAAGGAGGAAAGGAGGAAGGGAGGGAGGGAGCGAGGGAGCGAGGGAGGGAGGGAGAAAAGGAGGGAGGGAGGGAGGGAGAAAAGGAGGGAGGGAGGGAAGATAGGTACGGAGGGAGGGATAGGGGATAGAGGGGTAGGTAAGATACAGACCAAGATATTGTCATCTCGTGAGTTTCCTTCTAATCATTATATACCCATGACATATACACAATGAATACCCACAGTTTCACCATGTAACAACAAAATAACGTACAGAAAAGAAAGGGGAACCGTGTTCCCTCCAGGTCGACTAAAACATGGTATTTATGTGTGTGAGACGGGGCGATAGTGCATCCACTCCTCACCATTCTGCAACCATCAATAGAGAAAACGGGGTGACGGGTGTGGGCTCTGGTCAAGGGTCTCCTGCCTTCCCTAATGTGAACTATTTCTATTGGCTGTTGGTCCTTTGTCTTTAGTTCGGGGCCATCCATAAAGGACATACACGCGAAAGGGGTGGGTGGGTGGTCAAAAATTGCGGAAATTTAATACCTATAAGTAGCACTTTCTCAGATAATCATTAGAATGAGCGGGCGGGCAGAATACCTGTGGAATGCATACACAGACACAAAACTACATCAGGAGGAGAACAGAGGAAGATTACATAGAAAACACACATCCAACTCTCAAAGGCCCTTTAAATGCACATTGTTTGCATATCGTTTAACATCGAAGTATCACTGTCGTACCTTATCACAGGTTGTCAGGATTAGTGTCTACAACAATCGCTCGTTCTGTAACAAGGTTAAAGGCATATCGGACAATTTGGCTTGAAAGTTAAAACCCATCCCATTTTCCAGAAATTTGAATATGATGATCTCTAAGTGTTCTAGTACACATATATAACTAAAGAATTGGGGGTCACCGTGCTAGTTTTTGATTTAGAGCTCAATATTTACGATTTCATATGGGATACGGATTGTAAGCCATTATGTAAAAAGGATAATTTTACAATAGAATATACAAAAATTCTAAGCAGTCGCTTTTCACATAGTAAAACTCATGTCCTTTTCCTTAAACTTTCCCAGAAAATAGTAGATGTATAGTACTACATATTTCAGTTTTAAAAACCTTAGGCCACCTAAAATAATTGAAGAAAACCATATTTTTCAGTAAATTTCCTGTATAAATCAAGCAAATATTAAGTAGCCTATAATACATATTTAAATTGGTTGAACTGGACAAAACATCTGATCTACTCATTTAGAATTTGAATGAATCACAAGAAACCAGTTTTGACTGATAATTGAAAATATCTAAAAATTCAACAGGTGGCGCCAATGTGAATTGTCCGATATTCCTTTAAGCAAATGCACCAATATCAAATGCAGATTGCCAGGCCAACTTGAATACATCCCTGGCATTGCACGATTCTAATGACGACCAAATATAGACTAACTTAAAATACATCTCCAAAAACATGGACTGTCCGATACATAATGATTTCTAAAATCTGGTGTCAAACCAGACCAGAATACCAACCAATGACCAGTCGTTTACTACTTGAATCACAATGTGTTTACTATCAGCTGTTACGATTCAACCATCATCAGGGGCCCGTTTAACAATCTAGGCCCGTTGAATAATCTAGGATCGTACATGAAGGCCCTATGGTGTACGCCATAGAGACCCAGGGACGATGTGGGTTAACTTAATTCAACAGTGAACACTTATGGACGACCTTGTGGTTAGCGAAGACTGTCTTAGCGAATAAACTTAAAAATGATTAAACGATAACCCTTGTACGAGGTACAGAAAAGGGTCTTCATGTATGACCCTCGATTATTAAACGGGCCCGTGCATGAAGACTCCATTCTGTGCCAAGTACAAAGCTTATCGTGCAATAATATTCAAATCTGTGTTGAGTAAATTTCTTAGAAGGTGCGGTATCAAAATATGTTTACATGTATTTCTGTTCTGTCATACAACACAGGCGGCTGTGGAATAAAGTTCGTTCGTTTCTGCTGATGGTCTGAACGATACGATAACTCCAACGATAAACAACATCCTGGACGATTTATTTCCATTCAGTGTTGTATGACAAGACAGAAGATATTATCTAAATGAACGTATTTGTAAACAACACCTTGTAAAGCCTTTAGATCACTAAGATAGTGTTAGCCGTCCTTAAGTGTTAAATAAAGTTGACCCACATTGTCCCTGGGTCTCAATGGCATACCGAAAAGGGTCCAAATGTAGGATCCTAAATTATTAAACAGGCCCCTGGAGAGGTGAGGAGGAATTATTCCTAAAATAAATTGTATTGGGCTTGGACGCAATTCAGGTTATTCACTGCACAAATAAGAAATATACCGGATTTTGTTGAAGGTGAAAACTAAAAACATCGCATTTGTAGAAGGAGAAGTAAATGTTCATCGCATTTTATTTCAATTAAACACATATTCCCACAAAGGAAATGCACCACCTCCTACATAGTAGCACATTATTATGAGGGCGAAATAATCTTTATAGTTTTGTTATAATTTTTTCGTTCCGTTTGCGCCTTATCGGTGCTACAGTTGGAAAAAAATTCTTTATAATCTTGCCTTTTGAGAGATAATTATTCATCACGGTTTAGAAAATGTTTGGCATATGGGGGAAGGATCTACGCTACAGCTCTAACTGCGACCGCGAGGATATTCCATGTTTATTAATGCTCAAATCTCACTGATGCTCTAGATTACTTTATAGATACCATTTCTTGTTTCTCTAATGACTCAATTTGTTGTTTGATCGCGTCTTGGTTAGATGTGTGACTAAATGATGTGGGTAGATATTCAAAAGAAATATTTGGAAATAAAAATAAAGGTCTATTTCTATGACTTTTGGTGACGTCACACAGCTCCTGAGCAGAACCCCACGTGACCGGCTCTGAAAAATAAAAACAACATTCGCAATTATTTCAATTGAAAGCAATTTTTTAATACTTTTTAGTAACACATAACGGCTCTTACAGGCGTAAGATCTTCCACCGTGGGATAAAATTGGTGAAACAGGGTTCGTACATAGACAGGCCCATAAACTTTCAGGCTTTTTCCAGGCTTTCCCAGGCTCTAATAATTCTTTTCCAGGCCCAGAACAATGTGAATCAATACCATCTTGCTAGAGAATGAAATATGAACACAAATAATCAAAACCATGCTATATTATTAGCAAAAGGGATTTTTGGAACTATTCGATCCGAGTCACTGAAAATTCATAGGCAGTCAAGTACTGTAGTTAAGGAAAGCTAATAATGTCCAGAAATTCATAGACTAAAAAAATTGTTTTTGTGCAAAACTAAATTTTCCAGGCTCTTCCATGTTTTTTCAGGCTCTCTGTGAGAATTCCAGGCTTTTCCAGGTCTGGAAAACCCAAAAGCATAATTCGAGACTTTTCCAGGTTTTCCAGGCTCTGTACGAACCCTGGTGAAATCTTAGGTAATAAGATCTTATTACCCACAGATTACGGAGTCTCCATAGGAAATGTATAGGGCACCTGGAATTAGGTACCTGGAGATTCTGGCATGGAAAAATACAGGAAAAATAGTCCTGTCCATAATGAGGTAGAATAATCATGTACTTTGAAATAAGTTTGGGTTTGTGGGTTTGATTTAACGTCCAGTTAACCATGGCAGGTTCTCACCAGACTTTCTCAAGGTTCTTTTACACCACAAGGGTGGTGATCGAATCTATGAAATGAATATAGGTGGAAACCTCACCCCTACACATTTACCGAGGTGAGAGTTCTTTTACTTCACACACCACATAGACATGGTATGAGAAGGATTGGCCTTTGATATAGCAGTAAATCTACCACTGCTGGGGGTGAAGGAGAAAAGTGGCTGCAGTGGGACCCGAATCAACAAGGAGGCGAGGCGACCAAGAGGGTGAACAGATTGATAATTGCTATCCACCCCAGCAGACTTTTCTTGAATGTTCACTCAATGTTACTTATTTAGAATCAATCATAATAATCTCATTTACCATCAGAAATCGCTGTCACAACACACTTTGCATACTCAAATCACAGGTTGATGCTGAATTATATTATTGGTGTAAGTCTACACCAAATTACTGCCATGCTGGACAGTGCTGTGGTGTCTGGAATTAAATGTCTTGCAGAAAACTTTTGATTGCAAAAGAAATGTTATTAATCTTGTAGGTGGGTAATAAATTGGAAAACGACTGGTTTTTTATGAGAGTCTCCTCATAGTATCAAGTTGAGTTCTCTGGTATATTTCAACATTACAATGTTATCCCTTTATTGTACAAGGATGCCAGCTGGTTAAGAAAAAAAATGAACGGAAATTGTTACCATGTGTGTGAGAGGCTTAGATAATATTTCCTTTAATTTGAACAAGGATAAAAAAAATGTCAAAAGAAAATAATAAAACCTTGTATGCTGTTCACGGAATTATTTTTCCGTAGGAGTCACCACATACACCACGACGAATCCATCGCAGCAGCGGGACATATCCTGGATTTTCTTTGCGATTGAGTGCGACGAATCTGTCGCAATAGGGGTCATAAACCCCGCCGAGGGGGTGTTTATGGGGCTATAAAACACGTGCGACAATCGCATCGCATCAGTGGGGCCGGGCCTTAAGGGGACGCCCCGTTTATGGAGTCCCTCTCTTCGCAACCGAGGGTGTTCCCTTAGGCGGAATTTTACTGTAAATCAGTTGACAAAATATAAAGTGGATGTAATGATCTGATTGTATGACTAAGTACTGACGATATTACATCGTACTCAATGAACCATTGTTCTATTACCTCATTTCCAATCATAGACTGAATACACTGTTTTTAACATCCTTTAAAAGTCTTTGTAATCTATTAAGTTTTGCGTGTTAGGGACTAATTTGTCCCTTTGTTCGGCTCCTCGATTATACAGTGATCTATGATAAGTATTACAATGTGTTCTTTCTTTTTTGAAACAAATGTTATTCTTGCATCTCGTTCTCCTTTCTCTGTAATCTATGTTTCAGACCTCACAGTACCATGCTTCCTCAATATAGGTTTTTTTTATAGGTTTTGAAAAAAAAAGGTTTTCACAGGTTTTTCAAGGCCCAAAACATAGGCTTTTATAGGTTTTTAGGGTTAACTTATTCAGCATAATAAGAGTCAAAACATAATGCATTTCTTATTTTCAGTTCTTGATTTCTAAAAAAATGTACCTAGTGCTAAATTACACGATTCAGGATGTCTGGCTCATCTGGTTATACCCAGCAAGTATGTATATGTGTGTTGAGTTTCCAACAGGCAAGCCAGCCCAGCAAAAAGTCACACCAACTGTTGATTCTTAAACACCTTTATGATCTCTTAAATAAATAAATCATGTGGATTTCTTGTCATTTGCCAATCTGACTTTGTGTCAAATTGACTTCTAAGATTTCCTGTACACATCAATCTGCATGGCAGTGAAAATATAGGTTTTTATAGGTTATATAGGTTCCTTTGAAAAAAAAATAAAGGCTCAAGAATCAAAATATAGGTTTTAAAGCTTTCACTGGGAGACCGGATGTGTTCTTGGATCTTTGCTTGCTTAAACAGCAAATATCTACGCGAGTCTAAAAAAACTAACATTTATATCCTTATGTAAGCATTCTATCTTCTGATACCTGTTCTTGGATTTCTTAATCGTTCTTCAGGCTCTATTTGGAGTTATTGGTTTGAGGTAATACTCTAAACTAAAGATATAGGAAGGGTATGTCAAAATGAGTACGTTAGGGGGGTAGCTATTTGAAAAGTAGAATACACACACAATATTGACTGGTTTCAGATACAAGCGGTCGTATGCTCCGAAGAGTGGACAAGTAGTAATATCCAAGCGCATGCGAGGAAATGGTACAGAGTCAACTGCGAGGAGCATTTGAATTGATACATAATTCAGGCAGCCTTGCGAACAACTATGCGATTCAAACTCGATGGGATACGAGCTCTGACCCTTAACTTTCATAGGTTTCCTCTATAATATCATCCAGTTTATAAGAATAACATGTATAGTACGAAATGGTTGAAACGTAACAACTGCCATTCCCATCTGACGCCTCCCACAGTATTACATGACCTGCTCATCGTGCAATAAACATTCACACTACTAACTCTCGTTCAGTTTCTACTTAGTTTTATCCAGTTTATAAGAATAACATGTATAATACGATATGGTTGAAACGTAACAACTGCCATTCTCATCTGTTATTTCTTTTACTTGCTGTTGTCTGCTATGCTGCTAAACTGACACATGATAGACTTGTTGTTCACCAAATGTCCCAGTATCTACCAAACAATGATCATTCATGACATGTGCGGACCAACAGAACTCTGTATTTTTGGTATGGCTTCTGGATAGAAATGAAATACAGGGAAACTATGTTCCGGTGAGCAAAAGTTCAAAGTTACGAGGTAAGGCTTGGAAAAATTACTGCCCAAGGCGTTAGCCGCGGGCAGTAATTTTTCCAAGCCTTACCGAGTAACTTTGACTTTTGCTTACCGGTACTTGGTTTCCCTATTCCTATATACCTTTAAATATCGATAAAAATGTTTAATTCTTTACCTGAAACACTTCCAAAGTAAATGGCCACCATTATCGAGTAACCACAACAGCTATTGTTTCGTCCCGCTGCTGTATTGTATCACGTGATCAGAGCGGGACGAAAACGTCAGAGTGGGACGAAAACGTCAGAGCGGGACGAAAACGTCAGAGCGGGACGAAAAAGTCAACCTCGACACATAACTTATTTTTAATGCACCCCCCAGCAGCGGTATGTAACTCTAGTTAGTTCAATAATGGGTATGAATTTGTATTCCTATATACCCATTGTCGAACTAACTATAGTTACATACCGCTGCTAGGGGATGCATTAATTATAAGTTATGTAGCGAGGCTGACGTTTTCGTCCCGCTCTCATGTTTTCGTCCCGCTCTGATGCTTTCGCCCCGGGCTGACCACGTGATTTTTATGGACGATATGATTGGCTAACGCACTGTATCAAAAATGGCCATGTCCTACCTTCACATTGGCACACTCCCATCGAAGAATTAATAAACAGAATTTGAGTTTTGATATAGCAAAAAAAGACAATACCCTTTCAGATCAATAATCACAAATAGCCCAGAAACGTTTTATAAAGATCGCACATAATATTTTAAATATCAAAGATCAATAGGAATAATCGTCGAGGTTGTAATCGCCGCAATTTCGGAGCCTGCAAAATGTAAACATCGATGCCGCTGGTAGCCTGCACATCTCCAGTCACCCCTTACGATTGGCGCAGGTACAGTACTCTGCCGCTTATATTCTTTAGTAAAAGAATCTGATGTTTCTATCTTCAAAAATAAAGTAGTTATCATGTTCCTATATTGCTTACTTAGCAACGTACTGACGTTCTATTTTCGCGGTGTTTTTTCCCCGCAATTACCGACCGATAAACTGCACTCTACCCTATATATATACCCTATATATATAACAAATTGCTGCTAGAATGTGACAATTCTACCTAAATACTTGTAGCAGCTACTACCAGCAATGAGAGAAGAGTTATTTGATGTTTCTCTGTGTCTGCGAACGGTGCCGCATAGCAGAAAATAACGCGAAAAACGCCCACCACCACACACCGTTATAACGGCTCCCTTCACGCCCCTACGTTCTGAAATAGCACTGTACCTGCGCTAATCGTAGCGACGCGAGGCGAGTGTTAGATGCGCAGGCTTCCAGCATGACATCGATGCGGCTATGACGTCGCAGTGACGTTGTAGCATAGCAACCTGCATAGCAACCTGCATCGATGCTATGAAAACGGCGGGAAACGGGCAGTACGAAAACACAGCAGTTGGAGTTACTCGATAAGGGGGGCCATTGCTTCTGGGACTATGGCAGATATAGAAATATTCATTTTTTATCGAAATTTGAAGGTATATAGGAATAGGGAAACCAAGTACTGGTAATCAAACTTTTGCTCACCGGAACATAGTTTCCCTCTAATAACATCCTGAGGTGAAGGCAACGTCATCTCTGATAGTGATAGCAAAGTGAACCCTGGGAAAGTGATTAAATAGGACGTGGCATATGAGCTTTCAGTGGCAGATACCACATGAATGTGCTGTCAGCTTATCCAGCAGCGACGTCAGCACACATTATTTTCGAACAGTTACGAAGTGGACCAACGAGTTTTCTGGTGAATTGTATGGCGATCAGTTGTTTGTATCATATTCATAGCAGGCGCGATGTCACTGCCAGGGTATGACGAGTTGTCATGGGGAAGGGCTCAGACAACGGAGAATATAAAAATTACCCTGGGAAAGTGTTGCCATGAAAGGTTCCCACTTCTATGGCTTACGGTGACAAGGTCAGGTATCTCAGCTCTGTCAAACTGTCAAAGAAGTTAACTGAAGTCAGCTTGTGTCTTTTTATATGGTACATTGGTAGATTCGTCAGTACAAGACTCTGCTATCTCACCCTTTTAGTGGCGGTATAAGATCAGAAATATAGATTTAAAAAAAAATTGTTTTGTTCTAAACCTACACGGGAAGAACAATATTATGAAAATCTTCAATTAATCTACAAAAAAGTCAAACAACAGAAAGCAGTTTCCCTGTATTCTGGGGCTATAATATAGTTCCCCAGGTGAGGAGGAATTACTTATCTGTCTAGGTACATACACAATATTACCATGATTTGGATCTGCGTGGTCGTATTATCTGCGTAGTTGACATGTAGCGAGGAGTATTGCGTATTATCCTACCCCTAATATAAAATCCCATAGGCTTAACATTGGGTTTCCGTATGCCACGCTGACTGGCATATGGAGTTTTATATGCCACTAGTGGCATACAGCATTGTTATCACGTAATATTCCAAAATCGAGGAGATTATTGTAAAACCGGATGAGTTTTAATCTTGGCTCCCGTATGCCACGACTGGAGTTTGGCGTAGTGATATCACGAGGCGGAGCCGAGTGGTATTCGGGACCAAACTCCAGGAGTGGCATATGGGAGCCAAGATTAAAACAAATCAGGTTTTGATTTTATCCTACCCCTCTCTACAATATTTTAATATCAAAATCATGAATGAAAATCATCAAAATTCCGTATGCCCCTAGTAGCATACAAACGTCCGTATGCCAGTCAGCGTGGCATACGGAATCTCAATGCTAAGCCTATGGGATTTTATATAAGGGGTAGGATAAAGGGTAGGATAAAATCAAAACCTGATTCGTTTTAATCTTGGCCACCGCATTCCACTCCTGAAGTTTTGGCTCTGGACTTCACTCGGCTTCGCCTCATGAAGTCACTTTGCCAAACTTCAGTCGTGGAATACGGTGGCCAAGATTAAACCTCATCCAGTTTTACGATAGTGTTAACTACAAGGGGAAGACGGCCACACAGATTGAAATCATGGTAATGTTGTATCGACGCAAGCGCCGTTCATTGTTTGAATGAAATAATTCCTAAAGCCCCTGTTATGCGGCAGAAAAAGCTTTATCCTAGCCGTAATATAAAATCCCATATGCTTAACATTGAGTTTCCGTATGCCACGCTAACTGGCATACGGTATTTTATATGCCACTAGTGGTATTCAGAATTGTTATCACGTAATATTTCAAAATCGAGGAGATGGGGTAGGATGAAATTAAAACCTGATTCGTTTTAATCTTGGCCACCGCATGGAGTTCTGGCTCCGGGCTTCGCCTCATGAAATCACTATGCCAAACTCCAGTCATGGCATACGGTGGCCAAGATTAAAACTCATCCAGTTTTACGATAGTATTCTACTGAGAAGATTCCGGCTTTCTATATTCTACTCAGTAGCGATCTGTAGACTCCACAGGTTTAGTATGGAGACTGCATGTTAGGTGGGTAATAAATTCACAAACGTGTCTCGTAAGAAATGATGGATAACAGAATAGAATTAGAATAAGCAGCGATCAATATACAATGAATAATGAATATACATAAAGGAAAGGTCGTAGAGGACAGGAAGATGATAGATTTAAATCAGGTGGTGACCAGATCGTGCAAAAAAGAGACAGTTCCCGCCATAATTCTTTGCTCGAGTTCAGAATTCAGCAGGGATGTCTGTTGGGGTCATGACAAAATAGAGGAAATATTTTTTCCAGGTGGATTGTTTGTTTGTTTGTGGTTTAACGTCCCAGGGGACCGTGAAGGTATATAGGGACATCAATGATTTAGCTTTTCACTTTTGTAGACTTATTTCAGTCAATTCTTTTCAATGTTTTCAAATATCTTATATACAATCAAAGAGATTTATCTCTTTCAAATAACTGATATCTTTCTTTGGAATAGTTTCAAACAACATGTTCATGTTGTTACTGTCTTTCAAGTTCTTTCTTCTATTTTCTTGTACCCTTTTACGGTACAGCAGGATATGCTGAACTGTTATGGGTACTTTGCATGCTTGGCATATTGGGGGATTTTCCCCTTTCAGGAGATATTCGTGTGTTAGTCTGGAGTGACCTATTTTCAGACGGGTCAACTTCACCTGTTCACTACGACTTAATCCCCCACAGTTTCTCTTCCCATTCACAGTTAAGTGATCGGTATGCAGTTTGTTTCTTATTTGCTTATGCCAGTCAGATTGCCATTTGTTCATTATCACTTATCTTATTGGAGGTGGAATTTCCTGCCTCCGAGAGACTCAGAAAACATGGAAACACATCGTTATTCTCCATGGAATGGGACTGGGTTGTCTGAGGAGGCTTGAACCACTGTTTATTGGTGTGAATATGAACCGGTTTACTCAATCTTTGTTTTAAACAACAAAAAAAGGAATTGTTTAAACTAAGGCCACTCAAAAAAAACAAACTTGTTTCTCATCACCGCGCGCATCAGAAAAAACGATTTTAGAAGATTTTTTTTTTTTTTTAAATAGGTGAACCTTGATAGAAATTATGAAAGGTACGTGTATTTAGTATCAAATTAAAGCTCCTGATATCAAGGATGCATTAAATGTATAGCCAATAAAAATCCGGAAACCCTTTGTAAGCAGACACCCCGTGTAAGCGGCCACTTTGGCCCGGATCGGAGGGTGTCAGCTTATGCGGGGTTTTACTGTATGTCTGAAGCCCATTCTATGGCACTTCAAAAGCCATCTTTATTATAGCAAAATAGTGGTGATGGGAAACAAGTTTGTTTTTTTGAGTGGCCTAAGTAGGGGGAAGATGTGTGTGAGAATCGTGGTCGCGAAGCAGTGGGTAAATGAGGTACAAGCTAAGACCCGTTTTTCAACATAAGAATGAGAACAAGGATTTCCTTGGAAAAGAGGAAAACTGTCATTTTTGGAATTGTGATGTACAGTTTGGGTACACTTTTGGTTTCCGCGATAGAGAAGCCAGGTGAAAGTATGGGTGTCTTTTCTTGAACACAAGCCCCATTTTTGTGTATAAAGGGGGAAGGGGGGGGGCGTCCACCAACCACGACAAGGCTACGACAAGTGCCGACATGAAAGTTCCAATCGCAGCCTTGTCGCAGCCTTGTCTTGAGAAGAGCAGTGTCGGGACAGCGGTGTCGGGGCGTGTCGTAGACGTTGCTGGTTGCCGTAAAAAAGGCGCAAATGGTTCCGACACACTACGACAGTGATATCAAGGAAACCACAACACTCCATGACAAAGGTCAAGTCATAGCAAAAATCGAACATGTTCGATATTGTCATAGCCTTGTCGGAAGGCACCCGACAGGCCCCCGACAAGCTTCATGTCACAGCCTGTCGTTGCCTTGTCGTAGCCTCTTGTCGGGAACTGGGGTCCACCAACCACGACAAGGCTACGACAAGGCGTAGAGCTGTCGTGGACCTTGTCGGAAAGCCATTGCCGTAGCCTTGTCATGGTTGGTGGACGCCCCCCTTTAATCTACAATGATACCAATGGACTCCAGCTTACTATAAACCCCGCCAGCAATTAACATGCAGCTCGTGTTTGGAATCTGTGTAGGCACCGTGGTTTTAATTATATCCTACCTCTAATAAAAATAACGCCATAAGCTTAACATTGGATCACTGTATTCGGGCGACCGGGCAGTGAAGTGTTATTTACTGCACAAGGGTAATGAGAAAATTGACCAATCAGCGGCCAGAACGTGAGCGACGTCACATTAATGCAGTCTATGAGTTGTTGATGACCTATGGCCTTACTTAGCTATGCAGCTGACTCGCTCGAGCAACTTGGAGGAACTAAAATGGCTAATTATGCATTAATAGTGGTAGACGTGCAATCAGCGCATTAATGACTGGATATTGGTGAGTGTTCACATATTTCCCATTATTCTAAGCTTATAGAGACGGGGTAGGATAAATATTAAACTGAACTCAATTTGGTAGTGTTGGTGTTTATCACAGTCCAGTCAGGTCTGCTACTCACTGCACTTAGCTGACGCCTTGCACAGTATTAAATTACCTGCCCATCATGCAATAAACTAACGCACTAATAACTCTCATTCAGTCTCCCTTATCCAATTTATAAGAATAACATATATGATATGAAATGGATGAATGCCACTCCCATCTGCTATCTCTTTTACTTGGCCATTGTCTGCTATGCTGCTAACCTGACATCTGATAGACTTGTTGTTCACCACATATCCCAGTATCAACCAAACTCATGACATGTGCAGAATAACAGTTCTGAGAACTCGAAATATATCCCTCTGCAATAGTATCAGGGGAGACTGAATATGCCAGTGGCAGAGTTGTGCTCTATCTAGGTGCAATTGGTTGGTTGGTTTGATTTAATGTCTAGTTAACCATTACAAGTTCTTACCAGACTTTCTCAAGGTTCTTTTTCACCCCAAGGGTGGTCATTGGATCTAGGTAGAAATCTTGCCCTAAACATTTACTGAGGTCAGAGTTCTTTTACTCTCCACATTCACATTCACGATAGCAGAAAAGATTCCGTTCGGCCGCACTGTGGCGTAAAATATTTTTACGCCACACCGTACCACGTGACTTATTTCGGAGGTTGAAATACGTTGATAATGTAAGTACAAAAATGGCATTTAAATCGAATATCGGTATATAATAATAAAAAGACATAGTGAGTGTGGCCGAATTCCATCTGTTCCTCGATATTTTGGTCAGAAATATTCACCTCAATCTTCGACTTCGGTGAATATTTCTGACACACTAACCATGTCTTTCTATATTCCCACATCATGCTTGTTCCCCGGTCATTCGCTGGTGGGCACGGCGAAATTAGACTCGCTAGCAGCATGGGGAACCAGCCAATTCCCAGATGACATATCTTAATCCAATCAGATGTCAGCATTCTAGTTTGCCCTTGTCAGTAGTCCTGAGCGTTTCCCACAGGAATCCCACCATCCTACAGCTCTAGGTTGGAGCACTGGAATCCTTCTAAGACCCTCTGAAAACTGAGACTGCTGGTTGTAGATGGATTCAGAATTTTGAAAGATTACAGAATAAGTCAACTTTATTCTCAAAATATAGAAAATCTGTTGAAATTTTTAAAATAGGCTTTAGACTAAAATGAAGCTCCCACATGTGGTCAAATCATACAAACTAGCATCCCCGGAGAGCCTGCTATGCAGCCAGGGATGTCAGTTGGGGTCAAGAATAAAAGTGGAAATATTTTTCATTTGGAATTTTCTACATCTATGAGTCTTTTTTTTCTCTTTTTTTTTCCATCGGTTGTATGTGGAAGTGTTCCTGCCTCGTATTTATAACTACATCTATGAGTCATGGATAATAGATCTGCTTTTGCAATGATATGGGGCTGAGGGTATGTGGGGAGTTCAAAATAATCTTCTGCTGGCGTTAATGAGGCTCAATTTATAAAATCTTAGTTTCACAAAAAGAAAAAGAATTTTTACATACTGTAAATGACAAAGTAGATTTCCGTGGAAAAGTGAAAAATCTCATTTCTGGCGGTCGAGTACCACTACAGGCTCTAGATGTATTAAACTCGTGTAGGTAGGACCTCGTTAGATGGATAGAAAAATGGTTCTGTAGACGAAATTGGTAATGCTATCCCACGTTGCCAGAAAAGTAAGAAAGGAGGATATAGAAGGAGAGAGGATATACATATAGTGCTGCTTCAGTAGAATATAGCCATCTCAGGAAACTAGCATACAGCACTGTAGCGAATAGAAGTTTTTATCGGATGATGATATTATAAACTATGTGAGATTGTCACACAGTTCCGCTGCCTAGTTAGGTAATAAGTAAGATGGTGATAGCCAACCGGGTAGATAAATTAGTTTATTATTCTGATTTTATATAAATATATATATATTTTTTATATTTATCTTTTTTAATTTGAATATTAAATATTAATCAAATTTTATATAAATATGTTAATAATATATATAGGAGGGTAAATTGAGTATATAAATGACAAAGTAATTGATAAGACGATGAGTAAATAAGGTAAGATAATGCTGATCCCCCTATAAAAAAGGTGATAATCATTTATGAGACACGCACTAAACCTCATCCTTTTCCGAGGTTCTTTTCTTTAAAAAAGTTTATTTTTCAGTGGAAACAGCCTTTTCCTACCAACCTTTTAAACTGGAAGGTACCCGTTCAGTGGGAAAATGATGGGTACCCCTTTTATCACCTTATGTTCGCCTTGAGTGTGGGAGGTCTGGGGTTCAAATCCCAACTGGGTCATATGAAAGACTTACACAAAGATAGTACCCACTGCTCATTCAGCTTAACACCCGCCATTAGAATGAGGAGTAGGGGACTAGGGCCTGAGTGGAAGAACGGCTGTATCGCCGAACTAGGTGATTGTACACACACACACAAAATATTCAATAACACACAAAATCCCAATAATTTTTAAATACGTAGGTATGTACACAATTAATCAGCAACTCATGTACACCCGCTTTCCTTTCTGGCAAACAATAGTTTCAGTATCTCAAAAATAATTTCATTATCGCAAAGCCTTTTATAATCAGGTTCAAATTACAATATCAAATCTTGATATGAAGGTATTGCAACTTTCACCGAAAATAAAGAGAAACTGGATAAATATCATCTACACCTCCTTAATCTCATTTTATTTATGTATTTCATTCTTCATTAAAGACAAATGCTGGTAGTTGGGCGATTTCTAAATTCTATTGATTTTTGCAAATAACTCTGGATAATATAAGTTTCATATATCAGCAAATATCACATGTAAAAGAAATGGCATGTCACCATGCTAACTTGTATGGGAGGGCCATCTAAAAATGTAAGTGCTTAACTATTGTTGTCTATGGGAAACTGCAATATTTTGACTTACTTGCTCATTGACACTGATGTTCTATTGCTATCTTCAAATAAATACTAAGTCACCATGCTAATATGAAGAAGGTAAGTGCTTACTTATTGTTAACTATGGGAAACTGCTACATTTTCATGAAACCAGATGGCAGCACCAGTGTCTACACAGGGGGCAGTGCGATACCTACCCGCATTTGTCTTTAATAAGATGTGATTACCAGGTATAACAAAATCCTATTATATGGTCAAATCATAGGGATTGTAAGATGATTTCAAGAAAAGGAGGGATAATGAATAAAGTACCAGTGCAGACATATATATCACAAATTAGTTTTGTGACCCCGCCCCTTGCTGGGAAATGTTGAGGTGAATATATTATTGTGTAGCTCCCCCTCCAGAGATACAATTGTCCAGATGGCCTTCACATTTCTTTGCGAGTGAAAACAAATCTTCATCTTTGTTTGGCCATAGGCATTATCTTGACAAAGCTCAGGTCACCGACCTAGAGGACGGGTCTTTTTTCTTTTTCCACTTTGTGTCAAAGCTCCCATTACCAGATGAACAAATTAGATTTCCTTGTAAAATGCATAAAACTACCATCGCTGGCACAATATTATACGCATGTGAGCTCTGAATGTACCTTTGTGTTATCCTGCAAAGTGTTATCCATTTTTGATGTGTGAAACAAAGAGAGAATAAATTGGGCCTCATTCACACCAATAAACAGTAGATCAAACCTCCCCACACACCCCAGCCCCGTTTTATGGCCAATAACGATGTGTTTTTCACGTTTTCTCTCAATTGATCACCTTGAAAACCAACAAGCGCTAAATGATGCCTGATGAGCCAATCTCGGCGAAACCTTGACCCACTACTGGGACATACAGCAGTTTTGTCCAGTGGAGAACTTTAAGTTTTCCTTTGATTTATTATAACTAGTTGGAGGGCATTTATAAAATTCTACCAGAGTGTAAAGTTTGGGTCTCTACATCCCTTACTAAACTCCCTAATATCGCCCCGGGTAAGTACAGGATCCGCTACCGACTGACTGGCCGCACCTCTGCCCCCTGTTTTCCGATGAACAATCATATTCTGATTTATAACCAGAGAAACCAAATATAATTTGAAATGTAAATGTAGAAGTAACTGAAATTTCCATTTCTACCATCGGATTTCCAATTTGAAGATTTATAAACCGTTAAACTGCAACAATTGCGGGTTATGGATCAAGGCTCTATCGCCATACAACAACAGCAACCAGCGAATACCAGATCTTGTAAACAGACTGAATTATGGGATATCCCAATAGGGTCTATTGTGGCCAATCATATTGGTTTCTAGGAGAAGAAATTAATCATCTAAATTGTCTGCATTTATTAGTATAAATAATGTCTGAATTTGAACAGTCGCCATTTTGTAGCAGCTCCTCCTTAATGTTTAATGTACGGCAGCCATGAGCCGAATGTATATTTACCCTCATTACTGCTAGCTTTAGTTCCTGGACTGGCCACATGGGGGCAGGGCACTCTAACAATGACATTCCGCTTTGTTAGTGTCATAAGCAGCCCTCCTGGCATGTATGGCGGACTGGAACGAGACTGGTCATTCCTCGTTAGCTGTTGTTTTAACAGACAATCACAGTACAGAGCTTGCAAGGTCAACCTGCAGCAAGATGCCTCCTGCGGCTTGTATAGGGAGCCAAACTGAACCTGCTGAATCTGCAGATAGCCGTTCACAAAACAAATCTGGACAATACGCGATTTCTCGGAACATCAGGACTGGTTTGTTTTTTTTAAACAAACAAAAAACACCATTTCTGGACTTGGACTATATAGGGGTTTTTTGTGGGGTTTTTTTTAAGGTTTTTATTTAGACTAGAGGTGTCAGCTTGGGTATGATATACCCTATACTCTGCTGGCTCCAGTGGCTAGATACTTGAAGTGCCCCCCTTGTCCTATATAGGACTTACATGAGGTCTTAGCACAACATTGTATGTACATATCTATAGTATGACAACGCTAGTAATTAGAGAAGAAAAGAACATCTTACACAACTAAAATTTATCACAGATTATAACAAAAATTCAAGTGTGATGAGCTCTAGCTGATACACTTCAGCTAGTAGAAATTTACCTTGTGGCCAGGTTCGAGATTATATATATATATTAAGACTTGTATTTTAATTGGAGGCCAGAGTAGACAAGAATAGTTATGCCTATTTCCATCTGGCTCCAATGGGCCTGGAAATTTCATCATCCGAGAGGGTATGAATGCAAGAAGAAGACCATGACAGTTGGTCAACATATTAGTGATAGACATAGACATGGTATGAGAAGGATTGGACTTTGATATAGCAGTAAATCTACCACTGCTAGGGGTGAAAAAGAAAACTGGTTGCATTGGGACTTGAACCCACAAAGTCCGACAATCTTCGGATTATGATTCAAGTACTCTTTACCACTGTGCTAACTCTCTACCCTGGCCACTTTAGTTATGCTTGCATGCAACTATATCCCGCCTGCACCATGCGGAGGCAGGCCAACCAAGAGGGTGAACAGACATTGCTTTAAGGTAGGACGTAGTGCTTGCCTTGACAGTCATCGCATTGCGGGTACACAGAAGCCTCCAATAGGTGCCAGCTTACATGGGCTTCATTTTGCACCAAGACTAAAGAAGAAACCAACAAGGTTTGGTCAAAGTCGTCGTTCTCCGTAAGTTTGATGTGGAGTGATATTAACCCGAGTTTAGTTTAGGATTTATCCTACCCCATCTATATTACTTCAGAATATTAAGAAATAACATAAAACTCACCAAGATCTAATGAAAATTGCGTGACACTCCATTATGTGTGCTTGTTGATACTCTCAATATCGCTCTTGTCTTGCTCGCTCATTGGTTATTTTTCACATGCCGTCATTTCACAAATGTATCCCACTAGTGTGATGAATTTCATTTTTCTGCATATTTGCCCGAATACAGTCTGCCAATGATAAGCCTATAGAGTATTTTATTATGGGTAGGAAAAAGACCAGGGAGAACGAATAGTAATACATGTAGGGGCATGGAGAACCAAATGTTAAACCTATGACACAAAAATACCAGGGTGAGATATTTATATTGAACTGCATCGAGAATCGTATAAATAGACAATACTCCACGAGTATGGATGGGCCCCAATCTTCATCGAGTCGAAGCCCAATGACAATTAAGGCACAACCAAACGAGTGGAATGCTGTATATTTTACGATTCGAGTGCGGTTCTGGATTTATCTCACCCCTTTCTATGACAATAAATATCACCAAAATTTCAGAATGATTAGAATATACTTAGCAAATTCATATGACATCATCTCAAATTCAAATACGCAACGGCCTTGGCATAGTATTGTCACTTTACGGGGGTGATCATTGAGTATTTTTTTCTAATGTTATTCCTATGGCTACACTTGTACCAGGGGTGCGATAAACATCAGAAACCAATGTGAGGAAGAGTTCAGAATTTCACAGTCTCGCCTCACTCGCTGCTGTGGTGGTACAGCTATGAGACCTATGCCTACTTAGGAGCTCTAAGGTAAGACGTATTGCGTACCTTGACAGGTCGTCAATTATAACGGATAGGGATGGTGTTACATTGTGACTAACGATATGACAATCTCAGGTTACGACTATTTTACAGGGAGGTTGGTTGGTTGGTTGATTGGTTTGATTTAACGTCCAGTCAACCATTATAGGTCCTTTCCAGACTTTCTCAAGGTTCTTTTACACCACTAGGGTGGTGATCAGATCTATGTGATGAATTCAGGTAGAAATCTCACCCCTACACATTTACCGAGGTGAGAGTTATTTTACTTCCCACACCATATAGACATGGTATGAGAAAGATTGGCCTTTGATATAGCAGTAAATCTACCACTGCTGGGGTTGGTTGGTTGGTTGATTTAACGTCCAGTCAACCATTACAGGTTCTCACCAGACTTTCTCAAGGTTCTTTTACACCACAAGGGTGGTGATCGAATCTATGTGATGAATTAAGGTAGAAATCTCACCCCTACACATTTACCGAGGTGAGAGTTCCTTTACTTCCCACACCATATAGACATGGTATGAGAAGGATTGGCCTTTGATATAACAGTCAATCTACCACTGCTGGAGATAAAGAAGGGTGGCTGTACACCACACCACAGACATGGTATGAGAAGGATTGGCCTTTGATATAGCAGTAAATTTACCAATGCTGGGGATACAGGAGAAATGTGGCTGCAGTGGGACTCGAACCCACAACCTTGAGATTACAAGTCCAGTGCCTTAACCACTGAGCTAACTCCCCGCCCCTTTCAGCGGAGGTGTTGGAGGTAGGGTTCCCTGTCCAATCTACCAGAACTCAGAAGGAAAGATGATTTTGAGACAGTTAGGATTTGTTAGTTTTCACGCAGAATTCTGAAAATTCCAGTTTTCCCTGACAAGAGTAAAATTTCGCTGACTTTTTTCAGAACTACATTTGGGACAAATATTCTGACAACTCACCTACTTTGAAAAAAATATTTATGATTTGTGCCTGACGCGTAGCAATTCTATCAAACCATTTTAGCACTTGATGAACTGGAAATATATCAAATAACATGCACTCTACTCTCATGACTTTAAAGTTTAAGTTCATCTAAATACCCTTTCCAATTCTTGATGAAAACTAATATGTATAGTAAATGTAAAGCTGTATAAAAGCTATTTAATTCCTATTATTTAGAATAGTTCTAAAGCAACAATAAAGTCTGCTCAGCTGTTGTCCACAGACATGGGAACTCTGTGCATATGATACATATTGACATCGTGACTAATATCCATGGAAGTTCAACCTGGATTCTTTGACCACACACAGACCATGAATACCGGATGGAGAAAGGGTGCACTATGCAAAGCTATACCCAGGAGTTTAATTTATTCTGATTAATCTGAGAGGGATATATATACCTATTCAAGGCTTTGATTAATTTGTGAGTCGGACTTAAAGATACAATGCAGTGCTTGTGCGATTTAATTCACTCATGATTGTGGATACAGTTATCTCTGCAATTTAATCATCATTTGATTTGGTGTTTATCTTTCATACATCTAGCTTGTTTGTTTGGGTAGTTTAACGTCCAATTTGCTCAATTAGACTTACTTTGGGTTTGACCGAATCGATGTGATGAATTAAGATAGAAATTGCACCCCTACATATTTACTGAGGTGAGAGTTCTTTTACTTCCCACACCACATAGACATGGTATGAGACGGATTGGCCTTCGATATAGCAGTAAGTCTACCACTGCTAGGGGTGAAGTAGAAAGGTGGCTGCACACCACACCACAAAGACATGGTATGAGAAGGATTGGCCTTTGATATAGCAGTAAATCTACCACTGCTGGGGGTGAAGGGGAGAAGTGGCTGCAGTGGGACTCAAACCCACAAAGTCTGACAGACTTACAGATCTGACAGGGTAACAGGTCCAGTGCTCTTTACCACTGAGCTAACACCTTACCCCGGTCACTTTAGTTATGCTTGCATGCAAGCATATCCGGCCTGCACCACGAGGAGGCAAGGCGACCAAGAGGGTGAACAGATTGATCATTGCTGTCGACCCAGCAGGCCCATACTTAGTAGAAACCAAATGAGAGTTAGCCTTGTCAATGTTTATGCCATGATTGGCAGGTTGTGTATTACTACACGAGGCATTAGCCGAGTGTAGTGAGTAGCAGACCTGACCAGAGTGGTATAAACCTTGATAAGACTAACTTGAGTTCGGTTTCGTATTTATCCTACCCCATCTCCCCGATATAAAGGGAAAATTTTGTAATTATCCATGTTAGTAGCGTGTTGACACTCATCAGAGGATGGCCACATTTATCAATGCTGCCGGATTTACTTTCGTTATCTCGTCCCTGATTGGTCCGTTTTTGTTATTCACCTCGGTGCATAAATGACACTTTATTCAATGCTCAGTCAAATACATTGAGTCAATGTTAAACCTATGGCGTTTTTTTTTATTAGGGGTAGGATAAATGTAGTGACATAAGAGTTGGGTACTTGACTTCCCCCTGACTTAAACATGCCCTGATGTCTGCTCATATAGCTGGCATTTTCTGAGTCTTATTATTGAAATAGGAGAACGAGGCATAGGACACCTCCACTGCGGCCTTGAATTTGACCAGAATTCAATCTGATACCAGCCAGTTGCCATGTTATAAATGTAGCAACTATTGCGAACAGAATCAACAACGTTGGGGAAGCCCTGGAAACCGTGATGACTGTCTCCACATCCTCCAAACACATGTTTTGTTTGGTGGGAGAGTGTAAAAATCTACCATGTAAAAAAAATTCCAACGGATAAAGGCAACTCTATCAAAATGAAAAGATTTTTACCAAAATAATTTTTGGATATGAGTTGTAGATTAAGCTTTTGTGCAATAATAGAAAAGATTTTGTACAATAATAGAACTTAACTTCATATCTGTTTCCAAATCCACCCTGACCATATATTCATTCAATTTTCGGTCCCCATATGATCAGAACTTAAGATGGATGTTGGAATTTGCTGACTTTCTTGGCTTTGTTCTGTGCTGCCCTTATGGTTACTTTCATTCAGCTCTCAGGTCTCCACATTGCAGGGACGTCAGTCGGGGTCAATGGGAATAAATAGGAAATACTTTTCATGTGGAATTCACATGAAAAACACCTTGTTATTGGGACGGGACTGGGGTGGGTGGGCAGGTTTGAACCACTGTTTATTGGTCTGAATGAGGAGCAAATCATCCCCTTCTTGTTTCACCCCAAAATCTTTTTTTTTTCATAATCTGAAAATGAGAATGATAATTTCCTTGAAAAAGAGGAAAACTGCCACCTCTGAAGTGAAGAAAACCAAGCCTGATTAGTCTCGATGGCGGACTGATGAGTTGGATAATTGTGAATGGCAAGAACGCGAGCCCCTGCAACTGCCCCCCCCCCCCCCCCCCGGCAAAATTCCCAAAAATAAAATGACCCCCATGGAAATGCCTACATATCAAACGCCCCCATCTTTTTGAATAGTCATCCACCTTCTCTGCCTTAACCCATTAAGGACGAGTGATGCTGTGCAATAATTGTAAAAAGAATTTCCTCCTTGCTTTTCTCAAATTTAAACTCCAACATAGGCCATGATGGTGAACCCACCTCATGCAGGTTTAACATTTACTTAAATCAATGTAAACAACAAGTAAATGGTTGTTACTATTTATAAACATGGTTTGCCACAGATAAAACTTGCACTGAGAAGTAGAAGTAGGTGGCCAATCAGTTAGGCAATAGATGAGCCAGCTTAAGTATGAGTCACTCAATAAAAATTTTAAAAAACACAAAAAATAGGAGCAAGACCAACTTGAGGTAAAGAGACTTTGTTCACTTTGCAAGATGATCTGTCTTATGATACAAAATGTACATCACGAAGCATGGACTTAATGAAGTTTTAACTAGAAAAAAAATTAAAAGAAGCTAGTCCTGAACTAGACCCAAGCTGAGTGGGGAGGTGTGCGTGGCGATCCCCCTTCCCGCTGTCATTCTGCCGGCTCCTCCCTGGAGCTGGTCCACTTCCCCTTCATGAATACCGCGCATAGCTCCACTACACACACATTGTCCGGTCAGATTCCACCCGTGCCCGCAGCCCCGGAGCCGAACTCCGGGTGTTCAGTGCCTGCCAGGTCCAGGCCGCTCGGGTATGGTATCTCACATTGCTGACTCCACTCCCGTCACTAAGGCTGGGTACAGTACCACACATTGCTGGGTACAGTACAACACATTGCTGGGTACAGTACAACACATTGCTGGGTACAGTACAACACATTGCTGGGTACAGTACCACACATTGCTGGGTACAGTACAACACATTGCTGGGTACAGTACAACACATTGCTGGGTACAGTACCACACATTGCTGGGTACAGTACAACACATTGCTGTCTCCACTCCCATCACTAAGGCTGGGTACAGTACAACACATTGCTAGGTACAGTAAAACACATTGCTGTCTCCACTCCCATCACTAAGGCTGGGTACAGTACAACACATTGCTGTCTCTACTCCCATCACTAAGGCGGGGTACAGTACCACACATTGCTGTCTCTAACCCCATCACTAAGGCTGGGTACAGTACAACACATTGCTGTCTCTACTCCCATCACTAAGGCTGGGTACAGTACAACACATTGCTGTCTCTACCCCCATCACTAAGGCTGGGTACAGTACAACACATTGCTGTCTCTACTCCCATCACCAAGGCTGGGTACAGTACAACACATTGCTGACTCCACTCCCATCACTAAGGATGGGTACAGTACAACACATTGCTGACTCCACTCCCATCACTAAGGATGGGTACAGTACAACACATTGCTGTCTCCACTCCCATCACTAAGGCTGAGTACAGTACAACACATTGCTGTCTCTACTCCTATCATTAAGGCTGGGTACAGTACAACACATTGCTGTCTCCACTCCCATCACTAAGGCTGGGTACAGTACAACACATTGCTGTCTCTACCCCATCACTAAGGCTGGGTACAGTACAACACATTGCTGTCTCTACCCCATCACTAAGGCTGGGTATAGTACAACACATTGCTGTCTCTACCCCATCACTAAGGCTGGGTACAGTACAACACATTGCTGTCTCTACTCCCATCACTAAGGCTGGGTACAGTACCACACATTCCTGTCTCCACTCCTATCACTAAGGTTGGGTACAGTACAACACATTGCTGGGTACAGTACCACACATTGCTGGGTACAGTACAACACATTGCTGGGTACAGTACAACGCATTGCTGTCTCCACTTTGTTTGTTTGTTTGGGTAGTTTAACGTCCAATTTGTTCAATTAGACTTACTTTGGGTTTGACTAGCACAGACTCTTGGACGTACTACCATTTTTATGTGATTTTAATGTATATAATTGAAAAGAATATTATTTCACCAACAGAAACTGTGAGTAAGACATGAGAATTACATGTTGTGATATGCTTAATTTTGGCAAATCTTTCACTCTCCAATCGTGGACTTCAACACTGCACAGGCGTACCAGATACTAGTGGGCAATAATAACGGTTCATCGCAGGGTAAGAAACTATCGCACTACAACGGGCAACCGCTGCTGGCTGCCTACCATAAAACCCCGCTTATATTGGCTTATGAATTTTTGGCAAAGTCGGGGTCCAGCTTATAACTTTTTCAAAAATTGATTTTGAAAACCCCCCAAAATCAGTACAAATCTATAATAAAGTACCAAAACATACAAATGTGAATAATTTAATGGTTGTAATCAGTCAGATAGCATCTGATATCCTATATTGGTACAGAAGTTGATGGAAACATTCATATTCTATACCAAAGATTATACAAAAAGTTGTGAGGAGGGTTGGGGGGCAGGACCCCAAAGGGCGGTGGGGAGGGGGGGGGGCTTATCACCGGAGTTTTCCTAGAGTTGAAATGCCCCCAGAATTGGCTTATAGCATTTTGCTGAAGTGGCATATACCATATTTATGAATATGTGTTACGGTAAGTAGAAAAAACCGAAATCCTGAAATTCCCAAGAACCGGTATCCCTGTTTGTGGATGGTCCCTACGGCTGGGTACGGTACCAGACATTCCTGTCCTCACTTCCCATCACCACGGCTGCCACCTCCAACAATACCCACAGTCCGCACACCCCCTGAGGTGAGCGGACTGCAGCGATAAATAGCCTATATGTCTTCTTTCTATTGAATATTCTACTTCTTGACCTTTGAAGCGCTGTCTGTGTGGGTGCAACACGTTTTCCCCTGTAAGGAGCACTGCAGTGCTGAAGGTCGGTTTCCAGCTCCCGGTGTAGTGCCAAAAACGGTTACCCTGCCAAAAATGGTAATTATCGCCCACTAGTATTTTTTTTTTTTTTAAATATATGTTTATTGACGGAAAGGTTCACATTACAAAAAACGCGATTTTCAACTTTTCTTGTCACAGAGAATTACAGTTATACAGGTAATAGTTACAACAACGCACTTGACAGTCAGACATAGGACATGGCAAAAAATACCCTTACAAACAACAATGATAAGACAGGGCAAGAAGAGGGTCTTATACTAGACACACTTCTTCCGACAGACATACTCCACCTTTCCCTAGCGGCCAGCCATCACACTGACTGCCATTGTCCACAACACTATCGCAATTATCCTCCTAGTATCTTGTGCGCATGCGCGAACATACGCAGCGATGAAATTTGCCAAAATTAAGCATATCAGGACATGTAATTCTCATGTCTAAATACTACTCTTTTCATTTATTTACATTGAAATCACATCAAAATAGTAGTACGTCCGATAGTCCGTGAAATCTGACCAGAAGAGGGTGTGCAGACGCATTCACGTATTGGGTGGGCGATAATTACCATTTTTGGCAGGGTAACCGATTTTGGCACTACACCGGTCTAACCTTGTCTGGGTTACCACCTTGACAGGACCTGGGGCCTGTCTAATAATCTAGGCTCGTACATGAAGACCCTTTTCTGTACCTCGTACAAGGGTTATCACGAGGCAAAGCCGAGTGACGATTACGGCCCATCCAAACATGTGGAGTACTATGTATTTTACGATTCGATTGTGGTTCTGGATTTATCTCACCCCTTTCACTGACATTAAATAGCATCACAATATCAGAATAATTCAAATAACTTCACAAATCCAGTTGGTTGATAGCGTATGACATAATCTCATATTTACTCTGTCACGACTGTGGCATAGTATTGTCTCTTTACCGGGGTGATCGTTGAATTTTTTCTAATGTTATTCCTATGGCTAAGCTTGTACCGGGGGTGAGATAAAGACTTAGCCGTCCATAAGGTCATCTATAAGTGTTGAATAAAATTTACCCAAATCGTCCCCAGGTGTTATTAGTGTATAGAAAATTGGTCTTCATGTACGAGCCTAGATTATACAACAGGCCCCTGGTTTTTATCTCACCCCTGGTATTTTATCCCCATAGACTTAACATTGGTAACTCGTACTCAATACCCATAGAGTATTTAGAAAAAAATACTTAGTGGGGGATCATGTCACACGTTAGCCCATTAGTCAATGTGAAGGGTGAGATAGATTCAGAAACTTATTTAAGTTTAGAGTTAGAGCTCGATCCCATCTCGTTTGAATCACTACGTAATTTACCAGACTGGTATTGAGATCACAACATAAACGATTATTTCGTCTTAGAAAGTCAGACAACCAGTTTGGCTTTTTTTAAAATATATATATATCACCAGTATACCGGACCAGCAAACTATGGAACTCGATCCCTGAAGATGCCAAGTTTTGCCCAAGTTTTATTTTTTTATTCTTTTTTAAAGAGTTTATTTCAGACGAAAAATACCGTTCATAAAGTCGTAATATTGATCTTCCACTATATCCGTCCACGTTACCTACAAAAAGGACAATAAAGGACGGTTTGCCACATCAGGATCAGAACATTATGTTACACAGGTCGTTAATCATACCCATAGAGTATTTAGAAAGGAAATACTCAGTGGGGGATTATGTCACACACGTTAGCCCATTAGTCAATGTGAAGGGTGAGATAGATTCAGAAACCTATTTAAGTTTAGGGTCAGAGCTCAATCCCATCTCGTTTGAATCACTACGTAATCTGCCAGACTCGTATTGAGATCACAACATAAACGATTATTTCGTCTTCTTAAATTCTTTGCGTGTCTCCAATCTTCGCACATTATTTACTAGGCGATTCGATAGAACTTGTCCCCTGTAATATGGGGAGCTTTTGTAATGAGTAATATACTATATAAAAGTTTGTAATTCTTTACAAAGTCATTTGACTCCAATGGAAGAATTCGACATGAACAGACACTAGTCTTACAAACATAAGACGCCAAATTTTGCCCAAGTTTTCATCTCTTTTTAAGAGTTTATTTCAGATGAAAAATACCGTTCACAAAGTCGTAATATTGATCTTCCATTATATCCGTCCACCTTACATACAAAAAGGACAATAAAGGACGGTCTGCCGCATCAGGATCAGAACATAATGTTACACAGGTCGTTAATCAGGAAAAAGCTCTTCTTTTTGGGGAGTGTAGATCATAAGGGTGAAGGATGAGTCCAATATAAATGGAGAAATAGGGGTAATTGCAGTTTGAAGCTCTTTTGTCATGTAAAGTAAAGTGGTGTCTCACTTTTTGTCTGTGCCAAGTTATGATTGTGTATATGTAATTTCCCATACATGTTTCAGTACCCACGCATGTACTGCGTTATTGTGTGGTCCGTTGCTGTGTTTCAACTTGAATGTCACTTTTTCCCAACTTGATTATGTAACCTTGTCAGCAAACATTTGAGTTACTTCTGTCTGTCCTCGTACTCATATACAAAAAAAAAGAGCATTTGCCTCAAGGATTTAATAGTCTTTAATAGCTTTCAGACTAGACTAACTAGGATAAAGGGATTAAAAACTGAACATGACTTCCTCTTATAACTAGTATCTGTTCAAGTCGAATTGTTCCATTGGAGTCAAATGACCTTGTAAAGAATTAGAAACTTTTATAAAGTTTATTACTCATCAGACATTTATTACTCACTAAACATGTTCAGTCAAATCCTTTTTATTACAACGTAACTGAAATTGTATGATCAATAAACGAGCATTGCTCGTTATCAGAAAATAAAGGACAGTCTGCTACAGTTGTTGGATTACATAATTCCTGGGCACCGCACTTACTATTTACATTTAAATCTTGTACAATTATACTCAGTATAATACCGGTAGCCAATATTTACATGGCTAGGCAATACTATAGAGGAAACCTATGAGAGTTTAGGGTCTGAGCTCGTATCCGATCGAGTTTGAATCGCATAGTAACTCACAAGGCGAAGCCCCATGAATTACGTAGCGATTCAAACGAGATGGGATCCAGCTCTGACCCTAAACTTGAATAGGTTTCTGAATTTATTTCACCTTTCACATTGACTGATGGGCTAATATTTGTGACATAATCCCCCATAGAATATTTTTCCTAAATATCTCATGTGCGTTAGATGCCACTTTTTCCACACCTTCACCCACAGACGTGGAAGAACGACGATGTATAGTTGAATGTCTTGTGAATAAACTAATCTTTAAAAAAAGATACGAGATCTCAATGTTAAGTCTATGTAGATAAATACCAGGGGTGAGATAAAACTTTCAAACCATGTCATAAAGACGACAGTTTTCATAAATCAGGTAGTTCCAGTAGCAATTGACAAACAATACACATCACATAGACAATTCTTCTTATTAAGCATACAGGACTGCGTGCGCATGGAGTGGCATAGGGTGCGAGCAATGTAAATGAGCTCAAGTAATTAAATATGGTTTATACAGCATATCAAGTCACTCCCAAAGCTAATTGTCACATAAGCCTTGAATCCAATCTAGGCTGTCTGTCTTCATTTATGGTGGAGACCGCGGCCTTATATGTTATTTATCTTATCTTATTCAAATTTGCACAGCACAGAAAGAAGATTAGATCTAGACATTGTAAAATCAGTCTGCAGATATTGTGTATTGTAAAGATATGGACTCGATTTTGAGTATGTAACTCTGACTGCTCCATCATCCTCATTCTATGTTAAAGACAAATGCTGGTAGTTGGGTGATTTCTAAATTCTATTGATTTTTGTCAATAACTCAGAATAATATAAGTTCCATATATCAGCAAAGAGAAAATGCAAAAAAATGGCATGTCACCATGCTAACTTCTATGGGAAGGCCATCTGAAAAGGTAAGTGCTTAACTATTGGTGTCTATGAGAAACTGCAATATTTTGACTTTGTTGTTAAATGACACTGATGTTCTATTGCTATCTTCAAATAATTCTGGATTATGATAGTTGGGAACATGTACAAATGAGAAGTGCTAAAGAAATACTATGTCACCATGCTAACTTCTATGGGAAGGCCATCTGAAGAAGGTAAGTGATTATCTATTGGTGTCTATGGGTAACTGCAATATTTTCATGAAACAAGATGGCAGCACCAAGTATCTACAAAGGGGGCAGTGCGATACCTACCCGCATTTGTCTTTAATCATTACTCAAAAGTTGTATTGACTAAAACTTCGGAGGCCACAAGATTGTAATGGCCATAATTGAAAACCAACCTTGTTTGTAGAATTGCAACTAATGAAATTTTTGTTTGTGGGGTCACTGGAGAACTTGAACAGGAAATTATTCGACCCGTAACAAACTCGACCTGTTAGAAGAACATGACCCATCATGAACTTGACCTGTACTGACATATTTTAAATCTTCTGAATTCAAATATCTTATAAATATGACTGTAGATAAATACTATACTTAGTAGGAAGTATGCTATTATTGCATCAAATTTGGTCTTCCAAGAGGAAGAAAACAAGCAAAAAGCCTAATCCTAACCCCATCTAATCCTAACTCTATTCCTAACCTTATCCCAAACCCTAAAACTAACTGGACTTATTTTCCAAATCCGCTGGTTTATTCATCTAAAACTAGTCCTAACCCTATTCCTAACCTTATCCCAAATCCTAAAACTAACTGGACATATTTTCAAAATCCGCTGGTTTATTTGTCTAAAACTAGTCCCATCTTTCCTTTCATGTGAAACAGTGTCTTGTCCTTGGCATTAGTATCTAAAACGGGTCGACTTCGAGCATCGAGTTCTCCAAAACGGGTCGAGTTCTCCTCACAAGTACGGGTCGAGTTCCTGTCGGGCCGAGATCTCCAGTAACTCTTTGTAGATGGTGCGAGGCGGCTTTCTTTAAAGGAGCTGTGAAGTGTAAGTAACGTGATCAGGTGAGAGGCTGTCCCCTGATTCTCACTGAGCCCAGGAGACGGGCCCCACACGGCTGTGCGGGTGGACATGAGATCAGTCCCCCCCCCCCTTTTTATTTTTTTTTTTATTTTTTTTATTTTTTTATTATTTTTTAACTTAAAAAAAAATTAACTTTTTTTTTTATTTTTTTTTTTAGATAAGACTGAGACTGTTTCATCCTCGCAGGATTACCTTGGCTTAATGACTACATGGAGAGCTACGACTCATCACTCTGAGTCGAGCCAAGCCTCCTCTATTCCATCTAAACACGTTCACGGCTAGCTTCAGACTTAATGACAAGTCATATTGCGAGGGTTCGTACCACTGCACGAAAAGTACCGCTTTACATATGTATCCGAAACGCGTCTAACAGTAGGATTTTGAGTCTAGAAGTTCGACCTGTTATCCGTCTCGTAGACGCCTTATCTAGTGGCGTATATACATGTCCATGGTGCGGTCTTATATACGTTATATATACGCCTGATTCTGTTTATTTACGCCAGTATCCAATAATTCCGACCTCTGCCACTTGGGGACATCAGTGGTAGTATATTCCATTTGCCATTAACCATCCAAGTCTGTATTATATGAAAATTGCAATCTTATATTACCAATTTATTTTATAAAACCTTTATAAAACCTGATTGAGTATAAATTGGTTAATTACACATAATAAACCATGCATTAAGTTGTTTTTTTACAGTTTTTCTGATTTTTTTAAAACTTTAAAACACCATTTCAATGTGTGAACAGTCAGGCTTACTATATAATCGCCTCCCCCCAGTGTTACTCAGCCGGATTAGCGATCGCTCGGCTTGTGTAAGATGCGATCCTGAGGGCGGGCGGCTGGGCGGGTGGCTGTGAGGGTGGCGGCCGCATTCACACTTCTTCTAACAAGGCGGGGGCGGAGTCGGAGTCGGAGTCGGAGTCGGGAGGAGGACTTCAGGCGCACAGAGACACTGGGGGGGAGGCGGGGGTCGTGTACTAGGGCTTCACTGTGTGTAGTGTGAGGGTGGGGTGGTGGGGTGTCGGGGGGGGGGGGGGCGGTGGGGGGTGGGGTTGGGAGGTCGCGGGTGGCGGGTCAGTGTTGGTGTATCCTCTACCAACACCCACAGGACGGGGCGGGCCGCGGGTCGCAATTATTATTTTTTTATCATATATACGCCTGGCGTATATATATTGCGCAGAGTATGTTTTATCTAAAATACGCCAGGCGTGAAAGACAGCCAAGTCGCGAGCGTCTACATATGGAAACTGTCTCGTAGACGCCCGAAACGTAGACGCGTATAAGAGGTATATACAAATATAAACAAGCCACGATACAGCCGATACGTGCGTTATCGCTCTAATATACGTGCGTTAGGCTCTAATATGTCTTTTTTCAGGCACATAACAATGTGAATCAATACTATCTTGCTAGTGAATAAAAACAATCAATGTTTGTTTTCTGAAGGGTGCATATCATATCTGGTCCTGTTTTTAAAACCATGTCTTATTGATCACCAAATTTAGTTAAAGCTTTTATTTTCCTTTCTACCTGTGGAATTTCAGTGGTTTGGGATAGATATCTTCAATATTCTTCTCTTTTTTTTGCCACTTTTGAATATGAAGACAAATAATCCAAGTCACTGAAATTTCATAGGCAGCTCTTGAACTGTAGTTCAGGAAAGCTAATAATGACCTGAATTTCATAGACTACGAAAAACTAAATTTTCCAGGCTCTTCCAAGTTTTTCAAGGCACTCTGTGAGAATTCCAGGTTTTTCCAGGCCTGGAAAACTCAAAAACTTAATTCCAGGCTTTTCCAGATTTTCCAGGCTCTGTACGAACCCTGTATTGCTTCTGATTTTCGTATTCCCTCTTATTATCCATTGTATACAAAGTCCCAATTGATAATGTATGGGGACTCAGTAAACCACGACCCATTGTTTAAACCTGTCAGATACCATAACTGTGGTATACGGATTCAAATCTGTGGTATACGGTTTAAAAGCCATGGCATACGAGAAAAATAGTCCCCTTGTGCTATGTTGCAAGGAAATAGTCCCTATTGTTATACCCTTTAATATGGCAATTACTGGATTTAAATTATTTGAAAAGATGGACAATAAATACAACAAACGATGGTTTTATGAACAGCTGGCTCTACACACATTGGTGTATTACTATGTATCAACCTCTCATGGTTTATGGCTGCCTGTTTAGACTTGCTCAAGTCTTTGATTATGAACATTCATTAAATGATTTAAGAAAATCGGAATACAATTCATTATAGCATGTGTTCTTCTCTGACTGGCCCATGAATCAAAGACTTGTCCACTCTGACCAGAATCTACTGTTTATGACCCCAAGCCACTCCCTGTAACCCTATACCTCCCTCTACCCCTCCCCCTCCCCTCCTCCAGTTCCCTCGCCGCCTGTGTTGTCATAGCAATATATTTCGCCTACTCCTGACTATGTCTGGATTGAGATAAAAGTGAGAGGGTATCAATCTCCCAGCAGATATCCTGACCGGTAGCCAGATCTCTGCTTGGGGAGTGTGGCGCAAAATCGTGCCAGTCTACATGGCCGATTACGGATGAGACCAGTCCCTGTATCACTCAGAAGGGGTGGAGGGGTAGGATACAGGGACTGAGGCCAGTCTAGGATGAGACCAGTCCCTGTATCACTCAGAAGGGGTGGAGGGGTAGAATACAGGGACTGAGGCCAGTCTACTGCCTGTTCACAAAACCATCGACTATTGTCTATTTTTCTCATGGCTAAACAAAAAATGTCGTCTGTTGCATTCATAATCCTTTATGCCAGGTTTACACTGAGCCATGGCCGCCACGTTTCGCCATAAAGTAGGACACCGTTGCACCTTAGCAGGTGTGAGAAATCGGATAATGTATAGGTAAATTGTGTAAACACAACAGAGGATGTAGTTAAGTATGTATGAACCTGGAGGGACCAGGCGGCAGAACGGCTGTAGCTGAGCCTGGATTGTAAGACAAAGTACCCTAATAAAATCTATAAAAAAAATATTAAAAAATAAAAGAAATAAAAATTACAGATGGTCACGAAGCCATAATTTTGCATTTATACTGAGCCCCAGCAGCTACAGTTTAGGTACATTTAAGGGGTCTGTTTTGTCCATGGTTCCCTGTACAGCTAGCTATGTCCCTCATGTTTTGTCCACGGTTCCCTGTATGGCTGCCTGCATTCCCACACATTTTGTCACATTGTGTGGCAGTCGCAATGTCTCAGTATGACGGTCAATAACTCGGTGGCCTACTGTGGCCAGGGTGTGTCACGGTCGGTCACATTTGTCCATCCCGTCCCCCTGGGTCATGTCACGTCCCTCACATTTGTGTCCACGGGGCTCCATGGAGAACGGCAAAGTGCCTGCCGTGGCCCAATGTAATCCTAGGATTACCATATTTGGATCATGGTCATATTCTGTAAATGTGTCACGGTCAGTCACATTTTTTCATCCTGTCCCCCTTGGTTGTGTCACGTCCCTCACATCTGTGTCCACAGGCTCCATGGAGCACTGAAAATTGCCCACTGTGGCTGCTGTGGCCCAATGTAAACCTAGTTTTTCCAATTCTTTATTTTATCTCTGTCCTAAATTTTTTGTTGTTGTTGTTGTTGTTAACCTAGCATTACCATATTTAGATTACAGTAATATTCTGTACATTCACCTACGTTTCTATCAGATAAGTTACAAAAAACTACAAAACCGTTGTCAATTATAAAGAAATAGCAAGTGTATGTAAAACCGATAAATAAACCATTGTGAATAGAAATCGGAGTTGTATTTCATATCATATGCTTTTTTTTAAATTTTTAAATTTTTTTTTTAGTTTAGTGACAATTTAACTAGTGGCCCCGGAGCTTTCTCCTTCCCTGGGTGCCCAGGACCTTCTTCTTTGACATACTTGAACTTTGTTTTTTTTTGGTCATTGCTTTCTCCCCTCTTTTTGCACATTTTATTATTTTAATAAAATTGTCAGGGTTTACACGAAGTGTATTTCCCTCCAAATGTGACAATGTCATATGCCTTGAATCAGCCTTACTATAAGATGCCTGAAGAGTCCGATTCTGATGAAACCTTGGACCCCCACCCCTACACTGTCTAAATAAACAGTGTACATAACCAGAAATCTGCTTGGTTTACTCTTTACCTCCACCTAAAATTGCTTGGAGAACAGCCGCGGCAGTGTGATGTCACTGTCGTGAAGGGTAGTTGTTATGATGCATTGTTCTTGTAACAATGTCCCCTGGGAGATCGCATAGCAACGGTTTGGTTCTGACATGTAGTTGTCACTTTCAAGGTAGCATCGGCTGTGTTAAGAAGTGTATATGCCACATATTATTAATTCATATCATATGCTAGTAACCCTGGGTTTGTTTGTTTGATTTGATTTACGTCCAGTCAACCATCATAGGTCCTTTCCAGACTTTCTCAAGGTTCTTTTACACCACAAGTGTGGTGATCGAATCTATGTGATGAATTCTGGTAGAAATCTCACCCCTACACATTTACCGAGGTGAGAGTTCTTTTACTTCCCACAACACATAGACATGGTATGAGAAGGATGGCCTTTGTTATAGCAGTAAATCTACCACTGCTGGGGGTGGGACTCGAACACAATGAAAATCAGTTACAAACAAGTAATTGATGCTGAACCCCCTTTATTGAATAACCAAGAAAACCACTCCTGGACTGTGTAAGCTTGTTTTATACTCTTGTACGACGATAAAGAAATTCTATAAAGCAATCAAAACTGGGCGTCGAGTTATCAGTGTTAAGTCTATGGGGGAAAACACTGGGAGGGAGATAAAACTTTTTTTTACACAATAAAAATCCTCTCAACCAATGGGCTTCGACATGGTCTCGGGGACGAATCCCCGATGATTCGTCACCTTACCACCTGCTGTCGGGGAAAAAACTAAACCCAGGTTGTTTTGGGTAAAATTAATTCTAAATCCAGGTGGTTTTGGTCAAATTAATCCTAAACCCAGGTTGTTTTTGTCAAATTGATTCCTCCGTAGCCTTACCTGACTTTGGCCCTTTTTCTGGTTTTTTTTAATTCAGGATTGAGAAAAATATAATTGCAAAAAACATATCACAAAAAAATTGTTCTTCTGTGTTTCCTAATTACAGATAATTAATCACGAACTTCTACTCCATGTTGGCATCAAATCACAGCGTTCTATTTTCTTTTTTTTTTATTCCACAGCAAACGGAGAACTTAGCTTCATATAAAAACTCCAGGATATATTTAAGATTATATTTTTAAACAGGAACTGAGAGAGGGATTCCTGATTGCATAGGTGATGCTGCCCCGTTCTCATGGACAAAATAAGTGATCTGATCGGAGGTTTATCTCAACTACATATGATGCTAAAGGGGTGATTCCACTGGACCGTGCGATATATCCCGATCAGGCCCGATTTGATGACTCGCTAGGTCGGGATGAATCGTGTGCGAATATCTGGTTGAATCACCGCAGTGAGCGATAATATGGGCTACACAAATAGGGATAAGTGGACAAGCAGATTGTACAAGATTTATCCCTTTCCAAGCTCCAGAAACTCCAAAACAGGGGTCTGCCCCTTGTACAGCAGGTTCGTGTCAGAGGGTATGGTACTGAGGCGCTGCATATTGCATGTCAGGTTGACATGTTGGGGTATCGAAGACAAAAGCAGCTGATGAGTATGATGTATAAGCTTTCACTTAACCCTGAGAACTTACAGACAGGCGACAAGAAAACTCGCAGTAACTCAATGATTAACTTTGTGTAATACAGGTTTAAATCGAACGGGTATAAACAGAGTCCTATGTATCGTGGTATTTAAATCTGGAAGAACTTAAGTGAAGCGCTTCAAAAAGCACCAAACAAATTGACCTTTAAGATAGGAATTGACCAAGAACTTCCCAGTATCTTACATGAGCTTAACCAGCAACAGTAGAACCACACCTGACTCGTTGATATCAATTGACTCTGCTTATATACTAGGTTAAATCTCATTGTCATCATTAACACTTTCAGTCCGACCCCCTTGCAGGAGGCCTACATGCCAAGTCAAACAGATATGAAGCAATATACCCCCCAGGGGACGATGCCCTGATGACAATGGTACCGGAAATTATTCAACAGGTGCATTTGATATGCCTTGTCTTAGTTCCATATAGATCACTCATACTGAATAATGATGCCTGTAGTGTTTTTCAATTATTTTGAAAAAATTAAGAAAGTCTATGAATTTTGTCACATAGAATACCGTTTTCAGTAATGGCCCCAAAAGATGCCTGGAGGCATTCATCGTCCCCTGACTGGGAGTGCCTCAAGGCATTCATCGTCCCCTGCCTGGGAGTGCCTCAAGGAATTACTCGGACTGATAGGGTTAACTGCATCTGGTATCACTAGCACCACTATGTTCTTTGTTGTTTTTTTGCCACTTGTCTGTTGTATATATTTATCAATTTGCGAGTGTCGCCTGTTTCATGGAAGAACTGTTCTAAAACAGAATGAAATAAAGGATATAAATTTTTTTAAAAAATAAATTAAAAAAAATCCCGATTCATCAAGATGCAGCACGGTGCTACAAGACACAGCTCGGCCTTGTGAGACAAAAAAAAGACATCGTGCTGGTGTAATCAGCCCTTAAGTCTCATAGATTCCCTTCTTTATCTCACCCCTGGTATCTTTGCCCCATAGACTTAACACTGGGAACTCCTATCCAACGCCCATGGAGTATTTAGGAAAAATATCCAATGAGGGATTATGCCACAAAGGTTAGCCTATTAGTCAGTGTGAAGGGTGAGATAAATTCAGAAATCTATTCAAGTTTAGGGTCAGAGCTCGACCCCAATCTCTATTGAATTTCTCTCTTGCCAGTGTTATAGAAAACACTGTGCATTCTTGTTACATTCTTTAGGAATTTCCTCCTGCTCTTTTTATGGCCTGACAATGTAGCATGAGATGTTTTACACTAGGGGGGAGGGGTGTTCACTAATCGTTGGCTGACACTTGCCTAGCTGCCCCACATTCACGTGGCTTCGCCTTGTGAATTACTACGCAAATCTAATTTGATGGGATATGAGCTCTAACCCTAAACTTCCAAAGGTTTCCTTTATAATAAATGTGCTCACTGTGAGATCAGGGCTTCTGCTAAAGATAGTATCCCAAGGTAAATACTATTGTGCACTTAGGAATGTCAGTTGGGATCATGTAAAAAAAGATGGGAAATATATTTCATGTGGACCTTCCTGCCTCAGAGAGACTGAGAAAACATGGAAAACACATCGTTATTGGCCATGGAATAGGGCTGGTGTGTGGGTTTGAACCACTGCTTATTTGGGTTTTTTCTCTCCTTAACATGTGCTTATTGACAGTAGAAAATGGTCGTCTATAAGGCGATCTTCCACATTTTGTGTCCTTAAGGATGAGGCACAAATTATTCTTTTCCCCTGACAATTCCTTGCTCGTGTCCACATTTCAGTCTGTTCTACTTGTTTTGCAATTTACCTTCCACTTAATACAAAGTGTTTATAGATAACAAATGAGGAGCGTATATCTACACACTAGGAGCATACAGATATGTTGTATGCTCCAGGCTGCAAAAGCCAGAGCATACAGAAAAATAGTGCGTATGAAAAATAGTGCGTATCTAAAAGAACTAGTATCAGTACCCCACTTGTCAGGAAGAGGTGGATAATTGATGCTATATAGACTGGCTTCAGATAAAAGCGGTTGTATACCCCGGTACTCCTCAGAGTTGCCTCTGTGCAATATCCTCGCAAGCATTTGGAAATGAATACGCATCAACTCCTCGGAGCATACGGCCTAGAAATAAGGTCATAGAAATAACCTGCATTTAACTATCATAACCAATAAATGGCTATTTATTCACCGTTATTGTATAGGTGTCTTCTTTAAACACTGAATATGAAATTAATCTCCTTCCATAGTAGACCTATTTTGATCTTCAACTGTCTTCGTACGTACTTGGTCTCTAACATATGTGTCCAGTTAGATCTAGCGGATAGAATATATTTCAGTATTTGGATGTTTTTGACAATCTTATGGATGGAAGATTTTTTCTTTTGTAACAAACAACTTACATAAAAACAGGAAAGTACAGTGGGTGAAAGAAGAAGTGGATGAGAAAAGGCTATTTCAAAAAGGTCACTAGTACGGGTACCAGTAAATAATTTTTTACCATCTTGTGTAAGCCTTGTTTTAATTCATTTTTGGTTTTTGGTAAATTTGCATGTAGAACATTCTAGAGCTTGAGACCCCAATACACAGGCGATTTGGTGTAGGATTTGCTTCTGCATCGTTTCTCGATAAATTGTAATTTATGATCGCTTCTGGTATTAAGATTTAGATTAGGGTAGTACACCTGTGCTGCCTCTCTCCATCCTTTAGTTTTTTTATGAGGTGTTATTGCCATGTTCTCATAATCTTTTTTTTTATTTTTTTTTTATTTTTTTTTTTTACACCGAAGTCACATATGTCCGCTCGACGAGAGCCGACAGAACCGTTCGAATAATATTAACCTGTTTAATATTGACATAATTTACACACTCCCACTGTCTGTAAAGATGAAATGAACCCCCCCCCCCCCCCCCCCGGTGTTTCTGACAATAACCCTGTCTGACCCCATCTCAACGCAGAAATGAAAGACATGTTTATTCACCTGACACACCATGTGACAGGGCCGCTTCTTTAGTTTCTAGATTTCCTTGATGGACATATCATTTAAATCTAAAAACATCAGTGCAGCCTGAAGATTCCCTAGGATGAAACCGCTGTGGTTGTCATGCCCACACCCTGACAACATCAGACATGCCCAATTTGTGACACACAAACCGCGATGTCAACATCTTGACACTAAGCAAATCACCACGATTCCGCTACTGTCACTATAGACGTCACAATCGAACGGTTCCGATGACGTAGCCGATAACAGACATCGAGCTCATTCAAGCGGTAGCTGCCAATGAGATAACACTTAGCCTCGTCTAAACTATGTTCTCATAATCTTATCCTTTTGTGAGAGTATGAGAGAGATTCTGTTAGAAACCTGATCGTGGCCATGTAAATGTGGTCGTAAATGTACTGCTGCTGGCTACAGATAAACTGTCAGGACGTCTCCAATACAAAGAACAGCCACTAAACAACTTCTTATATTTCCTGAGTTTCATATGAACCTCTTCTTTCCTTCATCTACAGTGACCTTTCGCCTATTGGTAGAAGGGAATATGATATTCCTATCTGTACTTAGCTGCAAAAGACAAACTGGTTGTCGGCTCAACTAGCGACACCATAATCAGGTGTACTACAACGATTACTAGACCGACCGCACAACGAACTGATGGCACCTCTTCGGACTGATGGCAACATTTTTCCTAGACAGATGTTTGTTTGTTTGTTTGTTTGGGTAGTTTAACGTCCAATTTGTTCAATTAGACTCACTTTGGTTTACTTTACTCAAATTTGCATATACTGTTGGAATAACAAAGTATGCTGCCTGGTTGATCCAGGCATCTTACTTTTCCCAATCATATCTTATCAAAAATCTTTCGAATATCTAATAAAAAAACTCTTGGTCGACTTGCCTCCCCATGGTACAGGCCGGATATGCATGGAAGCATAACTAAAGCGACTAGAGTGGGGAGTTAGCTCAGTGGTAAAGAGCACTGGACTCTCAATTCCAAGTTTGTCAGAAATTGTGGGTTCGATTCCCACTACAGTCACTTTTCTCCTTCTTCCCCATTAGTGGTAGATTTACTGCTATATCAAAGGCCAATCCTTCTCATACCATGTCTATGTTGTGTCACTGTGGGAATTAAAAGAACTCTCACCTCGGTAAAAGGTGTAGGGGTGAGATTTCTACCTAAATTCATCTCTAAGATTCGGTCATACCCAAAGTAAGTCTAATAGAAGATATCCAACGTTAAACTCGCCAAACAAAGCCATAGACACTGAAACCAACCCACTGATAACTCAAGACGATTGAAATTGGACATCCGAGCAGGATTTTTTATCGAGTTAGTTTGAACTGGCCAAGTCAATATTCACAACCACAGGAATTTCCTAATAACATGGCCATTCAATAACAAACAGCCCATGCTAATTTGGGAGTTATGTTCAGCACAATTTTCTCACCTGGTACTCCAAACATGTATCATAAATTTATCCTAACCCTAATAAAAAACTCCATAGGCTTAACATTGGGTCACTGTATTCGGTCTGGAGTTCAGAAAAATGAAAAATATTGCTCTAGTGGGTTTCTCCATGGTATTATGCCCTTAATACGTGGCTATGGGTGTACACTGTTCAAGCTACCACATCTCAGTGACGGAGCAGTCGTCTGCTCGCGTTATTTATAGTCAGACCACTCGCTACCATGGCGACGTTGACAAACGAACGGGGCACGTAGTGACGCCAGTATGACATCACGGGTGCGGGAGGGGTTTTCTCATTTGGGTGTGATACATATGGGGGGGAATCCCTGTGTTTAAGAGGGGAGCCCCACCTACTACGATAGGCCATGACATGCTTCCCGATCGCTACGGTTTGAAATGGGGAAATCGTGACCTATCGGGAGGTCCCCGATAGGTCCAACAGTTTGAAATCGTAGAGCGTGGCAACGCCTTGGGAGGACCAATAACATAAACGCTGACCACGATATCTTCCCGATAGGCTACGATACCCTACGAAATTTCCAACATGTTGGAAATTATCGGGACTTCTATGATTGGCATTTTCATCGCAGCCTATCGTGAGCTGTCGTAGACGGAATCGCAGAAACCTGTTCCACCTACCACGATTTTGCCAGACCTCACGCTACAATCGGAATGGTGTCGGGAAGGCCGTCGTAAGGCCAATCGGGACCAGAATCGTGGTAGGTGGGGCCAGGCTTTAAGGGTCCCATAACGGTTTCACAAGGTGCTCATCAGGCTCGGGAAGAAAACAAAAAAAAACCATAAAGGTATTACGCACCTAGACTCAGTATGTATGTTATGCACATACTCTCTAATGCTAAAGGACATGTTGCTATATAGTTCCATTAGAGAAAAACGCATACTTTTTCACCTCTATTAGTGAAGAACACATACTTTTTCACCTCTAATAGTGAACAACATACTTTTTCACCTCCATTAGTGAAGAACACATACTTTTTCACCTCCATCAGTGAAGACACATACTTTTTCACCTCTGTAAGTAAAGAACACCTACTCGGGGGGCGTCATGGCAGCCCCCATGGATCATAGGCTATATATGGTATATGATAATCGTACTCACTGAGGCCTGTCCACGTAAGGAGTAGGCTGGGGTGACGTTGGTGTTATCTGGTTTGGTAACCGACTGCTCGCATCACCTCCCGCTTGTATTTCTCCACCTGTGTGTCGATACTCGAGTCCCCAACCTGGCCATCTTCATACCTGGAAAAATAAAATATCCACCTTTAGATGACACAATATATGGAGACATGGTTAAGTGCTGGTTCTACCAACATGATGGATTTGCCGTGTTATATCTTGGTATGTCTTGTTATATGTTACATTGTCGCAATATATCTTACCTCCTTTTTTGTTTTTTTTTGTTTGTTTTGGTAGTTTAACGTCCAATTTGTTCAATTAGACTTACTTTGGGTTGGATCGAATCTATGAGATGAATGTAGGAGAAATCCCACCCCTACACATTTACCGAGGTGAGAGTTCTTTTACTTCCCACACCACATAGACATGGTATCAGAAGGATTGACCTTTGATATAGCAGTAAATCTACCACTGCTGGGGGGGTGAAGGAGAAAAGTGGCTGCAGTGGGACCCGAATCAACAAAGTCCTGTGCTCTTTACCACTGAGCTATCTCCCCACCGACCCTGGTCGCTTTAGTTTGCTTGCGTGCAAGCATATCCGGTATGTACCACGAGGAGGCGAGGCAACCAAACATCCCAGGGGACCCTGGGTGTATAGGCGACCAAGAGGGTGAACAGATTGGTAATTTCTGTCCTCCCCAGCAGACCTACCTCCTTTGTTGTGACACGTCGCATGCAAACATGTGTACTTTTTCACAATGTCCTGTGTATATTTTGGTGCTCCACCACCGCGATGCCTCAAGATCTATTGGTGACACATTGTAGCATACCACGACAAGAATATGACGAAGGTGCTTAACCAGACCGATGCTTCTTGGCAAATATGCACGTGATTGTTCAAAACCTAGCAAGATTTAACAAGACAACCAAATCGTGACAAATCTCGCTATATATGATTGTGAAAAACTTTTCGTTTGCTCTCCCCAGTAGAGTAACAGCATTGGGGAAAAAAAAATTTCTCGCTATATATATTCACCAAGTTCGAAAACCGAGGTGAATATTTTCAACCATAATATTGAGGAACATTATTTCGTCACTCAGTGAGGGACGGAGACATTTGCCCATATTTAGGTATATAAATAACATTCAGAACGCAATTTATGTCACAACAAAATCTTCAATTATCTAATGGGGTGTATCCTGTTCTACACTGCATCTTTGATTTTTTGTTTACAAGGTAGCATCGGCTTTCCATAGAGGTGTTTTGCCACGCCTAGTTAAAAGTCCACTCCTCCTTTGGGCGAGTTTAGTGAAGTTTCCTAAACAAGCGTGGTACGTGCTGAATTCCCAACACGCTGAAAGTGTTTCACTATAATACTTCACCATTGATAGATCAACTATAGGCCAGAAAGGCGTACTAGGGACTAGGGTGTGATCCAGATTAAAATAATGATTTCCTAACAGTGCAATGTACTGAAAACAGAAATAATTTCAAATAAAAAATTAAATAGAAATGGATTTGATGTCTGTTGGTTGTAGGTTACTACTCCTTTGTATTGTTCACTGCTGTGTTGTTCAGTGATTTACTGAGCTATTGCTCTTTTCTAGATTATGGCCACAATACGATAGGCAGGTCATATGAGCTATTGAACACAGGGTTTAACTAATCTTTACCACCACTTATTGTTTCATCTTTTTTTTCTTGTTTGCCTTGTAATAATGTGTTGTGATACTATGTGTTTCCTGTAATGTGTTCCATGTATGGATTGGTCAATTGGAGTGTACAATATGAATGGTTAAAACCAATATTGTAGTACTGATTCCGAATCCAAACCATCGTTCTTTTAAGTGTGTCTTATTGTGTCGTTTTCCATGTTTGTTTGACGTTATCGGCTGAAAATCATGTATATCATATATGAATCCTTTATACGTCAATAAAGAACTCTTTACCAAAAAAAAACCACATCGTATAGATTGGTTGGTAAAATATGCGACTATTAGGCAAGTGCTCAGTAGAAAACAAAATTCTGATGAAACACACAAAAGTGCAGGAGGGAGTTTTTTATATAGCTAAATCTTTGGCATGTGCTACATATTTGATTAGTCTAAGTAAGCATTCGTTTGTAATTGATAACTAAAGGAAAAACATTCTCTGAAATTACAATATAAAAATATTGCATCATTTCCAACCAGGCCATTTTTGTCCATTTTTCGCCTACCATGATGTTGTTTTGAAATATAGCAGTTATCACAAAAAGAGGCTTTCTGCTACTTTTCTAGTTTGATAACAAAACAGTCCGTTTCGACTTCTACTATGAGTACAACAAAAGTTAAGGTATTAAAATGATTATAAAAGAAATCTCTACTTGATTAAACTGGGTTTTAATTTTGCTGCCATATAAAATTTTATGAAATCTTCACTCATATTCTAGAAGTCAGACATTTTGCCTAACTTTTAACATCATTTATGAGAAAATACGTCAAAAATGAAAACAGATAAATCATCTCAATTAATTCAAAATATGTATGACAAGAAAGCCCACAATCTCCGGTTTAATATAGTACCTTTTGCAAATCTGTATCTTTTTAACAACCAACGTTATGAGAATCTTTGTATATCAAGTCAAAATGACTAGTTTTCAGTCCCCAATATGGTTGCGCGGCCTATAGCTATACGGCATATAGCCTATGATCCATGGGCGCTGCCATGACGCTGTTCTTCACTAATGGAGGTGCAAAAGAAGTGAGTGATAATTGGGAAATGTCACTTTTCTTGCCTTGCTCACATATGTAAATGAAGTGTTCCATGTAAAAAAACATCATGTCGTGGGTTTTAGCACTATATCTTCCTGCTCTGGGATCGGTGTAGAGAGTCAAAGGAACCTTGGTAAAACATCGAAAGGCAGCTGAATTTCGTAAGAACAAAGAGCCAGAATATAGGTTTTGTCCCCCGACCACCTAGTGACTGCTTCATGAGCTAACAATGGCTCTGTCCCCTATAGCAAAGTTATACAGATTACTTTGGCTGACCGTGGCAGCCTATTTCTCATGCAGTGGTCAGGTGTCAGGATAACCGAAGCTAACTCAAGCACCACTCTGTTTAGGTCCAGAAGGAATACCGAATGTGTAAGTCATTAACAAGATGAAAAAAGCTAGACAAACTGTTTTTAGTGTGGTGATGCCTGGAGGCATCATACGTCAATAGCATGGTGATGCCTCGTGGCAGCATGCATCCTGAAAGGGTTAACCCTTCAGCTACGCTATTATTCCTGTAGGCATTCCCGGGCATAGTGCACTGTTATTCCTGTAGGCATTCCCGGGCATAGTGCACTGTTATTCCTGTAGGCATACCCGGGCATAGTGCACTGTTATTCCTGTAGGCATACCCGGGCATAGTGCACTGTTATTCCTGTAGGCATTCCCGGCATAGTGCACTGTTATTCCTGTAGGCATTCTCGGGCATAGTGCACTGTTATTCCTGTAGGCATTCCCGGGCATAGTGCACTGTTATTCCTGTAGGCATACCCGGGCATAGTGCACTGTTATTCCTGTAGGCATTCCCGGCATAGTGCACTGTTATTCCTGTAGGCATTCTCGGGCATAGTGCACTGTTATTCCTGTAGGCATTCCCGGGCATAGTGCACTGTTATTCCTGTAGGCATTCCCGGCATAGTGCACTGTTATTCCTGTAGGCATTCCCGGGCATAGTGCACTGTTATTCCTGTAGGCATTCCCGGGCATAGTGCACTGTTATTCCTGTAGGCATTCCCGGCATAGTGCACTGTTATTCCTGTAGGCATTCCCGGGCATAGTGCACTGTTATTCCTGTAGGCATTCCCGGGCATAGTGCACTGTTATTCCTGTAGGCATACCCAGGCATAGTGCACTGTTATTCCTGTAGGCATACCCGGGCATAGTGCACTGTTATTCCTGTAGGCATTCCCGGCATAGTGCACTGTTATTCCTGTAGGCATTCCCGGGCATAGTGCACTGTTATTCCTGTAGGCATACCCGGGCATAGTGCACTGTTATTCCTGTAGGCATTCCCGGCATAGTGCACTGTTATTCCTGTAGGCATTCCCGGGCATAGTGCACTGTTATTCCTGTAGGCATTCCCGGGCATAGTGCACTGTTATTCCTGTAGGCATTCCCGGGCATAGTGCACTATGATGCCTGGAGGCATTCACGGGTGTAGTACGCTATGATGCCTTAGGGCATCCTTTTCGAAATTTAAGTAATTGCTATTTTTCAATGAACTTAAGAAAGTAAGGTTTAAATAGTACAACTACCATGGTTACCGTTATATATGTAGGTGTTTATTGTATAGATTTTTTAATGAAATAACGCGAATATATTTTTCCAACCTATGTAAAACCATATCTTATTTAATATCATTACTATTTCATAACATCCTAATCATTTTTGGTTACCATTGAGGTGTGATATAATGACTTCAGTGTGGATATTGTGAAAAGCGCCAGCGTAATACAGGGGTGAAAATGGTACTGCTGTGGCATATTTCAGGGTGTGTATTTAGTGCTATGTAGCATTATGCTGTATAGCGAAAGGGTTAAGAAGAAGTTTCAGAATTTTTGGTGTGACGTGCGACATACTTTAAAGGTTATTCAGTAATGCAGGGGATAAAATATCAACCTCAGTAGATAATGTCAGCAAAAGTAAAACGCTGCCTGAATACAACACAGTTCTGACACAGTGATACTGAATAAACCGAACCAAACTGTATGATATGCAACCTAAATGTTGTGATATGGGCAAGTGGTAGACCGCGGAAAAAAAATTCAAAAAAGAAAAAAATTCAAAAAAGATAAAGGTTTACACTATTTCATGAGCAATCATCGTATTGCCATGCAGCGACCTTGGCCATGTTCTTTTCATAATTTTTTTAATTTATATTTTTGGACATCAGTCTGACCACTCACTTTGTAAACCATTTGGTTAAAGCTACCATCAAACACTTTGGTTTTTAAGTCAAAATCAGAAGCACTGACTTAGGTTTACACGTCTTCATCCCCTTGTTGAAGAATCCCTGCAGAGGAATCTGGTTGTAAAGGTCCAGTCTATACATCCCTCTCGTGACCAATTATACCGTATTGGTTTCTATGCGAAGAGATTAAGTCATCTTAATTGTCCATATTCATTAGTACCAAAATGACTGCTTTAAGACAGTCACCATTTTGTAGCAGCTCCTCCCTGTCTTGACATTGGCCGTACGGCAGCCATGTAGTGAATGGTATGTTTACCCTCATTACCGCTTGCTCTAGTCTCCGGTCTGCCCACATGGGGGCAGGGTGCTCTGACATGACACTGACACCTGAGTTGTCAGTGACATGAGCGGCCCTCCTGGCATATGTGACAGACTGGAACGAGACGGTCAACCCCCTCTGGCTGTGGCTCCAACCGCCAACGCCAGCACATAGTTTACAAGCTTACCCTGAACTCAGATGCCACCTGCTGTGTGTATATAAGTAGATGTTTTATGTTGGATTAAACAGTTAAGTTCTCTACTCATAGTAGTACATAACACATCTGTGTTTGAGTTCTTACTCCCAGCTTGTTAAACTTAAGGTCTCAGGGATGAAAGTCGGTACTGATGAAAAAGTCGGAAACAAAAACACAAAAAAAACTGGGGTGTATTCGGGGGGGGGGGGGGGGGCGTCCCCCCGTGCCGTCAAACAAAATTTCGGCACTTGACGGAACTCTGACGATGGCCCTTGGCGCGTTTAACTGCCGTTGGTGAGAGCCTGCTGCCAGAATTATCTTTCACTTCTTGGAATTTAGTTTTATTCTATGGTTTCCAGGCTATTCCAGGTTTTCCAGGTTTTCTAGGCTCCGTAGGAAGCATGTGACTATAAATACCGGGAGCAAACGATCTGCTTCTCACTTCAATGCAGTAGCTCGTTATGTATACTTTGCCACGTCTTCAGTAAATATGTTCTGTTCATGAATGACATAAAATCTTTTCTGAACGTACAGAAAGTTTTCGAAGCACGCTTATACTCATACATCCATTTTCTGAAGAACTCAATATTACTGGATCAATTTGCTAATTTAATGACTAGGTCGAAGTGATTTTATCAGTAGGCTAAGAACCAAAGTAGCCTGAACATACACGATATACAGCATGGCAAGTCAAGATAACCTCTACATTGGTTCCCCGGTCATTCGGAAGGGTCGTGGCCAAGCACGAAGTAATGTGCAGGGGGAACCAATAAAACCTCGACACTTTTATAATTTACAGGGATGTCAGTTTGGGGTCATAAAAAAGAGAGGAAATATTTCTCATGTGGAATTTACTGGCCAAGAGAGACTGAGAGAACATGGAAACACAACATTAGTGGCCATGGAATGGCACCTTGGTGTGTGGGAGGTTTGAACCACTGTTTATTTATGTGAATGAGGCTCAATTTATTCTCTCTTTGTTTTACACAAGAAAAATATTGATAAACTAATGAAATGAAAACAAGGATTTCCTTGTAAAATTGGAAAACTGCCATCTCGATATAAAAAGAAATACATCAAGCACCTAAAATGATAACTGATTTCTTATTTCCAATTACTTTTCTTCATCTCGGAACTGTAGATAAAAGGTCAAGGTTTTCCATTGGCGATGATAACTGGGAAGGGTTAATCTGTCTTGTCAGTACAAAGACAGTGTTGGCAGGACATGTTCCCAGTCACGTTCTGCCACCTCTCCCTGCCCGGGCAGCCGCTGGCGGACTTAATCCCTGCTCAACCTCATTGCCTGGGTATAGCTAGGCTTATTTCCTACAGTGCCCTTTAATCCTAAACCCTAAGTTTATTGCTGTACGCACTTCACCGAGCGCCATTTCAATAGCAATGGTCCGTATCTCCCGGTGTGGTGCCAAAATTGGTTACCCTGCCATAAGTGGTAATTATCGCTCACTATTGTCTTTGGCACATGCGCGAACATGCGCACTCTTGCAGTCCCCGATTGGAAAGTGACAAATTCATCGCCCCTCGAACCACTAGTTTGTTACTCTCCAAGCAGAGATCCAGCACTCTACTTCCTGCGGCCGAGAGCAATCGATAGCGCCACGAAAGATCTGCTGGGAGAGTGCTAATTTGTACATGCGCACTAAGCAAATTTAGCCTAATATCTGTTCGGAGTTTTCCCGAATAGAATAGTCCGTGAAATCTAAGCGGTACAGGACGGGAAGAGACATGCTTGGATAGAGTGAGCGATAATTACCTCTTTTGGCAGGGTTAGCAATGTTGGCACCACACCGGCCCCATATGCATGTGTTTTACACCGATTTGTATGGGAGACTGAGGCGATTATTTGCTTGAAAACAGTTTTCCGATATCTCAGATAGAACAGAAGTTATTAAACTTTGATTTATTTCTATGAATACACACCACCAGCCCATGGCACACCACATCCCAGGGGACCCTGAGGGTATATAGGGACTAACTCATGGTTAAGCTTTTCTTGCTGGTTTTACACCACAAGGGTGGTGATGGAATCTATAAGATGAATTTAGGTAGAAATCTCTACCCCACTCATTAACCACACCATTGCAGGTTCTTACCAGACTTTCTCAAGGTTCTTTTACACCACAAGGGTGGTGATCGAATCTATGTGATGAACTCAGGTAGAAATCTCACCCCTACACATTTACTGAGGTGACAGATCTTTTAGTTCCCACACCACATAGACATGGTATGAGAACGACTGGCTGTTTATATAGTAGAAAATCTACCACAGCTGGTGAAGGAGAAGAGTGGCTGCAGTTGGACTTGAACCTAGAAAGTTTGGGGTTTCATTTATACATCCTGTGCCGTGACACCTTGCACGCATTGATATGTCAATTTTCTCACAATGTCGTGTGTATATTTTGGTACTCCACCAACGCGTCTGTATTGCAGACATATCGAGGCATATAGCGATCTATCAAGGAAAGAGGATGGCAAAGGTGCCAAAAGACAACCAAATCATGACAAATCTTACTATTTTTTGTGTGTTGGTGGAACCAGCACTTTAAAGGGTTAAACAGAGAAGACAAACAAACCTCACTTCATACATGGCGCTAGGGTGTACAGGTCGCAGCTACATGGTTCCGTGTGGCTGATTTAATATGCAATCATTATAAATTCAGGGATGCCAGTGGGGGTCAAGAAAAATTCCTACATGGGGACTGAGGCCAGTCTATGTATCACCTAAAACGCACATGGTGTATGGGGAATTCCCATCACTCTCCTAGCAGATCCTAGGACATGGACTGGCAGTTTATGATAGCTAGATATCTGCTATGAGAATGAGTATATGTGTAGTTCTGCATTAAATGGGGTACTCTTCAAAGAAAATCATTTAAGAAAGATTACCACACACTATCAGTTCTATATTCTGTAGAATATCTTAACAAGTTCATTAGGCATTCCTCTGATATTTTCTTTTAGACTTGGTAATGTTTAATAACTCTATTCTCACATGGCACATTTTAAGCCAATCAGATGTTAGTATTCAAGTTTGCCCTTATCTGTAGGAGCATTTCCTACAGGAATCCTACCATCCTACAGCTGTAGGTAGGAACACTGGGATCCATAGGCCATCTAACTGAGTGTGCTCTGGAGTAGCTGAATTCAGAATTTTGAAGGATTACAGAACTAGTTTATATAAGATCTAGATTTTAGGGAACCTGGAGTCTACATTGTTCTCAAAACATACAATTTCTTGAAATTTTCATATCTTTGAAACTAAAATGAAAATCCTACATGTAGGCAAAATCCTACAAACTGGCATCCCTGTATAAAGCAGGTACAAATATAAGCATTAAATGTAAATTGAACACAGTTTACATGTATACTCATTACGTCGGCAGTGAGCTCGGCACCGATAAAGCGAATTTTCATTAGGTCTTCAATTCGGCAGATTTAAGGAAGTGAGTACTTACACAAAGAAGAATCGTGTGCAGCAATAGTCTGCGTGTGGTTGCACCCAGATGTTGCCATGTTTCTGCAGGTCCTTATGTGTGATGACTGTAAAGAAAAGTAATGATAAGTCAGTATGAGTACTATGACCAACGTTTTGTCAAAATAAATGTATGGCTATTTAAAAAAACAAACTTGTTTCTCATCACCGCGCGCATCAGCAAAAACGATTTTTAAGAAGATTCTTCTTTGTTTAATAAAATGAACCTTGGTAGAAATTATGAAAGGTTTCAAATCAAAGTTCCTGATGTCAGGGATGCATTTAATGTGGTATTATGTGTATCTAGGTATTCCCAAAACCGTGGTATGAGTGAGATATTATGAGTTTAGGGTAAGAGTGCAAGATAAGACTTAAATAAGTATGTCTGAAGGCCATTATCTGACCCTTCTAAAGCCATCTCTGATCCAAGAAGAAAAAAACCAAAAAAACAAACATATTTTTCATGGCTTGGTGATAAGAAACAAGTTTGTTTTTCATAATGGCCTATATAAATATGGATATCGCAACGGGAAATCAGGTTCAGGGAAATCAGTTGGGGTCCTGAAAAACATCAGAGAATATTTTTCATGTGGAATTTATTGCCTCAGAGAGACTGAGAGAACAAGAAAACACATCGTTATTCCCAATAAAATGCGACTGGGGTTTATGGAGAGGCTTGAACCACTGTTTATTGGTGGGAAGGAGGTCCAATTCATTCGGTCTTTGTTTTACACAGGAAAAAAATTGTCCAAACTGAAACTGAAAACAAAGATTTAATGCAAACAATTTTTTCAAACACCCCCTCCCCCTCTTAATCGTAGTAGGTGATCATGTTTCTACGATGCACACCGACGTCAGAAAACTGTCCACATCCCCATAGAAACAGACAAAAAAGTATGACAGAGAAAAAGATTACCAAAAATGAAAACAAGATTTAGAAAACGTGGATAAGAACACTTCTAACCCCAACCGATGCACACACAAAAAAAGACAAAAACAAAAAATAAAAGAAAACAAAGATTTCCTTGGGAAATAGGAAAACTACCATCTCTGCATCCCAGCACCCACCAACGCCGATACACACCAATACAAAATGACCAAATCGTAGCCTATCGTTAGGTCCATATCGTAGCTTATCGTAGCATGTTGGTGTCTATCGGTGTGCGTCGTAATGTGTTGAGAGGGTGCAGAAAGGTGATCATGGTCTCGATGCACATCACGATGCAGATGGTACATCAATACATGGCTTGATTTATCATATGAATAATCCCATATAATTCCGCAAATAAAGCATATTTTTAATACAAAACAATGTCATATGATATTTCAGACTTTAAAAGCTCAGTTCCAAGTTAAAGTATGAAATGATCGCTGACAAAGGTATATCAATGTTTCGAAATCGGCAGATGGGAATTGGACTTTGAGATTTAAGATACGAGACAAATAGCCCTTCTGGCTCCAAACGTGTGGAAAAAAATTGCCGCAATTAAGACTGTTTGTTTGTTTAGTTTGATTTAACGTCCAGTGAACCGTTATAGGTCCTTACCAGACTTTCTCAAGGTTCTTTACACCACGTGGGTGGTGATCAAATCTATGTGATGAATTTAGCTAGAAATCTCACCCCTACACATCTATCGAGGTGAATTCTTTTACTTCCCACACCACATAGACATGGTATGAGAAGGATTGGCCTTTGTTAAACAGTAAATCTATCACTGCTGGGGATGAAGGAGAAATGTGGCTGTACACCACACCACATAGACATGGTATGAGAAGGACTGGTCTTTGATATAGCAGTAAATCTATCACTGCTGGGGATGAAGGAGAAATGTGGCTGTACACCACACCACATAGACATGGTATGAGAAGGACTGGTCTTTGATATAGCAGTAAATCTATCACTGCTAGGGATGAAGGAGAAATGTGGCTGTACACCACACCACATAGACATGGTATGAGAAGGACTGGTCTTTGATATAGCAGTAAATCTATCACTGCTGGGGATGAAGGAGAAATGTGGCTGTACACCACACCACATAGACATGGTATGAGAAGGACTGGTCTTTGATATAGCAGTAAATCTATCACTGCTAGGGATGAAGGAGAAATGTGGCTGTACACCACACCACATAGACATGGTATGAGAAGGATTGGCCATTGATATAGCAGTAAGTCTACCACTGCTGGGGATGAAGGAGAAAGGTGGCCGTACACCACACCACATAGACATGGTATGAGAAGGATTGACCTTTGATATAGCAGTAAGTCTACCAGTGCTGGGGTTGAAGGAGAAAGGTGGCTGTACACCACAGCAAATAGACATGGTATGAGAAGGATTGGCCTTTGATATAGCAGTAAATCTACCACTGCTGGGGGTGGGACTCGAACCCACAAATTCCTACAACCTTGGGGTTACAAGTCCGGTGCCCTGACCACTGAGCTAACTCCCCACCCCCTGGCTATTAAAGACAAATGTGGGTAGGTATCGAAGCGCCCCCTGGTTCTACTCGGTTAACACTGGTGCTGCCATCTGGTTCCATGAAAATGTAGCAGTTGCCCATAGACACCAATAGATAAGCACTTGCCTTCATCAGATGGCCTTCCCATAAAAACTAGCATGGTGACATCGTATTTTTTTTAGCATTTCTCATTTGTACATGTTCCCAACTATCATAGTCAAGAATTATTTGAAGATAACATCAGAGTCATTTAGCAACAAAGTCAAAATATTGCATTTTCCCATAGACACCAATAGTTAAGCACTTACATTTTCAGATGGCCCTCCCATAGAAGTTATCATGGTGACATACCATTTTTTTTTGCATTTTTTAATTCCTGATATATGGAACTTATATTATCCTGAGTTATTTGCAAAACTCAATAGAACTGAGAAATCGTCCAACTTCCAGCATTTGTCTTTACGAGAACTCTGTGAGATTGTTGGTTACCTACTATATTTAAAAAAAAAAGATTTCGACAGGATATGCTTGGAGTAGCTACCCCACATAGAGACAGACAGAACTAGACGTATCCATGGAGATTGAACTGCCATGACAGTGAGAATCTCGTGTGCAGAAAAAATCAACCCTGATGTTCTTTTTTGTAGCTGTTCACTCAGATCTGCTTTTTCCTATATGATTTGTTTCTAGCCATTTTGAAAACAAAATTTAGTGCTGTAGTTTGCAAATCCCATTACCCTGAGACCAGCCTTCAACAGCCTCCGCCATATAAAGATGGCGCAAGTTCTGCTGGTTCCTAAATCACGCTGAAATTGAACACTGTCAGTCTGTCATAGCCTGAGCCGCCAACGCTGTTAGACCGTAATACCTCCCGTTGTCGCCAGGGGCACACAGGCTCTCAAACGGGATGAAAGGTGGGAGGTAGGAGGAAGAGGGGAGGGGGTGGGTGGTAGCAAAATACGAATCGACAAAGTCGCTAGTATAGACTAATAGTCTATGTTCGGTTCTTAAAGAACAGTCTAAAAAAACTAGTCCAGGAAGCTCGACTATGACTGAGGAGGGACTGAGCCACTAGATCTCATCAAAACGCCGAGAAGTGGTGTGAGGCAGATCGCTAAAGTCTACCGGATCCTGGCCAGACTCTCCCATTGATGCATGGCTACCAGTGGTCAGCTTTCTAGATTATTGCATCTAATGGTACCAGACAACAAAGCTGGTTTACTGCAGCTAATGCTGTTAGACAAACCGCGGATGTATAGACACAAAACTCTTCTGTGTTCGCCCTTTAGGATAATGTAGGTGTGGGGCCATCCATAAAGTACGCATTCGCTGAGGGGGGTGGGTCAGAATTTTCGGAAATTTTCATACCTGAGAATATATATATATATATATTTATATATTAAATATATATATTTAAATAAAATATTTACCTCTACATTACATAAGATTCAGAACAAATTTTTTGTCACGACAAAATCTAATTATCTACAATGGGGTGTATGGGGGCATTCATATAATATATACGCATCATATGGGATGGGGTCAAAATTTTCGGATTTTTTCTTCTTTGATCTATTGCGTACAAAATCGGGACGGAAGGTGGGGGTGCGGGGGGTGGGGGTGGCAAGAATTTCGGAAATTCTACGTACACACGTCGTGGATGGCCACTTATGCAACAATGCATGTGTAATTTGGGATGTCTGTTTGGGTTATAAAAAGAGAGAGGACATATTTTTCATGTGGAATTTACTGCATCAGAGAGACTGGGAAAACATAGTAAACACATCGTTATTGGCCATGGAATAGGGCTTGGGTGTGTGTGGAGGTTTGAACCACTGTTTATTGGTGTGACTGAGACCCAATTTATTATCTTTTCAATTTTACACAAGAAAAATTGATTTCATAAACTGTAGATGAAAACTGGCATTTCCTTGGGGAATTGAGAAAATGCCATCTCTGATGCATATTAGCTGTGTTAGTAAAAAATTAAGAAGTTGTAAATGGACACGGAAATTACTAATAGGGAGCCAAAGTGAACCCGCTGAAACCATAGATACCCACCTACGAAACACCATTTCCGGTGGCCAGCAAGAAAGAGGCTTAGTGCTAAAGCTATGGGGGTTTGAGGCTAGACTTATGTTTTTGGTCTCGTTTGTTACTTTTCAGGTGGAGTTTATAACTATCGTCTCTGAATAACTTTGTTTCAAAACTACGATGACAGTTGTTAAGTTTATTAAAAATTTGGATCTAAAAGATTGGTGAATGAGACATATAATCTTGAACCTACATAGTCAAAGTACTGAGTGCCTATACCCGGAAATAGTATTTTGTGACCGGCTATCTGTGGTTGCAACGGGTTCAGTTTGGCTCCCTATACCCAGGTGCTGAGTGAATTATACGCATCCCTGTACATTATCTCTTCAGCATATGTTTAAGACACGTATCAAACTGATATAAAAAATTTAACTTTCTTTGCCAATATGTTTTTTTTAGGTTTGAAACAGCGTTTATTTAGACTTTTTTCTGATTACAGTTGGCATCTAGATTTTTTCTTCTTCGTTCTCTTAAATGGATTATTTAACTTCTGAAGAAGATTCTATCACTAGCAAGTATTGTTAGATGAATATTTACATGGTAAGTGCATTCATGAAACGCATATTTTTCTTCAACTTTTCTACATAGCCTTTTATCGACTATAAAACTTACCAACACATTGAAAATGGGGGGTAATATCAATACTAATTCATAAACATTATCTTTAGATTAATATAACGTGGCAATAACATCTTAATGGCAAGCCGATGCTACACTGATGAACAAAAAAATAAATAAACGTTGAATCTTATGAAAGAAAATGATGAGTGTTTGGTCTTTGTCCTCGTTCGCCATCGAGTTTGGAGTGAGCAGTAATATGAACGAAGCGATATTCTGAAGCGCACCAAACGAGATGGTGAACAGGGACTGAGACCACGCACGAATATATTTCTGATTTTTTCTTAGCCTGGAAATATTTATCCCTGTATCACCCGTTGAGTATGATTTACCGTACTTGCAAGCCTGTTAAGTATGAGTTCCTAACGTTAAGCATATGGACGTTTATACCAGGCTATGATAAAAAAGAAGAAACCAACAAGTTTTTGGTCAAAGTTCTCCATGAGTTTGATGCGGAGTGATATGAACAAGGCAACAGCCGAGGGAATATCACATAGCATTCAAACGAGTTGGGGAATGACTTCTTTGACCAAAACGAGTTGCTTTCTGCATTTATCTCACCCCTGTACACACTAAAAGAATGGACAACACACAGGATATAAACCATGGAGAACGGACTGCAATACTCGTAGGGGCATGGAGAACGAGTTCCCAATGTTAAAAGCCAATGGGATAAAAATACCAGGGGTGAGGTAAAAGCTGAGACTAAATCTACCGATGGACGAGTGGAAGGTTCCGACTTCGTGTGAGTGGTAAGAACAGGACTTGAAGCGTCCACCTGGAAAGGAGTCCACAGAAAGCCTGGTCCCTTGGCAGTGATTGGGAGAGACAGGTGGATAGCGCGGGGTGGGAATGACACTGTGACCTTGAGATACACTCACTTCTCTGAGGGTCAACTCCGAGGTCAAAAGTCGTCTGCCTCTGACAAATGCTCAATTCACGGATCTAAGTTCCTTTTATTTCATTTACATACTTTTTTAGGCGTGCCAGTTGGGGTTACGCAGAAATATGATGTGTGGAATTTATTGCCTCAGAGAGACTGAGAAAACATGGAAAACACATCGTTATTGACAATGAAGATTTTTTTTTCCTCACAAACAATATGTGGGACAGACAAAACCTCGATTAATAGACAGATTCCAACAACCTTTCTATCAGATCAAATATGCCCTAGTCGAAACAGACATGGGATACATATTCAACACCGATGGCCTCCACAGCCTATCAGATATTGTCATTCACACTGTAGATTTCATTCGCCGAGTCATCTGGCAACTTCCAGTTTCAAATACCCTCCGAATTCCCTTAACAACGGACATTTCCGCCATCTTGCTGGTGAATACAAAGCGCTGTCAGAGTGTAAAATAGCGTAAAACTTTAATAATCTACCATATAATGTCTAATTTACACATGCATTAGTTGAAATAAGGTTATTTACATTATCCTGACATGATTTAAACGTGCCAACTCGAAGAAAATCGTTGTTTCAACGATTTGTTGACATCGAGTTCGGAGGCTAAACTGAGGCCATCACATTATGATTTGATCTAAAACTGCCAGGGAGGTCTGGTCTTGTCAAAAGATTGACTTGAGGGTTACTTAACATATCCCCACATATCGAATAATATCAGAAATGAACTGATAACTTTATCTGTTGGTTGTTTGTCCTCTCCCTTCTCTTTCTCTTTGGAGAAGTTCTATCCTGTTCTATCCTGTTTTAGGGAACCTGCTCTTTCTTTTCCCTACATGATGATATTTCTGGGGTATCCTTTCTGTAAAGATTCCCTTATTTTCGAGAACAAGAATTCCAATGATAGAAGAAAGACCTAGTCTACCTTTAGCCAAACTAAAAAACGACAACCACATAACGGCATAAAAGTCGAACTACTGACAATACCTGTTGGAACACACCTGCCAGTGTGCCTGGTGGAGCAGACATTTAGGTCAACACCCATCCACCTAATAACAGTAATATAGAAAGACATGGTTAGTGTGGCCGAATGGAATCTGTTCAGAGATATTTTGGTCAGAAATATTCACCGAAGTCGAAGACTGAGGTGAATATTTCTGACCAAAATATCGAGGAACAGATGGAATTCGGCCACACTCACTATGTCTTTTTATTACTATATACCGAAATTTGATTAAAATACCATACGAATCGAGGGGAACGGCCGCCATTTTGTTTGTTTATTTTTTGTTCCGATGATGTCAACAGATCACGTGGTACGGTGTGGCGTAAAAATATTTTACGCCACGGTGCGGCCGAACGGTATCTTTTCTGCTAGTGCGTAAAAGTGAGACATGCGTGCACCGGTATATAGTAATAAGACAGATTCTTACCGGTATATAATAATAGGACACGTTCTTACCTTCACATAATGCTATGCATGTAAGATTCTTGCTATTCAGAAACCGTGAATGGCCTTTCCCGTCCTGAAATCAAACAAAGGTTTCACAATCAGTGTGGCTAAAAATATTTTTCCAACGAATACGACCCCCCCCCCCCCCCTGTATGGAGGATCCTATTTTGACAGAAAAAATACCACACAAAGGTTTCATTATCACACAAAAACACTACAAAAGAATTACTCCAGCAATACAGGGAAGTCAGTTGGGGTCGTGAAAAGAGGAGGAAATCTCTTTCATGAGGAATTTACTGCCTCAGAGAGACTGAGAAAACATGAAAACACATCGTTATTGGCCATGGAATGGGGATTGGGTGTGTGAAATAGGACATATCTTTTTTCATGTGGAATTTACTGCCCCTGAGAGATTGAGAAAACATTGAAAATACATTATTGTTTTCCATGCACTGGGGCTGGGGTGTGTGGGGAGGTTTGAACCACTGTTTAATGGTGTGAATAAGGCCCAATATATTTTCTTTGTTTGACACCAGAAAACCCGACCTGTTTTAGATTGTTATGGACAAGTCACTGTAGTATCTATCCGCTGTTGTAGTAATAAGATACTCGAGTTCAGAAGATATCAAACGTGTAGAGTTTGTTAAGGGTTGAGTTCATTTATGGTCGAGAAAATTCCTGGTAGAGTTTGTTCAAGGTCGAGAAAAATCCGGTTAGAGAAAATTCCGGATTGAGATTTCCAGTATGGGGCCATCCATAAATACTGTATATAATATCTTTACAACCAAAATGTATATAATTCCTGTGGAGGTCAGTTAAATCGGTAACCCACCGACACCCTCGCAGGATAAATAAAGAGCATTAAAAAAAAAGAACCCGTACGCACTGAGGGTGGGGGTTGGGGATTAAAACATTTCGGAAAGTTTACGTATGCTCCTTCTTTGTTCTATTGCGTACAAGATTGGAAGAGGAGTGGAGGTCACAAATTTCAGAAATGCTACGCACATATTTTATGGATGGCCCCTATTGAAAGAGGGTACTAAGGAAGAAACCAGCAGGTTTAGGTCAAAGTCATCTTCTCCACGAGTTTGATGCAGAGTGATATGAATGAGGCGACAGCTGAGTGAATATCACGTAGCATTCAAACGAGTTGGAGAACGACTTCCTTGACCAAAACGAGTTGCTTTCTGTATTTATCTCACCCCTGTAGATAGTAACAGAATGTATGATACACATGATATAGACCATGAAGAACGGACTGCAATACTCGTAGGGGCATGGAGAACGAGTTCCCAATGTTAAGCCTAAGGGACAGAAATACCAGGGCTAAGATAAATCACGCAGTTCCACCCCATTGTCTATACAGTAGAACCCCGCATAAGTGGACACCCTCCGTTCCGGGCCAAAGTGTCCGCTAACGCGGGGTGTCCGCTTACGCAAGGTTAAAATAAACATCTAATAGAGGGAACCGTTCCGAACGAAGGTGTCCGTTAACGCGGGGTGTTCGCTTACTGCATCGTGTCCGTTAGGCGGGGTTCTACTGTACTTGCTAATCCCGACACGAGCCTTGCTATTCCTCATGTGTTATACTAATGGTAAAAAAAAAAAAAAAAAAATACTAATGGTATGTGAGATATGAGAAAGTAGTTCCTCACCACTTTATTGCCTTTCTGCGCCTTGTGGTGGCCGTAGCCCATCCCTGAGTAGCTGAAGGAGACACTGGCGTGCGGACTGAGGTAGATGCCCTTGCCGTAGGCCGCCCCGTGCATCTGGTGCCTCGTACCTGTAGCGTTGATGAGCCCCATCCGCATGATGGAGTGCCAGTTCTCAATGTGCGACCCGCTGTGAACCAAGAATATCTATCATTAGCGATGTCAGTTGGGGTCATTAAAAAAAAGGGAATGTTTTTCATGCAGGGATGTCAGTTGGGCTCAGGGAAAAAAAAGAGGAAGTATTTGTATGTGAAATGTTCTGCCTCAGAGAGACCGTGAAAACTTGGATATCATGTCCTTATCGGCCATGGCATGGGGCTGATGGTTTGTTGGGAGGTCAAAACCACCGTTTTTATTGGTGTAAATAAGGCTATATCAATGTTATCTTTGTTTGACGCAAGGAAAAGCAATTACATATACTGAATATGGTTTTTTAAAGTGTCTCTAGCCTCGTATTCTAAACATATACTGAATATGAAAAAGTGGATTTCCACGGAAAAGTGGAAAACTGACATCTCTGTTCATGGGGAGTCTGTTGCATCAGAGAGACGTAGGAAATATGGAAAACACATCGTGATTTTTTTTTTTTTTTTTTTAATTTACTAAAAGAGCAGTTCTGCCAGAGGCAGATCTTCCACTGCAATTGTACAATTCATTGAGATACAGAAATAAAGTACAAATGCTTACACAGTGCTTATATATAAGTGAGTGATGAGTGATGACCTACTCATTGATACTATATTATCCGACTAATGCATAGTGTCCATAGTAAACCTATAGGAACTCTGTATGGACATACCTGGTGCACACAGATATATTTTTATCCACCTGATACAAAGTGTCCATAGTAAACTTAGAGGAACTCTGTATGGACATACCCGGTGTATACAGATATTTATTATCCATCTAATACAAAGTGTCCATAGAAAACACATAGGGAGTATGTATGGGAATACCCGGAGCATACAGATGTATGCTCCGAGGGGTGCATACGGAAAAATAGTACGTACCCAAATGAACTAATATTGGTACCCCACTTGTAAATACAATATAGACTGGTTTCAGATAAAAGCGGTTGTATGCTCCTCGGAGTTGACTGTGCAATATAATCACTCTGGCACTGGAGCCTACTGAAAATAGGATCGTTTAATCATCCAAGTAGAAAACTCCAGGTAAAATAAAAACGTAAAAAATATATATATATATATCCTCGCCTACGCTCGGATATTACTGCACGTTTTACTGATAGTTCTCGATGTGCGACCCGCTGTAAACGAAGAATATCTATTATTAGAGATGTCAGTTGGGGTCATAAAAATGAGGAAATACTTTTAATGGGGAATTTATTGCAATTTATTGGTTTACTTGTAACTAGAGAGGCACATATTTCTATGGTAAATAATATATACTCATTTCTGTTATTTATTTCAAACGAGACCCAGTCTCTGGGGTTACTTTCTTCAGTGGAAAGCACCTCATGTGTTATTGGGTTTGGTTTTGTCAACATGACACATGTGCTCACATGAAGGGGCAGTCTAATCAACTGTGGATTCACATCATAAAGTGTTTTAGAGATGAAAAAGAAACAGCTAGATCGCCTGTGAAGCTCATTCAATAATTCCAATATTTCACAACTCATAACAAATGAGTTGTTTGAGTTTCATAACTTTTGACAGTTCCGTTGTTTTGAATCTGAAATTTTAGCTGGTTTCCCCTGTCCTTATCTAGATACCAGAGAACCAGCGTTGGGTTGAGGCAGAGATTAGCAAGCACTAGCACCGCGAAAGATCTGGGAGGAGAGTGCCTGTTAGCCGTCTTCTGATTGGCTGTTACGAATGCACTGAAGCTGGTAGTACGGGCTTATAGGGAACAGAGCCATTGGTAGTTCATGAAGCCGTCACTAGGTGACCAGCAGTATGGCGGGCCCCTTGAGGGGACAGAACCTGTATTCTGGCTCTTTGTTCTTACCAAATTCAACTGTCTTTCAATGTTTTACCATGGTTCCATTGACTCTCTTCACCAATCCAAGAGCAGGAAGATATAATGCTAAAACCCAGGACATAATGTTTTTCACATGGAACACTTCATTTACATATGTGAGCAAGGCAAGAGTTGTGACATTTCCCAATTATGACTCACTTCTTTTTCACCTCCATTAGTGAAGAACACCTACTTTCTCAGCTCCATTAGTGAAGAACACCTACTCCGGGGGCGTCATGGCAGCCCCTATGGATCATAGGCTATATGCCGTATACGATACGATCGTACAGCTCTGTTAGGCGAGTGTATTCGCGCCTGTGTTCCTTCTCAAAGGACTGACCATTTGAACCCTGGCTGGGGGGCTGGGGCCTGGTTATTAATAAGCATATAGAGTGTTTTTTGTTTTTTTTGTTTTTTTTTATTACCCACAAATCATCACGAGGATGGTCTTCCTTTGTGGTTCTTCGAATAAATACAGATAAGTTTGGCCCGTTCACAAGAATGATTCTCCATCAACTAGGTATGGAATGAAAATATAGGTTACAGGTTGCAGGTCCGACCATAGTCGACTATAAGTTATAATAGTTATAATACTGGTAGTACAGCCAGTTAAGTAAATAATATAGGAAAAGAATACCCTCCACCAACATGGAATAATAAAGGTATGATTCAGGTATGATTCAGGGTAATGATTATGAGATGAAATGGGATGAGAATTCTCCGATACAATTAAGGTAGACACAAGTGGGCCAGGTCGTGGCCATGATCACAAAAAAGGAGATCGATCCATTCAGTATGTAATAAAGTTTCACACAGTTTGTGTACACCGGTTCATCCTTAAAGTACATCGAGGTTTTTTAAGCGTACTTTGAAACAGTTTTTCGAGGGGGCGGTCTTGACATCCGTTTTTAGTTGGTTCCATAGTTTCTTTCCCCGGTATCCCGGAGATTTCTTTAAAAAACTCAGTCCTGGGTTTGTCAAGTTTGAACATTAGTTTCCTCTCGGACCTTAAAGTTCTTGTAGCCGGGTGGGGCTCAGGGTGGGGCTCCTCAGTTGCCACGAGTTGCAGCTTATCCACAAAATAACAAAGCTTATAGTAGGGTGGTATGTATTTGTTTGTTATAGCCAAGGTCGTATCAGGAGTCCAATCCACGAGTAAATGCTAGGATGCAATGTGCACAAGTACTGGATGAACTTGTTTGTTAATTATACGCATATCAATTAGCAGGATACCTAACTCCTATCAATTACACATCCACTGGTTGAGCAATGCTCACGTTATCTGTAAACAGGGCCTAGGATTTCTGCACCGTATGATACGTGTATACCTGATATGACCCAAACGTGAGGATCAGTTGACAAAAGGTATTATCTTTTTCCCAGCTGTGTGCCAATAGGCCTAAGATCACTGAATACGTGTATACCTGAAATCCGGACAAATTCCGGGAAAATCCCAAGCCCGTACAATAGAGCTTTTACATGATATTTTTAATAAGTGAGAAAAGTACAGAATTGGGCCTCCACACCTACCTGAATAAGTGACATTTACTGTATGGGGAGGTCAGTTACGGTCATGAACAAAAACTTTAGGTGGAATTTACTGCCTTGTAGAAACCCAGAAAACATGTTTTTTTGTTTTTTGCTTGTTTGGTTTGATTTTACGTCCAGTCAACCATTATAGGTCCTTTCCAGACTTTCTCAAGGTTCTTTTACGCCACTAGGGTGGTGATCGAATCTATGTGATGAATTCAGGTAGAAATCTCGCCCCTACACATTTACCGAGGTGAGAGTTCTTTTACAGAAAACATGGAAAATATGTCTAATACAGTGGGTACTTTACACACAGGCGTTGTAACCCTTTCTTCACCTGACCTGGTTGCAGGTGCATGTCTTTAAATGCAGCATGCCTGACACAGGACCACCTCTGTAGTGCAGGCCTATGCTACAATTGTTGAGAAATTTAATTCTTTGCCACCGTATTTAAAGTTGTCTGTCAATCTTTCCAAGGTGACGACTATAAAATGATTTAATATCTATCACTATAAAGGCGTTTTACATAATCAATTAAAAAAAGAATTAGAAAGCTCCGTTTTGAATCAACTGAAATAAATTACAATTAATAAAAAGAAAGAAAATGATGCTTTGCGGCATCATTTGCTCAAGCTACGGGAGTGCCCTGAGGCATCATTTGTACTAGCCATGGGAGTGCCCTGGGGCATCATTTGCACTAGCCATGGGAGTGCCCTGAGGCATCATTTGTACTAGCCATGGGAGTGCCCTGAGGCATCATTTGTACTAGCCATAGGGGTGCCCTGGGGCATCATTTGTACTAGCCACAGGGGTGCCCTGGGGCATCATTTGTACTAGCCACGGGAGTGCCCTGGGGCATCAAATGTAAATGTGCCAAAACAAACCCATACCAAAGATCTCCTCTGTATCGCGGTACCCAAATTTGGGACAGGCTGGAAGGAACAACACAACATCTGAGCTCGGTAAAGGAATTCAAATGTGTCACTAAAAAGCAACTATCAGTATACGAATGGTAACAAGCTTACTGAAGGTCCCATTGACCGATAGCGATCTACCTCATTTCATCACTGTCACCATTGTAATTATCTATATAATGTTATGTTAATGTCACTGTGTACACTTGCTATTAGCGAAACAAACTCGGTGGAAGACCTACCAATGCGTAGAACCGTCCTGTACTATTTATTTGCAAAAAAAAGAAAAAAAAAAAAGAGGAAAGGGTGAACACCCTGAGAGTAGATCGACTTACTGGAAGGCGAACGTTGACCCGTGAGTCTGGCGGGCAGCCCGGAACACGGCCTCCTTAGCAGGCGGAGAGGACATCAGCAGGAACTGGTGTGGCGTATGCATGAAGGAAATTTGCTGAAAACAAAGAAAAAAAATCTCAATAAGCTTGGATTGTTTGTTAAATTTAAGTCCCAGGCGACCCTGAGGGTATATAGGGACTAACTCATGGTTCAGCTTTTTTCACTGGTTTTACACCATACGGGTGAACTGGTGTGGCGTATGCATGAAGGAAATTTGCTGAAAACAAAGAAAATACCTCAATAAGCTTAGATTGTTTGTTAAATTTAAGCCCCAGGAGGGTATATAGGGACTAACTAATGGTTCAGCTTTTTTCGCTGGTTTTACACCACACGGGTGAACTGGTGTGGCGTATGCATGAAGGAAATTTGCTGAAAACAAAGAAAAAAAATCTCAATAAGCTTGGATTGTTTGTTAAATTTAAGTCCCAGGCGACCCTGAGGGTATATGGGGACTAACTCATGGTTCAGCTTTTCTCGCTGGTTTTACACCACAAAGGTGAACTGGTGTGGCGTATGCATGAAGGAAATTTGCTGAAACAATGAAAAAAAATCTCAATAAGCTTGGATTGTTTGTTAATTTAAGTCCCAGGCGACCCTGAGGGTATATAAGGACTAACTCATGGTTCAGCTTTTTTCACTGGTTTTACACCACACGGGTGAACTGGTGTGGCGTATGCATGAAGGAAATTTGCTGAAAACAAAGAAAAAAACCTCAATAAGCTGGGATTGTTTGTTAAATTTAAGTCCCAGGTGACCCTGAGGGTATATAGGGACTAACTCATGGTTCAGCTTTTTTTCGCTGGTTTTACACCACACGGGTGAACTGGTGTGGTGTATGCATGAAGGAAATTTGCTGAAAACAGAAAAAAACACAATAAGGCTTGTTATCACCAATAAATTATAACAGAAGAAAAATCACTTAAACAACCTCATTTAATAAAACGATCCTGAAATTAAAACATTGTCATAGGATAATGTCAGATTTTCGAGGGTTTTTTCATAGTTTTTATCTAGATGTTTATTCAACATCAAAAAACCATAATTCAACATGAAGATTCTGAGACAAACTTGGTTCTTCCATTTTAAAATGACAAGTAGAAGTAGTGCACTGTTTACCGCATTGTTTGGTGTGAGGATCCGTCACCTCAAATAGCAAACCACTCTCCTCTTCTCTCCTGTTAAGAGCATTTTGTGGTTTCCTAGGATCTCCTAAATAATAATGTTGTTAATTTGAACTCTCCGATGGACTCAAATCCTTTGGTTTGGTTTGTTTGTTTATTCAGGTCTTCAAGACCCTGAGTGTATATAGGAACTAACTCATGGTTCAGCTTTTCTCGCTGGTTTTACACCACAAGGGTGGTGATCGAATCTATGCGATGAATCCAGGTAGAAATCTCAGCCCTACACATTTACTGAGGTAAAAGATCTTTTACTTCCCACACTAGGAGAGATGGTATGAGAAGGATTGGCCTTTGATATAGCAGTAAATCTATCACTGCTGGGGGTGAAGGAGAAGAATGGCTGTACACCACACTACATAGACATGGTATGATAAGGATTGGCCTTTGATATAACACCTTGGCGCCGGGAGATGCCCGTGGACGGATGATTCCTTAAGGCATTGCCGTGTGTGGCTGGATGATGCCTTATTTAAGGCATCATTTTCTAAGACTTACAAAATCATAACTTTGTAAATAATTGATCAATGATGATGAATTTTTCACAGAATGTTGGTATAATATTACATTTATGATTTTATAAATACTCATAAAATAATATTAAAGATCATGTGTTTTATCACGTGATCAAACAGTGAAATTATTACAATTGGCCTGAAAAGACCCGTCCCCTGGTGGTATATACTAACTACCCTACCCGGCCGTACAGACATAGGTAGGAGCGGGTAGTATACGTAGTTCATACGGCCACAGGTATATAATAATAAGAGTGATTTGGCGCCACTGTTTCTCAGTAGGAGGAGGTAAAAGGCTGTCAGGGATGAGAGTGGTCAGGGTGCACCAGAAATCACATCGACACTGGCAGCCGCTGGTCTGCTGTCCCGTGATTTACTGCCGGCCGCCGACCACGGCACCAGACAGCCCGGTTTCCGCCTCCGTCTACTGCCATCAAGATATTGCAGAAGTTTTTTGTTTTATTATCATATACCTGTGTCCGAATGTCTATTAATTTTTTTTTTTTTTTTTTTTTTTTCCCGGTCGTGTTGTGGAAGTGTTCCTGCCTCGTATTTATAACGAATGTCTATTAAATACTGCCCGCTGCTAGGGGTGTAGTAATAATAATGTTCGTGCCCGCTGTGACTGCGACTTTGTAAGTCATCAAAATAGCGTTTTAGATTATTTTAAGGTATATGATGATAAGCAAACGTCCTCACTGTGGATAAAATGTTTCTCGTTCTCAGCCAGTCCTCAGTCCTCGTTCTAAGCAAGGCCTGATGCCTACGGTGTCAGGCCCTATGAAATTGATGACTGACCTCAAATGATAAACGTTTCACCCAAAGTCAGTTCGTTTCCTCATATTATACTCTTTTTTTCTCTTTTTTTTTGCCACATAGAACACACCTAGCCCCGTCCTTAAACTAAATCATATTATACATATTATACATATATTATACATATTGTACATATTATACAACCCTCTTCCTACGGCATCGGGATGTACGTGAACAATAATTCCACTGCGTATTTTTGACGTACGAAGACAGTAAGCCAGTTTCCGTATATTATCCACCGATTATGGGGTCTCCATTATTTAACTCGAAACCTAGATTCAAAATCCATACGACTTACACCTGTTAAATAGAAGTCCAGTTAGGAGTCTTAAATTCAGGATAATTGATCATAATCGGCTTCCGTATGTCCCCTGATTTAAAAATAGTTGGTGACTAAGGTAGGTGTCGGGTCTGCCGGCTTTGGAGGTTGAAGAACATCGGATCCAATCCCATTAGGGCTCCATGAGGTGGGCATAAGATGGACACGGATGAGATGTTATAAAAGGCAGCGCACCCTTCTGACAGACACTTCCATTAGTCGAGTATACGAACGTCATTAAATCATAGGGCACAGAGTGATTGCTAGCTCTGCCATCATCCGCCAGGAAATTGTAAGATAGCGCCACTGTAGTCGGGTGGTGGGGAGCAACCACTTATTATCAATGTTATAATCTATAAATAATATTGAGATGAGCCTAAAATCTCTCCATGGCAAGTCCCAAAAAATATTTTTGATAAAATCCATTGATAATACAGGTGTTGCCGTTCAGCGCCGCCTAATGGCCCACTGTCTAGTTACGCATCCGCTCGGACAAACACTGCCGAGGTCAGCCACATGCATATGGGGACATACGGGAATTACATCTAAAGTGTCTACGGTGGGTGTGATTGCAGGAGTGTTGTTTTTTGACAGATTAAACTGCTGGAACAATCAAGGGAATTGTCTTAACAAGTCTAAACTTCATGGTTGATTATTATCTTGGCTTTAACTTAAAAAAAGATAAGCATATTATAGCTAGATCTGCCAATGTATTAGTCTGTATCCTGTTTTGGGGTCCCTGTGTTATCTAAGGGATATCTAAAGTATCATTGAGGGGATAAGCATGTATGACACATCAAATTGGAGCTGGGATACAATGGAATACGATGCAATTGCTGTTATCTCTATGGAAATATTGTGCATGGGTATTATAAACGTATTACTTTCATTCACTCAGTGATCCAATGCTAAAGAATACGTTGCCAGGTGAATGTTTGGCTGCAGGCATTGCGTAACTATGTAGATAACGTGCGACACTGGCCAGTGGAAAAAGGCCTATTGGTCCCGCCATCTGGTGTTTTGGATGGCGTCGGGTGGCAAGATGGCTGCCTCCATAGCACACTAGCTATGTACTCTGTAGAGGTAGTTCTTATTCCAAAACTTATATTTTATGGAACTTTACAAGAAGGAAGGAAAATATACCAAAAATAAGTCGCACTATGATAATCCTATAATAACAACTTTACAAGTTCTTAAAAATCCATAAAGGTGATTGTTTGTGTGTTGGTCTGATAGACTGCGGCAGTGAAGGAGAGGAGAGTTTTTCATTGATAAGCACAAAATTCAGGATGATTCTTGATCTGTCAGTGTTGAATGACTCAGTGACTTACAAACATTTCAAAATGGAAACTTTGAAAACAGCCTTTGACATGGTGCATGAAGGGGCCTTTATGGCTTCACTGGATTTATCAGATGCCTACTACTCTATTCCAATCAGAGAGGAAGATAGGAAATATTTGAGATTCCAGTGGGAGGGGCACTTGTTTCAGTACACATGCCTACCAAATGGTCTTGCCCTAGCACCTAGAATGTTCACAAGAGTGTTAAAGGCAGTCTTTGCACACTTACAAAAGAAAGGACACTCAGTCTTTGGCTATTTTGATGATACATTCATTATGGCTGAAACTGAAAAACAGTGTGCAGAAACTGTTCAGACTCTATTGAAACTGCTAGTTTCTCTGGGTTTCAAAGTACATGAAACCAAAAGTGTTTTGATTCCAACAAATAAACTCACATTTCTGGGTTATGAAATAAACACAGACAACATGACAGCATCTCCCACTTCAAGTAAAGTCTCTAAATTCAAAGACCAAGTGAAAGTCATTGGATCAGGGTCTAATGTGAAAATTAGACAGGTAGCTTGCCTCATAGGATTGATGGTGGACTATTCAAAAGGAATTGAGTTTGGGGAAGCCCATTACAGGAGACTAGAAAGGGACAAGATCCAGGCCTTGAAAAAGAAACCAGTGGCTGCTGGTACCCAGCGAGCTGTGTATCTCTGTTGTTATTCGACCGACCGGTAACAAGCAATAGACTTGGTATCGAATATCACTAAAATTCGTCATCAGCATTTTTAAGTTTTTACTTCCTTACGAGTTAGGCCACTTCTCCTTCTTTTTTTTTTTTTGCCATATAAGTGTTTTGGTCACGCTTTTCTATGACTAAATTTATCTTCTCGTGCACTAAGTTCTCATTAATACTTGGTCAATAATGAATGCTACCGGTGCCACCACACTTCCGCACAAGCGGACCCCTGTGTAATAATCAAAACGGTCGACATCCGCGACTAGAAAGTGTAATTGGGTACAGGGGAAAACGACTCGGTGCTGTATGTACCGGAACTTAATAAAAGTTCGAGATGATCAACTTTCAAAAGTTCTAAGTCATTAGAAGTTTTTAGAGATCAGATCCCTATCACATGTGCATATGTATCTACTGATCTGTTACTTTTTTTTTTTTTTTTTTTTTTTTTTTTACTGATCTGTTATTTCCTATCATATTTAGGGTTGCCAGTTGGGAGTCAGAAAAAACAATGGAAATATTTTTCATTTGAGATTTGCTGCCTTATGGGGACTAAAAACCAAGGAAAACAAGTAATTTTCAGCTATGTCATGGGGCTGTCCATGTATGGGGAGGTTAAAACCCAATTTTATGAGCATGAATGAGGCTTGGATATATTTTTCTTTATTTTATACAAAGAAAAAAAATTCCTATACTAAAAAGGGGAAAAAATGGATTTCCTTGGAAAAGTGGAAAACTGACATCTCTGTATATTACATAAAAATACAGATCGTAGGGTTAACCCTTTAAGGACGGGTGTGGCCAAGCTATCGCCTGGAGGATGGTTGTTGGTGGCACTTCATACCAATAGGGGACGGGCACACAGTCGTTAAACCCACAATTCTATTGTTTAATCATGTGAAATGATATATAATATGATTTATTTCTTTTGAATAAAAATACTAATAATGGTATTATGCATACATTCTGTGAAAATTTCATTAATGTTCCTCCATTGTTTTTTGTTAAAAACGATTTTGTAGATTTTTCAGAAATGATGTCTCAAGGCATTATTCGCCCTGGGCTGGATGATGCCTCGAGGCATTATTCGCCCTGGGCTGGATGATGCCTCAAGGCATTATTCTCCCTGGGCTGGATGATGCCTCGAGGCATTATTCTCCCTGGGCTGGATGATGCCTCGAGGCATTATTCTCCCTGGGCTGGATGATGCCTCGAGGCATTATTCTCCCTGGGCTGGATGATGCCTCAAGCAGTGATGTCAGTTTGAGTCAGGGAAAAAAGTGGAAATATTTTTCATGTGGATTTCTCTGCCTCAGAGAGAGACCGGGAAAACTTGGATAATATGTCTGTGTCAGCCATGCCATGGGCTGAGGGTCTGTGGGGAGGTTCAAACCACTGTTCTATGGGCGTAAATGAGGCTAAGTCAATGTTATCTTTGTTTAACGTAAGGGAAAACAATCACATATACTGAATATGGAAAAGTGGATTGCCACGGAAAAGTGGAAAACTGACATCATTCGCCATTAAAGGGTTAAGAGGTCAAAGGTGTCTGAGTACAAGATAGTATACAGGTACATAGGAGCCCAGCAGACGGTGCCCTGTTCTTCAGGAACCCTGTTGTGGCATCATCTCCAGGAGTCGTCTTTCACCAACGGTGGCTTCCTTCACTCGTGTAGAATAATTAACTTGTATCATGCTACCTCCCAGGGACCTGATTAACCTAGCACCTGAGCAGTATTGTCTCCCGTGGGGAGGCGTGGAGGGGAGTGAATATCACGGAGGGTTCAAACAAGTTCAAAAACGATGACTTATTGATGACTTTATCTCACCCCTGTACACACTAAATGAATGGATGACACACTGGATATATACCTTCTATGGTAGTTTATGGCAGCTACCAGGGTCGGGATTAGGGTCAGGGAAAGGCAATTAATCTAATTTCTAAAACACGCCTTCTCTATACTCGTTGCTTTAACCTACATCAGGACTCCCACCACCTGAGTTCTGTGTTTTGCGTTTCGTTACCATGCCAACTAAATGACCTTGTTAAGGTGACTAGTGCCAAGTTTTCTAAGTTAAGTTATTATATGAAGCATCAGCAGAGATGTTATATTTCCAATTTTTCTGGGGCATGGATCGTGTTTGAGTTCTATTCATGCCCTAAAATCTTCTTCTTTTTTTTTTTCAGCAGAGATGTTGCCAGATGAGTATATGTACATACAATAAGACCTGCTGTGGAATATGCTCCAAATCTGGTATAACATTTGTTTGTTTGTTTGTTTGTTTGGGTAGCTTAACGTTCAATACGGGTACTTTAACGTTAAACATGTTCTATCCTACTTACTTTTGGTTTGACCGAACCTATGAGATGAAGTTAGGTATAAATCTTACCCCTAGACATTTACCGAGGTGAGAGTTCTTTTACTTCCCACACCACATAGACATGGTAGGAGAAGGATTGCCCTTTGAAAAGTGGCTGCAGTGGGACTCGAAACCACAAGGTCCAACAACCTTGGGATTACTAATCTAGTCTATAACAAAATGGTAGTGCCTGCCGTTTGACATACAAACATTCCTGGAATGTGAGAAACCTTATTCCTATATACCCATTGCCGAACTAACTAGAGTTACATACCGCTGCTGGGGGGTGCATTAAAAATAAGCTATGTGTCGAGGTTGACGTTTTCGTCCCACTCTCATGTTTTCGTCCCGCTCTTACGTTTTCGTCCCGCTCTGAGCATGTGATACAATACAGCGGCGGGACGAAACAATAGCTGTTGTGGTTACTCGATAAGGGTGGCCATTTGCTTCGGAAGTGTTTCAGGTAAAGAATTAAGCATTTTTATCGATATTTGAAGGTATATAGGAATAGGGAAACCAAGTACCGGCAAGCAAAAGTCAAAGTTACTCAGTAAGGCTTGGAAAAATTACTGCCCGCGGCTAACGCCTTGGGCAGTAATTTTTCCAAGCCTTACCTCGTAACTTTGAACTTTTGCTCACCAGAACATAGTTTCCCTCTATTATTATATACCAATGGCCCAATATCTATGAAATACTACCTTCTGCTCAAGGTGCAGTATTTACTAGAAACTGAACGAGAGTTAGTAGTGTTAGAGGGAAACTATGTTCCGGTGAGCAAAAGTTCATAGTTACCAGGTGAAAAATTACTGCCCAAGGAGTCGGCCATGGGCAGTAATTTTTTCGGTCCTCACCGAGTAACTTCGACTTTTGCTTATCGGTACTTGGTTTCCCTATTCCTATATAATTCAAAATTCGATAAAAATGGTTTATTTCTTTACCTATGATAGCCCCAAGAAAAATGGCCACCCTTATCGAGTAACTGCAACAACTATGTTTTCGTCCCAGCGCTCTTCATATCACGTGGTCAGCCCAGGACGAAAACATCACCCTCACTACATAACTCATAATTACTGCACCCCCAGCAGCGGTATGTAACTATAGTGTTCGGAAATGGCTATATAGGAATATGGTTTATTGCACATGGGCAGGTTGTGTTACTGCGCGAGGCATTAGCTGAGCACAGTGAGTAGCCGACCTGACCGGAGAGCGATAATCACTCACACTATTAACTTGAGTTCAGTTAATTATTGATCTTACCCGTCTCCATGACTTTAGAATAATAGGAAATATGTAAACACTCACTGATATTCAATTATTATTGCGTAATTAGCCACTTTAGTATCTCCATGTTGCTGGGCGAGTGAGCCGCATAGCCAAGTCAGGCCGTAGGTCGTAAACAATTCATAGACCACATTAGTGTGACATTGCTCACATACTGGACGCTGATTGGTCATTTTTTTCTTATTACCCTCATGCAATAAATAACACTTTACTGTATGCTCGCCCGAATACTTTACTTTACGCTCGCCCTCATACAGTGACCCAATGTTTAGCCTATGGCGTTTTTATATAGCAGTGTATCTACCACTGCTGGGAATGAAGGAAAGAGGTGGATATACACCACACCACATAGACATGATATGAGAAGGACTGGCCTTTGAATATCATGGTCCGTTCTCCATGGTCTATGGCATTGTATATATCCAGTGTGTCATCCATTCATTTAGTGTGTACAGGGGTGAGATAGATACAGAAAGCAACTCGTTCTCGTCAAAGTCATCGTTTTTGGACTTGTTTGAACGCTCCGTGATATTCACTCAGCTTCGCCACATTTATATCACTATGCGTCAAACTCGTGGAGAACAACAACTTTTACCAAAACTTGTTGGGTTTTTTTTTTAGTACACAACACCGCACCACATAGACATGGTATGAGAAGGACTGGTTTTTGATATAGCAGTAAATCTACCACTGCTGGGGGTGAAGGAGAAGAGTGGCTGCAGTGGGACTGGAACCCACAAAGTCCCACAAGCTGGTGGTCAAAAGTCCAGTGCTTTAACCACTGATGCTGGGGACACACCAAGCGGGTAACGCGGCGATTTTCGGAATCGCCAACACAAAATGGCGTATATGTGAGCTATCATTTCATATTTCACCTGATTATTGTGTCAGAATTCATGGGAGACGTGGCATGTAGTTTGGGATGCAAAAAAAAAAAAAAATTGATTATTGTGTCAGAGATGCTAAATTATTGGTGGGAGATATTACTATGAAATAATATCGCATATACATGCAAATGTTTGTTGGGGATTCTGGAGATCGCTGCCGTTACTCGCTTGGTGTGTTCCCAGCATCAGCTAACTCCCTACCCCTGACAAAGGAAAAGTTGATAATTTTTTTCAGTGGCAATTAAAAGGATTATCTTGTTCAGCATATTAGCGACACAATGTACTACATTCCCATCCCATTGGCGCCTTGAGTATAAAACCTCAGACATTTTGCATCTCCTGTTGAAAGGTAATCTCAGGATGTCAGTTGAGATCAGAAAAAAAACCCAAATACCTGGTACATGTCATCTGGAATTTGCTGCCTCAGAGAGTTTTGTTTGTTTGTTTGTGGTTTAACGTCCCAGGGTTTGTTTGTTTGTTTGCTTGGGTAGTTAAACGTCCAATTTGTTCAATTAGAATTACTTTGGATTTGACCGAATCTATGAGATGAATGTAGGAAGAAATCTCACCCCTACACATTTACCGAAGTGAGAGTTCTTTTACTTCCCACACCACATAGACTTGGTATGAGAAGGATTGGCCTTTGATATAACAGTAAATCTACCACTGCTGGGGGGTGAAGGAGATAAGTGGCTCCAGTGGGACCCGAATCAACAAAGTCCCGTGCTATTAACCACTGAGCTTAGTCCCACCCATCCCGGTCGCTTTAGTTATGCTTGCGTGCAAGCATATCTGGTCTGCACCACGAGGAGGCGAGGCAACCAAATGTCCCAGGGGACCCTGGGTGTATATAGAGACCAAGAAAACATGGAACACGAGTCTGTGCCGGTCATGACATGGGACTGAGGGTCTGTGAGGAGGTTCAAACCACTTTTATGATTTTATAAATTACTTTGACAACCTAAATTTATACCACCTATAATTTACACAAGGAAAAAGAATTTTTAGTGGAAGAACGGCTGTATCACCGAATTGTGATTTTACACACAATATTCCCTTATAGGCATATCAGACAATTTGGCTTGAAAATTAAAACCCATGTCAATTTCCTGAAAATTTAATATGATAAGTGTTGTGGAACACATATTTAACTTGAAAATAGGAGGTCACCGTGCTTGTTTTTGATTTAGAGATCAATATTATGATTATATTACAATAGAATATATAGAAATCCTAAAATATTGATTTTCACATAGTAAAATTCGTGCCATTTTCACCAATATTTTACAGAATATAGTAGATGCATGGTAATATACATATAAATTCTAAAATAAATAGGTCACCGTCCTTATTTTTTAAAGAATTGAAGAAAACCATATTCTTTAGTACATTTCCAATGTATGGTGGCGCCATCGTAAATTGTCCGATATGCCTTTAATAAAAAATTGCTTTAAAAAAACAAAAAGAAAATCACTGAGAATGAAAAAGTGGATTTCCTTGGAAAAGTACAAATCTGTCATCTCCATAATCAGCTTGCCAGCCGCTACGGTGCCTCAGAGGGTGGAGGTTTATAAAACAGGCCCCAGTGCCCACACGCTGCTACATTAAGGCGTGGGATTAGAAGGGGGATCCTCCCAGATCAGACCTTTAGCTCAATAAAAGAGCGCTCCTCTAAGCCGCCTGTTTGTGACGAGATAAAAGAGACAAACTCAAGATGTTGTTGACTCAGTTCTTCAATGGCCAGTTTCAATTTACTTGTATTTCCCCGTCCTTTTCACACACCCTCATCCTCCCCACACTCCCCATCACACTGCACCGCTAGAGCAACCTTCGGAAACTCGTTTTGCGGCACAATAAACCGGAGCGGCGCAGTGTGACTCCCCATCTGATGGCCAATACACACTGTACGATTTCGGAACATGAATGTTCCTTTCTCGGCGACAAAAGAATAATTGTAAGCTCAGGCGAGGCCTAGAAAATGTGTCGGCCAGTGTGGCACCCCCCTACAGTAATTTGCCTAAGATTTGGAAATCCCACCCATGGCGATGTACCTTTATCGCCGACAAATTGCGATAAATTAAGGAACATGTTCCTTCCCGTTATCGCTGACAACAGAGTTTAAGAAATACCCCCCATGGTGCCTACCGATTTTGGCCCATAATTAGTCGCTTGGTGAGCAGAAATGCCCCTGCCACACACAGACTGAGGCCAGCTCACCGATTTAGCTCCCATATACTAAGATTTATTACTTGTTCCTATATTGGTGGCCTCAAATCTCCAAGAAAATCGGAAGTCAGTCATCCAATGCGAACAGAATTTCCATGTTGAATCAGCCGAGATAAATGACGTTTCGACAAAAAATGGAAAATGATACGGGAGAGTTTTGGGGCATCATTGGTAAGGAAAGGGTTAAGTGGGAACAACACTGTACGATTTCGTTCCCACCGATTAACTCCATTGATCGTAAGCTAGTCTTAAAGTGTCTCAGGTGAATTTGCGCAGGGCACAACGGGATTTATGGATGGGGGTGGTGGTCATTAGCGGGAATTAATCGTAAGCGAATTCTGTCCACAATAGGCGACTGATGTATGGGAACTCTCCCGGAAAAAATCAGCGCCCCGATTTCTCCGGAAAAAAATTGGATGACTTAGGATTTTCTCAGAGATTTGAGGCCATCAATAAAAGAACAATACCTAATCTTAGTCTCTGGGTGTCAAAATGTCAGAGCTCAGTTTGTGTGTGGCAGGAACATTTCTCCTAACCCATCCTAACAGGTTCCTAAATTTATCGGTCCCGATTTCGGAACATTGGACTGCAATTTATCAGCAACAAATGTACATGTCCACGGGGGGAATTTTCAAATCTTAGACAAGATTCTTGAGGGGACAGAGAAAAGTATATCTCAGATATTTGAATCATTGACTCTGATAAGGAACAAATGTTGATTGAGGGAAAGTCACATGTAATTTGATGTTAAATGAATAAATAAAGTTTTTGCTAAAAAAAAAAAAAAAAAAAAATTCTTGAGGGGGGGTGCCACACTGACCAACTCAATTTCTAGGCCTCGCCTGAGCTTACAATTGTTCTTTTGTCACCGAGAAAGGAACATTCACGTTCGGAAATCGTGCAGTGTGTTATGGCCTTTACTCGTTATCTGGAGGCGTTGCTGCTGGGTTTTCTTCAAGTAATAGGATTTGGGAAAGCCAAGGATAAATTGACGTGGCCACAAAAGGTCTGTTTACTGTCCAGTGTACAAGTTAGGTTCAGTGAGTAGAGTGCGCACAGAGTCAGAACATGTTTCAGTCGATATTTTAAGATCGCTTTATTTCATTATACGCCTACTATGGAGACTCCTTACTAAATCTATAGAGTCTACAGATCACTACTGAGCAGAATACGGAAAGCCGCATTCTACTAGAAGAATACGAAAAAAAAGGAAAGAGAGTCCATCGCGTGTAAAGTAGTGGTTGATGATATCGGAGGCTATTTGTCTTTCTTTGTCATGATTTTGATCTGCATTGTCGTATTTTCTGTATTGTATGCAATTCTCGGGAGCGGAGCCGACGTCACGCAATGTAGTAACGGGTACGTCCGGCCTCAAAAACGGACACTGCGTCGCTCGATTTTCTCTGCTTTGCAGTTTATTTTCCCGAAAGCGGTGCAGTGCACTCTCGTACGCACGAAGGGTTAAACAACTTTTCACTCCATAGAAACCAATGTTAAATCCACTGTACATCTCTGGTAATATCTCAGTAAATATCCAACATAGAGGTATCAAACAAAAAGTGGTATCGAGATGAAGAATAGGAGAAGATGATTGGTGGGTTTTTTTTATCAATTCGTTTTGCAAAGATTGTTTTATTTGGTGTTTTCTCCAGCAAACTGCCGAAATTGCAGATGCCAGGCTGCTACAAATGTCAAAATAAAAAAATGCTCAAAAGTACAAAAATTTACAGATTCAAACATTCATACTTGTATCCCACAATATTTATTTATATATCTTGTTAGAAACACATCAAACTACCTTTAATTATGTATATCAATCATGTACAGAGAGTTCAAACATCGATTTACGTTACGCCGGTTGAGCGATGATACCAGAAAGCTAGGGTGCTCGAAAATGCCATAACCCTTTGCCTCGCTTTGGTTTGAACGTTCCGCTCCCGAGAATATCCTGACATTCGCTCGGATATTACTACGCGTCAACTACACGGAGAATACGACCATGCAGATCAAAATCATGGCAATAGTGTGTATATATGGAGACATGATTCTAAAAAAAACCCTTTCTCTTATTATCCACTTAATATGGAGACTCCTTGCTAAATCTGTAGTCTACAGATCACTAGTGAGCAGAATACGAAAAGCCGCATTCTCCTAGGAGAATACGGGGAATAAATCCCTAGCATGTAAAGTAGTATGTAGAAATATCGCAGGCTATTTTGTCTTTCTTTTGATAAGGAAAAAAAAAATTCTTTTGATAAGATGAGAGAAAAATATTCCCACTAACTAGGCGATGGGCAGGATCCATTCTTAAGTAACAAAAAGACATTATCTACCGACAAGTTTCGGACTATTTCAGTCCTTCATCAGAGTGTCTTCCGATAACCTATATTTTGAATGCTGGATAATAAATACAACGTTACCATGATGTTGATCTGCATGGTCGTGGCATCATGTATGTTTTGTCCACATGTTTTGTGACCTTTACTGTACTTGTATTGTTCTAGTGTTAATGTACTGTTGCCCTTTTGGTATCGTGATTCAATGTTGTTGGAACTTAGGCAGAAGATGGTAGTGAAGTCATAGTGAACATAATATATTGAGCCTATATATATATTGAAATGACTTGATAAGTGGACAGCGTCAGATGACCTGTCAGATAATGATAAGGCATGTTTATATACTTACCTAAATTTATTTTACATCAATACTGCCTAGTCCTACTTGTGTGCACGCTGTTATGTCTCGTATATGCAATTTTTTCTCTGTTTTCTTTGACTGTACTTGGAAGAACGCCATTTGGTGAATTGTACTTTGTCATCAATGAATAAAAAAATAAAATAAAAATAAACTACACAGAGAATACGATTATTGTTTGTTTGGGTAGTTTAACGTCTTATTTGTCCAATTAGTTCTTAATTGTAAATTAAGTTTAATTTCACGCCCGGACTGCGGACTACCTCAGGTCTATAATCGAACGGTGCTGCGTCACTACTCTCACTAATTAACATATCACGTGACATGTCACTCTACCCATTTCGCTTTTTCTCCTCACTCAGGCCGGACCTGAAAAGTTTTCTTAAAGACCAACGCACACTTAGCGACTTTTGCACATCGCAAGCAAAAAGTTTGCGATGTTTTCCCGTTACAATATCGCTAAAGGCCAACGCACACTTAGCGATATTTTTCCTTGCGATATGTTTGCGATATCGCAAGCATAATAAAGCAGCGGGTGGTTGCGTAAAAACAGTACAATATCTCAAGCAAAAGAATTGACATGTCAATTCCCAAAGTCGCATAGGACTTTCAGCCTTTTGGAGGAAAAATATCGCATGCGACTTTGTACCTCAGAGGGGGGTAAAAAGAGGGGGGTCTTAAAGACCAACGCACACTTAGCGACTTTTGCACATCGCAAGCAAAAAGTCGCCGTAAAAGTACTCTCGCGATGTTTTCCCGGTACAATATCGCTAAGTGTGCCTTGGACCCCTTGTGATATTGTACCACCCCTTTTGCACCCCCCTCGGCTTGTTGTTGAGGTGTTTTAGCCACGTCTTCATAACTTAAACATAAAAGTAAAAGAAATTTAGATAGGAGCAAGTATATGACCACATAAGATTATGTTGTGATTGATAACCAATGTTAAGATTTCTGAATGCATACAAGCTGTACGAAATGTCCGGAAATCTGGAAATAAACACTGCTCTTATAAAAAAATTAAAATTAAAAAAACTTTACTTTGGTCATAGACGTTTGTGAATACAAGAGGAATCGTCATATCAGAAAAAGTTAGAGAAGGCAGGTCTGGTTCATCGACAAATAAGCAGGATGCACAACGACCTACACAATTAAGTGCAAGCAATGGTACTCTGCCATTAGCACGTGTTCTAACACACATTGCCCTCACCAAGCAGGAAGCTTTTTTCATTATTTTTTATTTTTTGTTATTGTCAGAGACAGTTCTACAAAAGTAGATCTTCCACTGTCCGAGATTCCAACTCAATGATAATAGTTAAGATTAATGAATTTGAATCTCGTCTAAATGCTCAGGATACAACGATAATACACGCATAGGTAAAGCATATGTACTATGTGGCTTTCACTTCTTTATTGCAAGTTCTCGCCAAAGGAGTTATCCAGCTACAACAATTCCTGGTAAAAGCTCGGATCGCTAGTTGTCCGTGCAGGCTTCCGAATCCCTGCCACGCTACCTCATCTCACGAACCCCCTCCCACTCCCCCTCCCACTCCCCCCCTCCTCCCTCCCCTCCCACTCCCCCTCCCCTCTCCCCTCACACTCCCCTCCCACTCCCCACTCCCCTCACACTCTCCCTCACACTCTCCCTCCCACTCCCCCTCCCCTCCCACTCCCCCCTCCCACTCCCCCCTCCCACTCCCCCCTCCCCTCACACTCCCCCCTCCCCTCACACTCCCCCCCTCCCACTCCCCCCTCCCACTCCCCCCTCCCACTCCCCCCTCCCACTCCCCCCTCCCTCTCCCCACTCCCCTCACACTCCCCCTCCCCTCACACTCCCCCTCCCCTCACACTCCCCCCTCCCACTCCCCCCTCCCCTCACACTCCCCCCTCCCTTCCCACTCCCCCCTCCCCTCCCCAGCCAGGACTCACACGCCACCAGTTTCCAGGAGCTTTCACTTACAGCGTTTCCCCAGACGACAGAGAGCACTTCTGGTGAACCTGTAGACAATCCGGCTTGAACTAGTTCTCAGGGGGCACGCTCTGACAACAATGTCTTCCTTCATTTGTTGCGACCTCCAGAAATTTAACCCTTTAGGACGCGCGCCTGCGGCAGTGCTGCGTGCATTTTATCTTATTCATGTATGATATTATTATTTATTATATATCTTTAATTGGCTTTTCAACATCTGATACATCACCAGTTCTTCCTGCTGGGATTGGTGGTTATAATAATCCGTACAATTTGTAATCCCTTGGTGTCCGTAAAGTGTGGTGATACGAGTAGGATGGTATGGAATGAAGTACTTCTATAGAACGTCCTGACCATGCTGTACAAGTCACAGAACGAAATGATAATTTACGGTATGTACGGAACGAGGCGTTTACGCCGAGTTCTGTACAAACGGTAAATTAGCATCGATTGTTTCAGATTGGTTTGAGATAAAAGCGATTGCATTCTCCTCGCAGCTGACTCTACGCAATACCCATGCACTTGGATATTACTACATGTCAACTCCTCGGAGCATACGACCGTTTGTATAGGAAACAAGTCAATATTGTGACTTTACTATGCACTTGATACAAACTGTCCATAGAAAACACCAAAGAAGGTAGCTTGTATTGACATACATATCGCATACAGATATGTTGTATGCTCCGAGTTGCAATAAAGCATGCATACAGAAAAATAGTGCGTAACTAATATCTGCATGCCACCCGTCAGGAAAAGATGGATAATAAATACAATAAAGACTGGCTTCAGATAAAAGCGGTTGTATGCTCCTCGGATTTGTCTCTCTGTAATATCCTCGCATGTGCTTGGATATTACTATGCACCAACTCATTGGAGCATACGGCCACTTGTTTCTGAAACCAGTCAATATTGTATGTATGCATGTGTATTCCTTCACACATGGAGCTGACATCCTGCTCTCTGATTGGTCAATAATTGTTATTACTCTAGTGGCATAAAAAAACACTTTATGTCACGGCCTGCCACATAAAATTTCCCTATGTTAAGTCTATGGCGGTTTTTTATTAGGGGTAGGATAAAGTGTATTCTCTTGAGCGTATACTGTCCATACATCACATTCTATAAAATTATTTTTTCTAAAACACTGACTACGCTCTCTTAGCTACCATATGCAGTCTGTTGAATAACTTAAGCCTATGAAAGTACAGGGTACAAGGAGATCTCATATAAGGGTTGTCGTTTAATAATATTCAAGCTTGTTCGCTAAGATAGTCCTAGTCGACAGAAGGTCATCTATAAGTGTTGAATAAAGTTGACCCACATCGTCCTCGGGTCGTGTTGGCGTACAGAAAAGGGTCTTCATGTATGAGCCAGCCGACATTATTCACAAGGTTGCCAGTTGGGGTCAGAAAAAAAACATTGAAATATTTTCTACTAAAATACAGGGTTTACACTTTACATACACATTACAGAGGGGAACCAAGGGAAAGCTCACGTTTTTACGTGGGTCAGGGGGGAGGTTCAGTGGGGGATCATGGGTTTTGGTTGAACTGGGTTATTTAGCATTTTGTATATCAATATTACACGAGAAACTGACTTTTTTATTCTGAAAATGAAAACATGTATTTCAAGGGAAACATTGAAAACTGGCATCCCTGGCATTCGTGAAGCAGGGGCCTGTTGAATATTATATTCAACAGGCCCCTGCTTCACGAATGTTTACTGCTCCACGTATTAGGAGCTCGCGATCAGTGATTACATATCGTCAATGTAGGATCTCTAAAAGAAACTCACCTTTTCCGGGGGAAGTTTCACAATGTGCGATCTATTACTTGTTATTATCCTGAAATACACAAGTAGGACATATTATAGGAATGAGAAGGTGATCAACTAAATGTGCGGATTACCTCCTAATCATCTAATAATACACCATATGTAATTAAAGGGGTCATGTCTGTGCTTCTTTACACAAAAATGCACTGAATGCAGTAATAAGTTCACCCATAAATTTTTTTTTTTTTTTTTTTTGAGTGGAATTTACTGCTTTGGAGAGACTGAGAAAACATAGAGATATAGTACTAGTATACATATACTATATTCCGTGAGAGTTTGAGGAATATGACATGAGTTTTATTCTGTGAAAAACAACTTTTTAGAATCTCTCTATTTTCTAATATAAAATTATCATAATATTGATCTCTAAATTAAAATGTAGCATGGTGACCCCCGATTTTTAAGTCAGATATGTGCTCTATAATACTCATCATATCATCATATTGAATTTTCAGAAAAATGACATGGGTTTTAATTTTCAGGCCAAATTGTCCGGTATGCATTTGAAACTATCACAGAATTACTGAACAATGGAAGATTAGGAGCCCACCCCATAAGGATGTTTTCCATTGGGCCGACAGGTTGCATGACAACGGAATATTAACGCATGGCCCCAGCACTGTGACCACACAACGGCCTTTTGTCAGGTGCTTATAGCAATCGGTGTAGCGGATGAAACATCACACTCAACGGCGACGGCCAAACAGCGGTGTCACAGGCAATATGATTAGTTTTTGTCAGATGCCTACAATTGTATTCTGTGTAGCGTCAATCTTTGAAGTCCACTGTGGATTTGTACAATACAAGGATTAATAGTTGATATGGCATTGCCATACTTTCGGTTTGAACAAAAATAGCACACCCCCCATGGCCCCACCCGCTAGTAGGTATTCATTGAACCGTAACGGGTGCCTGCGCAATATATAAAAATACACTACTGTCGCTGGGTGCGGACCACATCTGACCAGTACGGGCCCAACCCGCTAGTAGGTATTTATTGAACCGTAACGGGTGCCTGCGCAATATATAAAAATACACTACTGTCGCCGGGTGCGGACCACATCTGACCAGTTCACCAAAGGGTATCGAGGGTATCAAGGGTATAATTATTCAGGATTCCTGAATATATTACTGTAATGTATTATAATATAAGCCGCAAAAACGGTTCCCCGTCTCCCCTAATATATTTCGGTCTTGACCTACAGGTCAAACCGAAATAATAAGCATGTTTGGCAGCCGTCGGACGGCATCTGATTCACAGCCAGCCCAATGGAACACCCCTTTAAGAAATGACGAGGAGTATCCTACTTACCACTGGAGAAGGGGGTAAGACAACGGGTCCAGTGTATCCATCTCCTTCTTCAGGTCGGAACCCACCAAGCTCATCATCTCCTTCATCTCCATGAAGCCCTCCATGGCCTTCTCGCACCGCTTATAATCTTTTTTCTGTAAATTAACCAATGTCAGTGAGTTGTTGCAGAGGAAAGGAAAGTGGTAAATACACTGAGAAGCAATTGAATGAAGATCTGTAGCCAATGAAAATATGCCATGAGGTTTTTTTGGGGGGGAGTAATCTCACGAGGTAATGCAGAGTGAGATTAAATAGCAAAAACAAAATTTGTTCCCTACATCATAAAAACTGACGGTCTCACAAGAGACATCATAGAGATAGAGGGCCCAAAAATTTCCAAACTTGAGAATGTATACTAATCTAAAACGAATGGTGTATTTTCAATGGCAACGGAATGAGTGCAGTTCAGATGCTATCTTATATCTACCACTGACTTATTGGGCAACATTTGTGACATCATCCGCCATAGACTTTTTTTTTTATTATTATTATTATTTTTTTTTTTTTTTTTTTTTTTTTTTTTTTTTTATACAATATTCCATGGTCGTTGAGTACAAATTCCCAATGTTAAGTCATGGGAGAATAATACCAGGGTGAGATACATATATATGCATACATGTATATCATACTATTTTCTCCAATGGTGACTTGATATCTAGAACCTCTTTCTATGTAAAACAGTATATTTCTACAAAATTTTGTAATCCCAAATCCAGCAGGTGAAAGCTATTATGAGGGGTAAAACCGCGACTAATAGTTTGAAAGGACAACCACAGAAAACCTTGCATGGGAGACCTGTGCCCATCCTCCCCGGAACTCGGCGTTACTCCCTACCGTGTGGCGCCACCTCGTGGTTTATTTTGACACATTCATCTGATCCTCTCATCTTGGCCTACACTGGCCACCAGAGCTTCACTAGGTTGGCTCTGGTCGGGTTAAATCCGGGGCCGCCTTGAACCAGTAGCTGTGAGTGTGTGTTACTCTCCACCAAGATTGTCTGTGCTGCTTGGAGAATGAGTCATTTTGTACACACCAACCTGCTCACCCGCTAACCTGCCAACCCACCAACCTGCCAACCCACCTACCTGCACATCCACCAACCTGTCCACCAACCCACCAATCTGCTGTCACACACCAACCTGCTCACCCGCCAACCTGCACGTCTACCAACTTACCCACCCACCCACCAACCTGCTCACCCACCAACCTGCCCACCCGCCAACCTGCACGTCTACCAACTTTACCCACCCACCCACCAACCTGCCTACACACCAACCTGCTCACCCGCCAACCTGCCTATATACCAAGCTCCCTACCCACCGATCTCCCTAGATACCAACCTACCTGCCAATCAACCGAACCACCCACCAACCTGCCTACCCACCAACTTGCCCACCAATCAACCAAACCACCCACCAACAGCCCACCAACCCATCAATATACCAATCCACCAATTTGGCCACCCAAAAGCCTAACCACTCTATAAACACATTACAAATATGGCTTTAGTAGTATGGTACGCCACTGCCATTGCACCGCAATCGCACCACCTCCGTGCAGTGGCCATGTGAGCTTGAGTTTATACATTGGTCCCATGGCGAAGATCACACTCTCAACGGCTGCAGCAGCACGATGTTGGAAAGATAAAACCTAATGAATTTTCATTTGTCTTGTACCTAGTGGCCGCACACACATGTCCAGCATCGGCTATGGAATGGGCCTCTGGGTTTATACACTATAAGCATGTTTGGCAGATGCCTGACGGCGTCAAATTCATGGTCACAGTGGAACAGGCTTTTAAGCGGTGATCAGAGATCTCTCAGGGCTTCACAATTACAAGGATCTCAGTTGGGGTCAAGGAACAATGTGTAAACATCTTCCATATGGATTTTTCGGCCTCAGAGAGACCGGGAAAACTTTGATAATGTGTCCTTGTCAGCCATGGCATGGGGCTGAGGATCTGCGGGGAGGTTGAGTTTTATTGGTGTAAATGAGGCTAAATCAATATTATCTTTGTTTGATGCAAGGGAAAGCATTTACTTTACTCAGGCCTCTCAGTACTCTGTCTCCGCAATATAGGTTTTTTTGATAGGTTTTGAAAACCAAAATATAGGTTTTTACAGGTTTTTCAAGGCCAAAAACATAGGTTTTTACAGGTTTTCAGGGTTAACATATTCAGCATGATGGAGTGAATCGCTTATTTTCAGTTATTGATCTCTAGAAATATGTATCTAGTACTAAATAGCAGGACATCAGGATGTCTGGCTCATCAGGTTATATCCAGCAAGCATATGTGCATGCTGATTTTCCAACAGACAAGCCAGACTGGCAAGAAGTCATTCAACCTGTTGATTCTTAGACAATTATAAGGTCTCTTAAATACACTGATAATGTGGATTTCTTGTCATTTAACAATCTGACATTGTGTTAAGTTAACTTCTAAAATTTTCTGTACACATCAATCTGCATGGCAGTGAAAAACATAGGTTTTTGTAGGTTACATAGGTTACTTTGAAAAAATAAAGGCTCAAGAATAGGTTTTTATAGGTTTTAAAGATTTCACTGGGAGGCCTGTATACTGAATATGACAAGGTGGATTGTCACGGAAAAATAGAAAACTGACATCTCTGCAAGTAGCCATTTCAACTGTGTGTCTTCTCAAGGTTGTATCAGCTGAATAATCAGTACTGCCATTATTGTTTCTGGTTCCTCTATACCCTGCATATGCCAGTCAGCGTGGCATACAGAAACTCAATGTTAAGCCTATGGGATTTTATATTAGGGGTAGGATAAAGGTAGAAATCTCACCCCTACATATTTACCGAGGTGAGAGTTCTTTACTTCCCAGAACAGACAGTTGTCTGGGAGACTCAACTTCTCCAGGTTGGAGTCACTCATACATCGAGGCCCCGCTTGAGGCATCCACAGCGCAGTGTCGCCACCTACAGGCACGGAGTGGACCTAATCCCAACCACCACAGGGACGCCACCTGGAGGAGCTGTTTAGAGGTGTTGAGCCAAGATGGCCACCACCTGTCTCCACTCTGTTCAGACTAAAGCCTATAAGACAGCGACCCGACCATTATGCCGGATCACACCTTTGCCCGACGAATCCGTCGGGTCGGTCAGAATCGGGTCGGTCAGAATTGGGTCGCTCTACGCACCTCACAGACCCGATTCTAATCGGGTCGGGCATTACTAGCGTGGGGGTAATGACCGACTCTGCCCAACATTAATCGTGTCGCTGTACGCACTTCACCGACTGTTCCCGATTCTGAGAAGGCCGTTTCAACAGCGATACTACCTATCCCCTAGTCCGATTTACAAGTGCCTAATATCATTTGTAGGGGAGACAGAGGCGATGATAAATCTGAAAACCGATTTCCAATATTTTAATTGGAACAAAAGTTATTAAACTTTGCATTATTTTTTATGAATCCATACCAGCGGCCTGTGGCTTCCCCCGGCTCGGCTCCCGGTGGCTCTCTTTGATCTCAATCGGGTCGCTGTACAAGGTCATAAAGTCGAGAGGTGTGATCGGCAAGCGTCGTTGAGGTTATAAGATAGCGACATTCTTGTTCCCGATTATAATCGGTGATCGGATCAGTGAGAATCTGTGGAAAATGTCGCTGTCTTATGGGCTTAAGAGCTTGATCGAGTTTATCTCACACGTTATAGGCCCGTTTCCATTGGTCGACGAAAACGGTCTAGATTAAAAAAAAAAATTCTGATAGACCATTTTAACTCTACAGCCTGTCGGTGGTTCCTGACTGTATATCGGTAATGCCCAATGTAAATGGGCTATTAGGAGAACTCAAAAATGTACACCGTTTGGTTGGCCAATGGAAAAGGGCCTTATCTGCAGTGTACGCCTTACACCTGGGGATTTCTTACTATATAGGTGCTATACGCTGAAATGTATAATAAGAAATATTCGTAGCTTAACTAATTGATGATAAAACATAGCTTTATGTTCAAGGATACACACAAAAGGAAATACGAATATGGAAAACTAGCTTTGGGGTTATAAAACAACACACTCTGCAAGCAGCACAAAATATGGTAGGAGAGTAAAGGGCTGGTTCAACCAATATAAAAGATATAACGAGGTTTGTCATGATTTGGTTGTCTTACTAAACCTTGCTTTTGGTTTTGACCAATCGCGTGTATATTTGCCATGATGCATTAGTCTGGTTAAGCACTTTTGCAGCTTTCTTGTTATGATATGCCATGGTATGGGGCGTTATGTCAGCAATAGATCTTGAGGTATCGCTGTGGTGGAACACCAAAATATACGCATGACGTTGTACAAAAATATTCTTATGATCGGGCACGCCGTGTCGTGGCAAAGGAGGTAAGATATATTGTGACAATGTAAGATACAAGAAGACATACCAAGATACCATCTATCATGTTGGTAACAGCCAATTCAATATCACGTAACAATCAAACAAAATGGAGAAAAACTTCTTTGACCAAATTGATGACACACAGGCTATAGTCCATGGAGGACGGACTGCAATACCTGTTAGAGTTTGGAGAATGATTTCTCAATGTTAAGCCAATGGGACAAAAATACCAGGGGTAAGACAAAACACTTCATAGCCACGTCTTATTTTTAGTGTACAGTAAAACCCCGCTTAAGGGACCACCCACCAGTTCAAGCACAGTGTCCCTCTTAAGCAGGGTTAAAATAAACTAAATAAAAATTTCTGTTCCGAACAAATTCCCCCCTTAAGCGGGGTGTCCCCTTAAGCCAGGTGTCCCAGAAGCGGGGTTTTACTGTAAAAATAAAAGGAACCTAAAAAAAAGGGAAAATTTGATAAAAAATAAAAAATAAAAAAAAGGAACCTACCTTTCGGTTTAGGTTTAAAATATGTGGCGAATTACCAATGCAAAATTGAAAAAAAAAAAAAAAAAAAAAAAAAAGGGGGAATTTTTTTTTTTTTTTTAAGAAAAAATAAAGGCACCTACCTTTGGGTTGAGGGCGAGTTCGGTGGGGCTAGAGGGGTCGACCACGGTTGGGTAGGGCTCGAAGATGACGTCGTGTCTGCGGGAGCGGCAGGCGGCCACGGCCATGGCGATGAGCAGGTCCACCACCTCGGCGCCCGTGGCGATGTCCTCGGCCGCGTCCGACATGACGCCCAGCGTCTGGAAGCCGAACACGCACAGCTCGCGCGCGCACACCGCCGGCTGTGGGGGGACAGTGGGGAGTCAGGGTCAACACTTCATCATCATCAGATGTTTGTCAATAAATACATTTCTAAAAAAAAGAGAATTATTTCATTTTGTTTTGTCTTTTTTTTTAGATTCAAGTAACACCGACAACGTATAATCGCCTTGATGGGCGTTCAGGGAAGGAGGAGTCGGGGTGAATATCCTTTTTTTTTTTTTATTATTATTATTCTTTTTTTTTTCTTTTTTTTATTAATTGGCCTGTAAATATTTAACTATTTATCGCCCATTGAGTATGGGTTACCAAGCCTGTTGAATACAAGTTCCTAATAGCTAGATTGGTTGTCTTGCTACATCAGGCCAGGTTTGAATGATCGCGTGCCTTTTTGTCGCAGGTATGATATATCTGGACACTGTAAGATATTACAAGATATACCAAGATATATCATGACAAATCCATCGTGTTGGTGGAATCAGCCCTTTAGTCCGTTCAGAACCGTTCCCCGCCAGGCCAGTTTGAGAACCTGAGCGCCCTGGCCCTGGTGACAACGGGACGTACTACAGTCTACAATCAAGAGGGCAGTCAGGTGCGTGGTACACTGGCCGCCAGAGCTACTCCATGTTAGCTCTGGTTAGCCTGGAAGCCTGGCCTAGTCACATTATATGCCAGGTAACGGGTTCCATATTTTTGGTGCACTATGGGTAACGCCTCTATTTCCTAGCAGAAAGCTTGTACTCTACTTCCACAAAAGATCTGCTGGGAGAGTGTCATATTGGCAGAATGTGACTGTGGAACCTAGACTGGCCTCAGTCCCTATATCCTTTTCTTTTAATTTATTTATTTTAATTAAATTTTTCATTTATTTTATCTGGACTTGAATTAGGCCTACAGGCCTATCTTGCTTATATCCAGTACAACATGATTGCTGTTAAACTATCAGCAGCAGTATTTCTTCAGAATAAAGCACTGAAGGTAGTAAATCACTAGTAAGGCCACTAAAAAAATTCAACTTGTTTCTCATCACCAAGCCATGAAAAATATGACGAGGGCGCTTTTTTTTTGCTTTTTTTTTTTTTTGCTATATCGAAGAGGGCAGACATACAGTAAAACCCCGCATAAATTAGAGCGTGCTTGCACGCGCTAAATACATCATCTAGAGACCTAAAGATTAGAGTGGTCACATATATACACTTTCAGCATGCTGCCAGAAAACTATCTCTTCACTATCTGTGTGCTATCCACTGTGATAATGTGAAAGGAGCAGGGTGCCAGTGTCTCAGGGTCTTAGAAGCATGCTCAGCTGACCGTGACCAATCACTAGAGACCGAAATACCTCATTGACCCATTGGTGCTTGACCTTGATATTTGTGGATCCTATACTCAGGTGGTTGCAGAAATAGCATGCTCCTTCATCAATGATGAACATTCTATTTGCTCCTAGTTATACAGTACGATGGAAGTCTATATGTGAGCACTCTAACCTCTAAGTGATGTATATAGGGCGTGCAAGCACGCTCTAAATGTATTGGATGCCAGGAGATATCAAACCATATGATAAAACACCAACTGTTGATATGGTCCGAGTCTAAATCAAACCATGGCGCGGTAAAACGTAAATAAACGTGAAGGTGCGTACACGGGAACACGCCACTTTATACGCCGGTGTGACCGGGGCATTGTTTATGTCAGGACTGAGGACAAAGTCGGAAATTAAAGTTAACAAGAAATCATGTTAAAAAACTTACATAACATGTGTAACGTCACTTCCCTTCACAAGGATTCACTGAACCATGCAGTCTCTTCGTCTGCATTGTGAAACTAAACAGGCAATGACTCTTTCCCTGAACTTTCTATTTTAGTGGGGCTGGAAATCCCCTTTTTTTCGGCAGCATCCAAGTAGACTGACTTCAGTCTCTGCTGTTTTTATTTTGTTGGGCTTTTTTTTTGGATGGGTGGGTGGGTGGGGGGGGGGGGGCAATTTTTTCTCTCTTTAAATCCAGGGTTAAAACTCAGGACTAGAGGAGGGGACCTGATAGCAGAAAATTTAAAAATAATATATATTTCTGAAAGTATAAAAGATGAATTTCATATAAGGCTTGGGCAAGTCTTAAAAGGTCGGCGGCGTTCAGTGAGCGCCTCCGACTGCCGCCAGAGGTCACCTAGAATTGCTCAAGTCTTATCATAAACATTCATGATTAATCTAAATTAAGGTAAAGTATGTTGCAACGTGACTGGTCCAGGAATCTCCCTGTATCGAGGAGAGGAGGGGTAGGGTAGATGAAGGGATACAGAGACTGGAGCCAGTCTAGAGGTCACATAGACTTGCTCAAGTCTTTGATTGTGAACATTCATTAAATGATTAAACACAATAAGAATAAAGTTCATTAAAGTATGTATCCTTCTCTGACTGGCACATGAATCAAAGATTTGTTCACTATGAACCAAATCTCCTGTTTATGGCCCCAAGCCACTCCCTGCGGGGACTGGAGCCAGTCTAGAGGTCAGCCTGTTGCTGGCCCTGCCTCGCGGGTGGGTCCCGCACTTAAGCCTATAAGACACCGACCCGACTGCTGTGCCCGATTCTACATCTGCATCAATCGGGTCGATGTACGCACTTCACCGACCCGATTTTATTGCTTTCCCCGACGCGTCGGGCATTACTACCATGTCAGATATGACCGACTCTCCCCGACCTTAAGATTTCGATGTACGCACTTTCACCGATTGTTACCGATTCTGAGTTGGCCGTTTGAATAGCGATGCTACCTATCCCCTAGTCCGATTTAGAAGTTCCTTATATCGATTTGTAGGTGAAACAGAGGCGATTATAGTTCTGAAACCCGATTCCCGATATCGTAATTGGATCCGAAGTTATGAAACTTTGAATTAATTTCTATGATTCCACACCAGTGGCCCGTGGCGCACCCCGGCTCGGCTCCCGGCGGCTCTCTTTGATCTTATCCCGGGTAATTTACCGCCTCTCCCTCACTTCTGTTCGACCCTCCATACGCTCCACACGTACTCCATTTTATTCCCACCCACCCACAACCTCCTTTTCTTTATCTTTCTACTCACGTAGGGCTATTTTATTATTAATACAATGTATAACCATATATACTCATACCATTGTATTATATAATTATATATCATTATAATAATTGACATCATTTCTAATTGTCAATTTACATTGAATTATTACTCTACTCTATATCAATAATTACATTATCCATATCTCGTCCAGTAAGGTCGACATATAATTTTCTTGACTTATAAAATTCAATAAAATTTTATTCTCTCACTCCATGTTACTCTCTCTTTCATCCAGGGATGGGGTAATTTGGCTAGGTCCAGGCATGTGATGTTATCACTTTTAGGGGACCAGGTGGGTCACTTCGGCCCAACGAATTCATTAAAAATAAAAAGGCATTTTGGAGATTGGGCAACCTCTCCAACGTCACAGATGGACATTGGTGACTACCATTTCCATTCCGTAATCTATATTCTGGCACTGAAGAGTGTCGAAACTTGTATTACTATTTATCCTACCCCTAATATAAAATTTCATAGGCTTAACACTGAGTTTCCGTATGCCACGCTGACTGGCATACGGAGTTTTATATGCCACTAGTGGCATACAGAATTGTTATCACATAATTTTCCAAAATCGAGTAGGCTGGGTAGGATAAAATCAAAACCTGATTCGTTTTAATCTTGGCCACCGCATGCCACTCCTGGAGTTTTGGCTACGGACTTCACTCGGCTTCACCTCATGAAGTCACTATGCCAAACTCCAGTCGTGTCATACGGTGGCCAAGATTAAAACTCATCCAGTTTTACGATAATACCTATAGGAGACTGTCTTACGTTTACTGACCAGGAGGACAAATCTACTCGTCTCCGAGTTACGAAATAATATACATACATGTACGTCCCTCCGTACTAAGTAACCACTTCTTCTACTATTTAGTGAGTTGTAGAATTGTATTCTTAATGATTTTTAGGTATATAATAATAAAGAGAAACAGTGGGTATGACTGAATTCCAACTGTTCTTCGATATTTTGGTCAGAAATACTCACCGAGTTCTTCGAATTCGGTGAGTGTTTTTGACCAAAATATCTCTGAAGAGATTCCATTCGGTCACACTAACTATGTCTCTATATAAAATTACCTAAAATGTGTAATACTCAGGGATGTCAGTTGGTATCAGAAAAAAACAAGGAAATATTTCTAATGACAATTTAGGGTTTAAACCTGACGTAGATACGCCAAAAACAACAGAAATGTATTAGTACGAGTAATGTTATTATTACTAAACATATGCTTCTATAAAGAATCTGTGGGTAGGTAGAGTTGGGAATTAAGGCTTGTTACTGATATAGTAATATATCAGTTGTATCTCTCTACTCTGTGTTATTATATGTTCATTTTACACAAGGAAAGGGATTTCACATTTCAAAAATGAAAACACGGATTTCCACGGAAACAAGGAAAACTGGCATCCCTGAATACTTGGCACCCCTGGACATGTCATAAAATCAAGAATAAATAGACAATAATCGATGGTTTTGTGGACAGGCGGCCGTAAACCACGAGAGGTTGATGCGTAATAATACACGAGCGCTAGCGAGTGTATTACGACGTCAACCTCGAGTGGTTTACAGAGCCGCCTGTCCACATAACCATCGTTTGTTGTATTTATTATCCATCTTTTCGTATGAATTAAACCCATTAATTACCATATAAACGGGTATAACAACAGGGACTATTTCTTTGCTCTACAGCACAAAGGGGCTATTTTCCCCGTATACCATGGTTTTGAGGCCGTATACCACAGGTTTGAATCCGTATACCACAGTTATGGTATCTGACAGGTGTTATACAATGGGTCGTGGTTTACTGAATCCCCATACATTTTCAATGGAGTCTTTGTATACGATGGATAATAAGAGGTAGGGTACAATTGTGTTCTCACCTTGAGCATAGCACCATTTTGAAAGACGTGTGGTTCATCACAGACAACACAGTATTCATTGAGGGTGTGCAGTCTCTGACGTGTGTACTGCATCACCTGAAAAATGACAATTAGTCTCGTCAGAAATCAATCCTTCAACAAAATGCAGGAGTATTTCACTTGCACAAACACCCAGGGCTACTACATAAAGAAGGACAGCCGTTATAAGCCAACCCCCAAAAATGCTATGAGCCGATTCTGGAGGCATTTCAACTAAAGGAAAACCCCGGTTATAAGCCGCCCCTACTTTAGGGTGCTAGCCCCCCCCCCCCCCCATGCCACCCCCCCCCCCCCTCCCCACACACGAACGCACACACACACATACACACAACTTTTTGTAGAATTTTCAGTATAGAATATGAATGTTTCCAACGGACTTTTGTAACAATATAGGATAAAACATGCCATCTGACAAATGACTACCATTAAATGATTCATATTTGTATATCTCTGGTTTTTTGTACTTTATTGGTTTTTTGAAAAACCCCGGTTTTAAGCCAACCCCTGACTTTGGCAAAAATTTATAAGCCGATTTTTTCAACAACAAAAATTTCAAAAATCGGCTGACAAAATACTCCCCCAAAGCGCTGAGAATTTAGGATATTTTAAAAACTGGTATTCGGGACAGATTTTATCCGCAAAAGACAGGTTAGGGCAGAGAGATACAAGCGGCCACAGGAAGTAGAGCGCAGGATCTCTGCTAGGAGAGTGTTAGTCTCGTTCTCACCTGGACGAGGAAGCCGTTGTCGAGGTCCGGGATCTGCTTGGCGTTCATCCCGGACTGCGTGGAGGAGGGCAGCAGGTTGAGGTCCTCGATGGTGGACCCGGCCCCGGCCCCGGCCGACCCGTCCCCGGGGTCCCCGCCGCTCGCCTGCCGCCCGCCGCCCGCCTTGCCGCCCCGCGCCTTCTCCCGGCCCGGCTTGCCGCCCCGCTGGCCGTACTTGCCGGGCGGCGGGCGGGGCGGCGGCACGGGCGGCACGAGCGGCACGGCGCCCGGCGACGTCAGGTCCAGGTTGGCGCGGTAGTGGCCGTCCTCCAGTAGACTGCTGCACACCACGCTGCAACAACACCACAGAGGTTTGATAATAGTAATACTATGGAGAAACCAAACAAGAGTTAGTTGTGTTGTTGTTTATTGCACGACGGCAAGATTGTGTATTACTGGGCGAGGCAAAGCCGAGAGCAGTAATACGCGATCTTGCCGGAGTGAGATGAACAATAACACGACTAACTCGAGTTTGGTTTAGAATTTATCCTACCCCGCCCGTCTAAATTACTTCTGCATTAACAGATGACGTCATTTGTCAAGTGTATCCCACTAGAGCGATATTTTTCATTTTTCTGAACTCCAGACTGAATACAGTGACCCAATGTTAAGCCTATGGAGTTTTTTATTAGGGGTAGGATAAACAAGGATAAAAGTATGGACAAAAATCAGAAATCTAAAAAACTTAAATTAGGAATATTTATAACGTTATACATATAATTTCACCTGAGTGGTTTGATACACAGAGATGAAAGTAAGCACTGAGGACAAAAATCAGAAATCTAAATCACTTATAATCGTTTGGCTATGCTATGATACCTGGAGGCATTCCCGGTCAAAGTACGCTGTGATGCCTGGAGGCATTCCCGGGCATAGTACGCTATGATGCCAGCAGGCATTCCCGGACATAGTATGCTAGAATGGAGGCATTCCTAGGTGTAGTATGCTATGATGCTTAAAGGCATCATTTCTGAAATTTAAGTAATTGCTACTTTTTAATGAAATAAAAGTGACCGTTCTCCAGCAGACTGTTGCACACCACGCTGCGGACACCAACAACATGCAGGCTGGATTAATAATAAATAGGATGAAAGTACGCACTGAGGAAAGTACGGAATAGATCTTAGATAAAACACTTAGATTAGGAATATTTATTAAATTATTTTGGAGCAGTTTGGTTTGGTTTGTTTCCTCACTTAACGTCCCAGGGGACCCAGAGGGTATATAGGGACTAACTCATGGTTCAGCTTTTCTTGCTCGTTTTACACCACAATCCAATCTATGAGATACAGTCACGCAGAAATCTCACCCCTACACATTTACCGAGGTAAGAGGTCTTTTACTTTCCATACCACAGACATGGTGTGAGAAGGACTGACCTTTGATATTGCAATAAATCTACCACTGCTGGCAATGAAGGAGAAAAGTGGCTGCAGTGGGATTCAAACCTACAAAGTCTTACAACCTTGGGATTACAAGTCCAGTGCTCTTAACCACTGAGCTAACTCCCCACCCTGGTCACTTTAGTTATGCTTGCACATAAACATATCCGGCCTGCACCACGCGGAGGCAAGGCGACCAAGAGGGTGAACGGATTGGTAATTGCTGTCCACCCCAGCAGGCCGATACTGATGACCATGTTGACGGGCCGCTCACCTGTCTGGGTTAGCGAGTAGCAGGTTGATGGCCTGCTCCACATTGCCATGCGTGATGATGAGAGCGTTGCGAGCCATCTCCTCCGTGAAGCCCATCTCGGTGATCAGCCCCACCGACCCGTCTGGTGGCGACACTGCCTGGTCCGCGCCCCCACTCAGGCCCTCAGTCTGCCGATCGCTAGCCTCCGAGCTGAAATAGAGAAAACATAGTCTGGTGAAAGTAACTGTATCCGCACTTGGTATATTCGGTGAAAAAAACTTCAGTATATATATGTGGTACCATTATTTATTATTGCTTAGAACTATTGTATGAAAAGTAAAACAAAGTGAATGTCTGTGAGAGTTAGAAGTGACAACCGGATTGAGCGGTGACGTGTTGTACATGAGTGCAGCTAGTAGAAAACACTCTAAAAACCAATATTATTAGAAGAAGAGCAAAACAAACACCTTCACCTACGACTCACCGTTACCAATACCTAATAAGATTACCCATTGACCGCTATCAGCAAACACCAAAGGCAAATAAATGTGTGCTTCTACGCTTAAATCATTAAGCGGGTTTTCAGTCTGCTGATGTATATCTTATCAATGTGTATTCCAGTGGCACTATGGTATAGAGACTCTGATATAACCACACAGACAGCCCACAGACGCCTACCTGACACCTATACAGGGGTCTACGCAGGCGGTCATCTTTTGTCTAATTGTTTATACACGAGCCTAAGTGCCACACGCTAACCAGAGACAAGCGATCTAGATAATCCAGGGTGTTGTCCAGACACCCTGAAAGATGATAAGGTGTCCCTCCAGAGTGTTCCCTTGAGCAGGGTTGAGAAGCATTCTGTACCGAAATAACTTTCCCCTTAAGCGGGATTCCCCCTTAAACAGGGTGTCCCCCTTAAGCAGGGTGTCCCCTTAAGCAGGGTGAAAATTTTCTGTTCCATGCAAATTATCCCCTTAAGCAGGGTATCCCAGAAGAGGGGTTTTACTGTACCCCAACGAAAAAATACTCAGAAATGTTAGCCAATTAGTCAATGTGAGGGGTGAGATAAGTTCAGAAACCTATTCAAGTTTAGGGTCAGAGCTCGATTCCATCTTGTTTGAATCGCAACGTAATTCACTTGGCTTCACCTTGTGAATTACTACGCGATTCAAACTCGATGGGATAGAAGGTGTGACTGTAAACTTTCGTAGGTTTCCTCTATAAAACCTCGGCAACAGCCAAATGGCAGCCATTAGGCCAGGGATTCACACTCACTCTGAACAATAGCAGATTAATGAGACGTAGCAATAACACCTCTATGGCAAGCCGATGCTACCTCGTGGGTGGGGGGGGAATCTGATCAATAGCAAGACAGGAGGTTCTAAACTGGTTATTTAATGACAGAAGCGTTAAGGCTGACAGGCACAACGATGTTGTCGGATATTTCTAAACCTATTTCTGACTTTCGAAGCCTCTGGGTTTTTAAAAAATCTATATTTTGAATTTCTTCTCTGTGTGAGGCAGCGAAGGATGGGTGCTCATGTTGAAACTGTATAATTTGTTGATCCAGCCAGAAACATCTTCGCGTGACACTCCAAAATATACTGCAAATATTCCTGACAACGGGCATGTCCACCATTTTGCTGGTGCCAATAAACTGCTCTCATGGAGGAAAAAAGGTGAAAAACTGTACTATCTGAACTCTCAATGTGCAATATGTACATGAATTGATTGAAATATGGTTGATAGTGAAATCAAAATGATTCACCTGTTAATAGAACTAACCCCTGAAACTATGGACCACATAGTTGAGTTTGGAGGAGTTGGACCTCAGTCTCAGATTGGCACACTAGGTGGCAGCACAAGTACCCACTGGTACCTGCACACATCCAGAGCGTGAACACTCCAAAACCATATACAACCCCACCACAGATAGGTAAGAGAACCATTCCCGCCAAAAATGGGAGGCCACTGACCATTCACAAACGGGGTCAAAGGTCAACAACTCATCTAAGCCAATCATGGGACCCACACCGAGACACCGCCATGACAGATCACTTGCCCAGTAGTTGCCATCATCAGTGCCACGCAAACTAATAATGATAATAGTTAATAGTAAGGCAAGTTTGTCAGAGTTTTCATATCACATTGTTAAGTTCCAGTCTATACATCCTTATCATGACCAATTATATTGGTTTCTATTTGTAGAGATTAAGTCATCTATTGCTCGTATTTATTAGTACCAACATGATGGCATTAAGACAGTTGCCATTTTGTAGAAGCTCCTCCCTGTCTTGACATTGACTGTACGGCAGCCATGTAGTGAATGGCATGTTTACCCTCATTATCGCTCGCTCTAGTTCCTGGTCTGGCCACATGGGGCGGGGCGCTCTGACATGACACTGACACTGGAGTTGTTAGTGACATGAGCAGCCGTCTTGGCATGTACGACAGACTGGAACAAAACTGGTCAGTCCTGATTGGATGCTGCTTCAACAGCCAATCACAGCACAGAGTTTACAAGCTTACCCTGTACCCAGACGTCACCTGCTGTTTGTATATAAGCAGATGCACTTGTCCAAATAAATCAGTCTTAAGTTCTTGACTCATAGTTACCTTGAAGTGATAGTCTTCATTGAAAACTACGCCAAATATGAACTGATGATTTAAAGGCAAACACTATTGTAATTGAATTCTTTGTTGAAATCTTCGCTGTAGCGTTTATTGTAGTCTCCTGGCAAGAGTATAAAAAGCCGGTTGTTATTCATGTTCTATTCACTTGTATTTGATGCCCTGAAGAAGGAACGTCTGTTCCGAAACGTCGGCCAGAAATTGAATATAGAGTCCGCCTTGGGACTTATTGAACCGTTATTCAGCCTTATGTCTCTTTCCAAGTTTGGGGGTTTCATTGGCTTACATCACTTGACTCATAGTAGTACATAGTACCTCTGTGTTTGAGTTCGGACTCCCTTCTTCTTAAGGTCTATCCCTTATGCAAGTAAGGTTCCAGGCTTTACAACATGCTACAGTTGTCTTTTTATTTCGCATTATCATCAATGGACATTCCCCGGATTATACAGATTCTTCTTTGAACTACTCACACAGGGAAGGTAGGTTGTACACTAGCCTTTTAAACTGGATCTAAATAGATAGGATTGCTGATGTAACGTTCCAGATAAAAACGTCTACAAGATGTACACTTTCTTTTACTGTTAAGCGAGACTTTCCTTTCTATTTCTTTTAAAGTTAAACTATCAGTAGTCCTGAAGTCCTCATTTTCTAAATCACTATTTCTAAAAATATTGTGAAATTCAGTGACAAAAAGGAATCACAAAGACTAAAATTATGCGTGGGATATAAAGTTTGCGTGAAATGTCGAATGTCAATGGGAAATCCAAGCCATGAAGTGCCTTCATACAAAGAAAGTTGAGGGACGGGAGCGCATAATGTGAATTAAATGACCAGGATGTGAAGTTTTTCATTGATGAGTACGGTTACTTGTAACAAGCGAGGCAGGGCAGATATGGGCGCTTCTTGTGCGTAGGAGCCGGCCTTGGGGCCTATGCTAATAAAGTAGGGCAAGGTTCTTGATACTTATCTCACCCTGGTATTTTCTCCATAGGCTGAACGTTTGGGACTCAAACTACACTGCCGTGAAGGTATTGTACCCAATACTCAATGGCTTTCAGTTTGCTTCTAATCATTATAACCCATGACATGCATACCATAAATACACACAGTTTCACCATATAACAACAAAAAATACCATACAGAAAAAATAGGGTACCATGTTCTATCCAGGTCGACTAACCCATGGTTGTTATGTTTTCGTTCAACTGACGCTCCGTCGAGCGTCATGGTTGGACTTCTTTTTTTTAAGCGGTGGAAGAAGGTTGACAGACATTGCTAGGCCCCGTTTTTCCACACGTGGTAGTTATGTGTGTATAGTGCATCCACTCTGCGACCACGAATAGAGAAAACGGGGTGATGGCCGCGGGTCCCAGGTCCTGCATCTCCTGCCTTTGTCTGTAACCCTTTAACAGCAGCATTCCCCTGGCTCCGCCAGCATGATGCCTCCAGGCATTCCCCTGGCTATGGCAGCATGATGCCTCCAGGCATTCCCCTGGCTACGGCAGCATGATGCCTCCAGGCATTCCCCTGGCTATGGCAGCATAATGCCTCCAGGCATTCCCCTGGCTATGGCAGCATGATGCCTCCAGGCATTCCCCTGGCTACGGCAGCATGATGCCTCCAGGCATTCCCCTGGCTATGGCAGCATGATGCCTCCAGGCATTCCCCTGGCTATGGCAGCATGATGCCTCCAGGCATTCCCCTGGCTATGGCAGCATGATGCCTCCAGGCATTCCACTGGCTATGGCAGCATGATGCCTCCAGGCATTCCCCTGGCTATGGCAGCATGATGCCTCCAGGCATTCCACTGGCTATGGCAGCATGATGCCTCCAGGCATTCCCCTGGCTATGGCAGCATGATGCCTCCAGGCATTCCACTGGCTATGGCAGCATGATGCCTCCAGGCATTCCCCTGGCTATGGCAGCATGATGCCTCCAGGCATTCCCCTGGCTATGGCAGCATGATGCCTCCAGGCATTCCCCTGGCTATGGCAGCATGATGCCTCCAGGCATTCCCCTGGCTATGGCAGCATGATGCCTCCAGGCATTCCCCTGGCTACGGCAGCATGATGCCTCCAGGCATTCCCCTGGCTATGGCAGCATGATGCCTCCAGGCATTCCCCTGGCTACGGCAGCATGATGCCTCCAGGAATTCCCCTGGCTACGGCAGCATGATGCCTCCAGGCATTCCCCTGGCTATGGCAGCATGATGCCTCCAGGCATTCCCCTGGCTATGGCAGCATGATGCCTCCAGGCATTCCCCTGGCTACGGCAGCATGATGCCTCCAGGCATTCCCCTGGCTATGGCAGCATGATGCCTCCAGGCATTCCCCTGGCTATGGCAGCATGATGCCTCCAGGCATTCCCCTGGCTACGGCAGCATGATGCCTCCAGGCATTCCCCAGGCTACGGCAGCATGATGCCTCCAGGCATTCCCCTGGCTATGGCAGCATGATGCCTCCAGGCATTCCCCTGGCTACGGCAGCATGATGCCTCCAGGCATTCCCCTGGCTATGGCAGCATGATGCCTCAAGGCATTACCCTGGCTATGGCAGCATGATGCCTCCAGGCATTCCCCTGGCTACGGCAGCATGATGCCTCCAGGCATTCCCCTGGCTATGGCAGCATGATGCCTCCAGGCATTCCCCTGGCTACGGCAGCATGATGCCTCCAGGCATTACCCTGGCTATGGCAGCATGATGCCTCCAGGTATTCCCCTGGCTACATCCCCTGGCTACGACATGATGCCTCCAGGCATTCCCCTGGCTATGGCAGCATGATGCCTCCAGGCATTCCCCTGGCTATGGCAGCATGATGCCTCCAGGCATTCCCCAGGCTATGGCAGCATGATGCCTCCAGGCATTACCCTAGCTATGGCAGCATGATCCCTCCAGACATTCCCCTGGCTATGGCAGCATGATGCCTCCAGGCATTCCCCTGGCTATGGCAGCATGATGCCTCCAGGCATTCCCCTGGCTATGGCAGTATGATGCCTCCAGGCATTCTCCTGGCTATGGCAGCATGATGCCTCCAGGCATTCCCCAGGCTATGGCAGCATGATGCCTCCAGGCATTACCTAGCTATGGCAGCATGATGCCTCCAGGCATTCCCCTGGCTACAGCAGCATGATGCCTCCAGGCATTCCCCTGGCTACGGCAGCATGATGCCTCCAGGCATTCCACTGGCTATGGCAGCATGATGCCTCCAGGCATTCCCCAGGCTATGGCAGCATGATGCCTCCAGGCATTACCCTAGCTATGGCAGCATGATGCCTCCAGGCATTCCCCTGGCTACGGCAGCATGATGCCTCCAGGCATTCCCCTCGCTACGGCAGCATGATGCCTCCAGGCATTCCCCTCGCTACGGCAGGAAGATACTTCAAGGCATCTTAAAGGCATCATTGAAACTTATGTACAAAATTTGATAAATAGAAAAATAATTGTTTGAATTTAAAGAAATTCATACAAAGTATATGAGCCATATTTACCTTTGATTTGGTACAACAAAATATCATCCCAAGGAAAATTACTCAAATCACATGACACATTGTGTGACATTGCTGTTTCCCAAAATAAGGTGCCTGCCATAGCAGGGTCGTTTATGCAGGCAATGCCTACCATGTAATGCTGAGCAGGGGAACTGGGTGCTGCAGAAAAAAGGCCTGGCTCTACTGCAGCAAACAGAGTCCACAAACGTCAGTCGACCATATTCTATGAACCTAACTGCTTACCAAGCTCGGTGGCCAAGTGGTAGGGGTGTTCGCCTCGAGCATGGGAGGTCGTGTGTTCAAACCCGGTCGGGTCATACCAAAGACACAAAAATGGTACTCACTGCCCATTCGGCTAACATTAGAATGAGGAGTAGGGGTCTAGGGCCCGAGTGGAAGAACGGCTAAATAGCCGAATGCTGTGATTATGCGGGTACCATCATCATCCACAAGAAAATTGTCAGATGGCATCACTGTATTCGGGGGACAACCACTATTATTTGCTGACATAATCTAAAGATAATCGTGAGACGAGACTAAAACCCTTATATATCAACAACAACAAAATTAACAAAATCCATTGATAGCTGGGCCCACCACCTGATGCTTTGTTAAGTGTCGGGGGGGGGGGGGGGGGGTAGAATGGCTGCCTCCATAAGACAATAGCTACGTGCCCTATACCATGGGTGAACGCCCGTTCTACCTGACCGCCTCGATTATAAACCCTATACATGTTTGTACACCTGGGATGTCAGCAGCACTTTTTAAAAAAACCTCTGAAGTAAGTGGCAGCAGCATCAATGTTTGATGCCCAAACATCTGCATGGGAGTGTAGTATGAAGCTGGGGCCTGTTTTTCAGACAGCGATGTCTTTATTTATAGTAAAAAAAAAATTTGAAATTTGAAAAACTGAAAAAATTTGAAACTGCTGGTATGGTTCAGACAGATAACATTAACCTGAACAAACCATTTACACACTTCCACACAAAACACTATAGGGAGCGCCACCACAGGCTCTCTCTAACATCAATGCCAGAAAATCACACCAGAGGACACCACTGTCACACAGTTCACACTGGTTCCCCTCCACAGGCATCCAAACAATGCTAAGCCAGACATTCAGATTGGTTTAGAACGTTTCCCGCCTCTCTTTGTCTCAATTAACACCAATCAGTGACCTAATTAGACAGCATGTGACTGGCATTGACCAGTGGACACCTTCCTTTGAAGCTGACCGGAATTAATTAACTCACACGGCGCCCGCCCGCCGAGAGAACGCCGTCACATACCAGCAGTCGCTCGCCGATTACACGTCTATTTCACCTCTTTATTTATAGTAATCACAAAAGAATGACCAGTTGGGCGACCAAACCAGTGATCATGACCAAAAAGTGTTCCTCAGACCCGGTCACTATTCAGCTGTTATGATCACTGTTGGTCCAAGGCCCATTCAAAAACAAAAGCATGTCTCACATGTATATTACTCAACAGAAATTTGGGAATTAGATAAAACAGATATAGATAATTCATCGCAGTAAATATTGTTTCATTTGATAAAGTGGAAGTGTATAAAATGAAATATGCCACCATTTGGGCTAAATGGTCACAACTTTGGAACCCAAAACCATCACCATGACACTTTACCCCTGAAAGTGGTCGCACATGTTATGACGTCGCATCTCTGGAACCCAAAGGTCTCCAAATGGTCACTAACTGGTCACTATAGGAAAGAGTCACGACTAAAAAACAGGCCCCTGGTTTCTGGCGTTAGTAATGCATGAATGGTGGTTTGTGTGGTAACTGGCCAATAGTTTCAGCGATTTTTAGGTAGTCTTATCCATGCTTTATGTACTGGCAGCTTGTCAGGGAAAGCCCTGAAGGTCATGGGAGTAATGATGCACACATTTACAGGGAGGTCAGGTTTATGAAGCTCTAAAAATGATATAGGGTCTATATTTATACACAGGTACTATTAAAGTTTTTAAATACTGAGGACATTATTTCTCTGTTGTTTCTTTTTAAAATCCTTGATTTCAGGGATTTCTCTGAACTCTGACTTCCCAGGTACTACATTATTCTTGTTCAATCAGGTGTACACACAGCTAAATATTTCTTTCTTTGAATACTTCTGACATATATCTGATCAAATAGCATTAACCTACCCCTAATAAAAACGGTCCATAGGCATAACATAGGCAAATTTTATGCTGCATGCCATGACATAAAGTGCGATTTATGCCTCTAGGGGCATAAAAAAATTGATCAATCAGCGACCAGATTGTGAGCTGCTCCGAAAAAAGTTCCGGTTGGACTCAAACGTTCCGGTTGGACTTCGGTTGGTCGTTCAATTGATATTTATATTTTAGTAATCCAAAAGGGTAGAGACAGGGTAGGATAAATACGAAACCGAACTCGAGTTAGACTTGTCAGTGTCTATGCCACTCTGGTCAGGTCTGTTCCTTACTACGCTCAGCTAACGCTTCGCGTAGTAACACACGACCTTCCCGTCGTGGCATAAACACTCTCGTTCAGTTTCTACTAATTACGATTGTGCAGTAATAAAGATGAAACCTATGAAAGTTTACACTCAGAGCTCGTATCCCATCCGGTTTGAATCGCGTAATAATTCACAAGGCAAAGCCGTGTGAATGACATAGCGATTCAAATGAGATGATCTCAAGCTATGACCCTAAACCTGAATAGGTTTCTGAATTTATCTCACCCTTCACATTGACTAATGGGCTAATATTTGTGACATAATCCCCCATTGAGTATTTTTTCTAAACACTCCATGGGCGTTGGATAGAAGTTCCCAATGTTTAGTCTATGGGGAAAAATACCAGGGGTGAGATAATACAGAGTAAAAAATTTCTGATAAGAATTCAATCATCAATGAAAACTTTAACACATCCTTAGCGGCCATTACTTACTTAGGCGACACAAGCCCCCGAAGTTTCTGCGTCACTGAACCGAAAATGCTAAACAACAAAAGACAATAAACCTCCTCAGAAAATTGTCATTTTATGTTTTAAAATAGAAGATTTTCATGTGATATTTCTCATTTGGAATTCATCGAAGGTTATCTACAATTAGAGTCACATTCAACAGGTAAATGATTATTCGCGTAAATCAATCTTTACCCAAATTCAACTGAGACCATTGTTCAGACAGAGTCCATACTTTCCATTTACAGAGAAATATTTGCATGTTCTTTGACTATGACATCTTTTCTGAGTATGATACGAATGTTGATGCTCTCTATTTAAAGGCATGGAAGGTTGAAATGTCAGTACAGTTCTACAATATCGCAATAAAGACAATCAAATACACAGGCATATCCAATTTCTATGGGCGTAAGACTACGGTATGAAGCCATGCTTTTATTATCCATCGTATATGAAACCCCCATTGAAAATATATGGAGACTCAGCAAACCATGACCCATTATATAAAATCTGTCAGATACCATAACTGTGGTATACTATAGAGGAAACCCATGAAAGTTTAGGGTCTGAGCTCGTATCCCATTGAGTTTGAATCATATAGTAATTCACAAGGCGAAGCCGCGTGAATTGCTATGTGATTCAAATGAGATGGGATCGAGCTCTTACCCTAAACTTGAATGGGTTTCTGAATTTATCTCACCCTTAATATTGACTAATGGGCCAATATTTGTGACATTACCCCCCATTGGATATTTTTCCTAAATATCTAATGGGTGTTAGATACGAGTTTCCAATGTTAAGTCTATGGAGAAAAAATATCTGGGGTGAGATAAAAATTCAAATCTGTGGTATACGGCCTCGAAGCCATGGTATACAGGGAAAATAGTCCCTTTTTGCTATAGAGCAAAGTAATAGTCCCTATTGTTATACTCGTTAATATGGCAATTACTGGGTTTAATTCATTCAAAAAGATGGATAATAAATGCAACAAATGATGGTTATGTGAACAGGCGGCTCTGTAAACGGTTTACGGCTGCAGGTCCACAAGACCGTCATTTAGTGTCTATGTTTCCGGGGCTCCTCATTCTGCAACCACCAGCCGACAGGACCACTCAAACTGATTGCATCTACATCATTGTTAGCTCTAATAAATACACAATTGATATCAGTTGGGGTCAGATCAAAAAGATTTTCATGTCAAATTTCTTGCCTTCGGGTACTGAGAATATATTGAAATTACACCATCAGTCACGGCACGGAGCTGAGGATTTGTGGGGAGGTTCAACCCACTATTTTATCGATATGATTGAGGCTCAATCGATATTGATAAGGCGAAATAAATTTGAATACTGAAAATAAAAACATTGATTTCCTTGGAAAACTGGCATATCTGATATATATAGGGAGCCAAAGTGGACCCGCTGAAATTGCAGATACCCGTTCACAAAACACCATTTCCGGAGATAGGCGCTCAGTACTTTGACTATTTATGTTCAAGATTATATGTGTCATTCTCGAATGTTTCAAATTCATACTTTTGATACACTTAACAACTGTCATCGTAGCTTCGAGACAGAGTTATTCAGATATGATGGTAGTAAACTACACTTCATTAGTAGCAAACAAGACCAAAAAACAAAATTCTGGCTTCAAACCCCCATAGCTTTAGCACTAAGCCTCGTTCTTACTGGACTCTGGAAATGGTGTTTTGAGCACGGGTATCTGCCGTTTTAGCGGGTCCACTTTGGCTCCCTATATATATCAGATATGCCAGTTTTCCAAGGAAATCAATGTTTTTATTTTCAGTATTCAAATTTATTTCGCCTTATCAATATCGATTGAGCCTCAATCATATCGATAAAATAGTGGGTTGAATTGGAATTCTATATTCCATGTGAGTGGAGCATTTCACATACCTTCACTGTAAGGATTTTTCAAAATGTATTTACGTATTGCATGAAATATAAAATAACTGGGCGGTTTTCATAAATGTGTGTATCATACCGTGTATCTTGGATCTGACAGATTTCATGATAATGCTATTATGACTCTAAAGGGGGTGTCAAACTACTACGATAGGAATTGAAGACCTCCCGATGCACTACTATGCAGATTGTCTATATCATAGTGCAGCCTACAATGCATCCTTTTTTAACGAGGTCATCGTGGTGCATTGGTAGACCATGCCAGGAAAACCTGATCCATACTACGATTCCATGTTTCAAGCGATACAATTTTTCATCAGGAACTTCTACGATATGCTCCCGATATCAAAATCTTAGTAGATAGAAAACCCCTTAATGGGGTCCATCCATAAAGTATGTACGCACTAAAGGGGGAAGCAGGAATAACAAAAATTAGAAAATTTTATGTATTCTCCTACTTTGTTCTATTGCGTACAAGACTGGGAGGGGGTGGAGGGGTCCAAAATTTTCAGAAATTCTGCATACATACTTCATGGATGGCCCCTTACTGTGATCTCAGCCATGACTTGAAGTAGCTGTTCATGGGAAGGATGCGTGTGTATTATACTCAGAAGCTAGGGTCTTAAGGCCGTGAGAAAGTGGGAATAAGAGGCCACATCCACCTACTACGATAAGGTCCCTGATAGACCCTGATAGAACCCCGACAAGAAATGTTCCCGATAGACCACAATAGAATTCTTATTGGGAAGTCCCATCGGGGTCCAATCGTAAGCCAAAAAAAGCGCGCCAAGGTTTGGATGGTTCCCGATATCAGCGCGACCTTCACTTTCATTAGCAAACACTACGATTGGATTTGTGTCAGGACTGAATGCTTACGCTATCGTAATGCACAGCCCACCATAAATTCCAATCGGAATAAGCTCTATTCCAATCGGAATGCTTCCTGATTGAATTCAAATCATAGAAAATATCAAACATGTCGAATCCAGACATAAGGGCTACGATAAGAATTTCCAATCGTGGACCAGTCGTGGTTGAATCGGGATCCGTGTCGTAAGCTGGCCCCCACCGCTACGATAGGAAAATGTTCCAGAAAAGAATTCTTCAATTCCAGTCGGGAATTGTATTAGGAAGTCTATCGGGGACCTTATCGGGGTTGGTGGGTTCCTGCTCTAAAGGTGGTGAAGGCAGTACTGGTTACTGTGACGGTGGAGGCAGAAGACACTCCTGGCACTAACTCACCTGGACACTTGAGTCTGGAAGCGCTTCTTGGTAATAGACGTGCCAACTTTCCGAGGTCTCGCTGACTTGGCGAGTTTAGCTTCTACCAGTTCGTTGGTTATGTTTTTCCATGTGTTCGACACGAACTGTTCCAGTATCCTACAAAGATGAGTGGGATGACACTTAATGTTAAAGCGAAATGAATACTCAGGTTACGCGATCTAAGCTGAACTGTTGACGCGTTACATTGCGATGAATTATGTGAGACTGCCTGGCTTGACTGTAGCGGTGGAAGAGCTCCCCATGAGCGATAATAGGGGCTTCACACACAGGTGTAATGATCTTACAAGATTTAGTACGATCCAGCAAGATCTAGCAAGGTACCGCAAGACACTGCCCGACCCTGCCAGGAAAATATCTTGTGCTGGTGGAATCAGCATGTGAGGAACAGATTTTTCCATGTACAACCTCATATGGGTAGGTGCAAGCAAGGACGCCTGTATAATACTGTAGCCATATCTGGTGTAAACCAAAGAAATTCAATCTTTCGCTTCATGAGTAAGGTATGGTGTATGGGATGCAGAGATTATGGAACGGTGAAATATAAATCCTTTTTCATGCTAAGCATTTTTGGTCATTACATAATTTCAATATAACTCATTTAACTTAGATTATTGCTTGGCCTCTAGATATTCAACTATTTCGAAATATTGTTCCATTACATTTGGAACTAATTACACAGCGGTTTAGAACTTTGATAATCTGTAATTAGGGCATTGGGAGGCGCTGCATTATTATTTCATTATTCCTATTACAAGCACTACTTACTTTCGTAATTGACTGCCAATTCCAAATTTTTCTTTCTGCGAAGGTTGGAAAACTTCAATCTTAGGTTCTGAAATGAAGAGAATATATGTATCCATTTGCTTGGTAGACATTACTGCAACGAGTTTTAAATGATAAGGTGGAATTTACACGGTGGGATTCATGCACCTCACAGGGTACAAAATGTCAAGAGATTCTGTTCCTTTTTAGGGGTCAATATCGGCAACAGGGGAAAAAGACATCAGATCTCTGGGAGATGGACCCCTGCAATTTAGACAAAGAGATTGTTTTTGAGAACAGAATCTCAGCAGGATTTCTCTCAGACAAACACCCTGTGAGGAATGTGAATCCCGTGGTGTGAATTCCACTTAAAAGATGCTTTTATAACCCATGCTACTTTAAAATCTTAAACTTTCATGTTTTTATATCACTTATGCTGTAATACTAATCTAATATCGTCAATAGATCTAACCCAGTATAAACGTCTTCTTCCTCTTTCGTCAGCTTGACATTAAATTTGATAAAATACTAGCTGATTGTTTGGTTTATTATCGTTATGGTATATAATTATAAGTAAACAAATGTATGCTAGATACTATACCAAAATACTAGAGAGCTTCAAAGTTGTCAAAGGTATTCTCACTAACATTACCTAACTACCTGTACTACGAGATCCCTATATATGTGTGAACATACATCAAATGCTATATCCTGTATAGAACATATCACTGCATAATAGTCTACTTGTTTCCTCTCTATAAACCTTTGTGTAATTGTTTTCATGGACCGACCGTGGGTCGTTTGTTAATGTGCCAAGATGCTCTGTCATTTATCCCAACTAGAGGCCTAGCGATGAAAATCAGCTCACATGTTAGAGCTGACGCTCTTGGCCACTCTATTGATGATTATACAAACGAAAATGTGGAAATTAACTGTCATAATGTAACCTGAGATCATCAATAAAGAAATTTTTGAAGAAAAAAAAACAACAACATAGTATAGCTAGTGGCTATACTCCCATTTTGGATTGGAACATTCAGGAGCCACATCGATGTAGCTGTATTTTTCTGAGTGGTTTCATGATTTGTTTGTTCGAATCTATAAGATGAATTTAGGTCAGAATCTCACCCTTACACATTTACCGAGGTGAGAGTTCTTTTAGTCCCCACACCACATAGACATGGTATGAGAAGGATGGCCTTTGATACAGCAGTAAGTCTACCACTGCTGAGGGTGAAGGAGAAAGGTGACTGTACACCACACCACATAGACATGGTATGAGAAGGATTGGCCTTTGATATAGCAGTAAATCTACCACTGCTGGGGGTGAAGAAGAAGAGTGGCTGCAGTGGGACTTATACCAGCAAAGTCCTATAACCTTGGGGTTACAAGTCCAGTACCTTAACCACTGAGCTAACTCCCGATCCCCCAATGCAAGAGTGTCTTACCTGTTGCGTCCAAGTATCGCGACAATGAGAGATGCATCCTGACCACAATCGGCTCTTCGCGGATGACCTTCCACGCTTTGGCAACCTCAGCCTATAACCATGTAGTGAAGTAAGATAAACTCACAAGAATGGGCTACGTACATCTTAGGACTGAGAGCACAAAACCAGCAGGAAATACAAAAAAAAAAAAAAAAAAAAAAAAAAAAGGAAATACAAAGTGTCCATAGAAAACTCATAAGGAGCGTATCCCCAAACCTGGAGCAAACAGATATATAGCCACCTAATACAAGGTGGCCATAGAAAACTCATAAGGAGTGTATCCCCATACCTGGAGCAAACAGATATATAGCCACCTAATACAAGGTGGCCATAGAAAACTCATAAGGAGTGTATCCCCATACCTGGAGCAAACAGATATGTTGTTTGCTCCGGGCTGAAAAAACTGATACATACGGAAAAATAATGCCTTTAAAAAATAGTGCATACCTGAATGAACTAATATTAGTATGCACTTGTCAGGAAAAGGTGGATAATAAATACAGTATGGACTGGTTTCAGATAAAAGCGGTTGTATACTCCTTGGAGTTGACTCTGCGCAATTACTTTTCAAGGAAGAGCTGCCTTTGGCAGATTGAATATACTTTTCACCCCCAAAATATATCTGAATCTAGTCAATATTGTGTATTCATCAGCAGTTAATCAAAATGCGTAACAATTAATATGATAACATTTCTCTTCTGGCACATAAATAGTAAAAACAGCTTGCATTTCACCAGCAAGTTATCACTGTTGCCATCAATTATTTACACATTAAAGATACTTTTCTACAGGTACTTTTTTATTTGTCCAAGCAAAGTCAAGACGACAATAACACACTTGTTTGTTGAGCATGTGTGTATCATTTACTGTGTATTAAATGCATTTATAGTAAGTAAAAGATTATTATGATCACTTACATCCAAAAACGACATCGGTATATGGAGTTCAACGTCAATGTCATCAATAGTTCCGAAAAGCCTGTTGATGAATCATACAAATATCAGTTAAAGAAATCAAAGAAAATGGAACCCCAAATTATCTAGTTCTCTTCATTTTCTTTAATAGCAGGACTTAAAGGGGGTATTCTATTGGGCTGACAGTCAGGCGGCTGTCGAACATGCTTATAGTGTACAAACCATGAGGTGATTACTATCGTAAAACTGGATGAGGTTTAATCTTGTCCACCGTATTCCACGACTGGAGTTTGGCAAAGTGACTTCATGAGGCGTAGCCGAGTGAAGTCCGGAGCCAAAACTTCAGGAGTGGAATGCGGTGCCCAAGATTAAAGCGAATCAGGTTTTGATTTTATCCTACCCTATCTCCTCGATTTTGGAATATTACGTGATAACAATGCTGTATGCCACTAGTCGCATATAAAACTCTGTATGCCAGTCAGCGTGGCATACGGAAACCCAATGTTAAGCCTATGGGATTTAAATATTAGGGGTAGGATAAAAAAGCAGACGCCACAAGGCAGTGTGGGCTACTTTTGTAGGTATCCGACAAAAGCTAATTCATTAGGTTTTATGGCCATCGCCTGTGACACTGCCGTTTGGCCTCCGCCGATGAGTGTGTTGCCTCCTCCACTACAGCGATTGGTATAAAAACCTAACAAAAGGCTGCTGTGTGATTGCCATGCAGCCACTGCATGGTGTTTTTTTGTGGTCGCTGACGGCCCAATGGAACACCCCCTTTAATCCAGTTCATGAGTTCATGAGTTTACTAAGTCTTGAGTCTTGTATGAAAATAATGGCATGAACCTTTTAAGATTCGTGTTGACTAGGTACTAATATCCTCGCTTGTTAAAAAAAATATAGGAAAATCAACTTTCAATTATGAAATTTTAGATGTATTCTTTATTCAACTAGAATCTAAATAAATTAGTCTCTGGGCATAAAAACCTTATGTAAGTTTTTGAGATGACTGCTTCTAGGGCTGCAGTATTGATAATGTTTGGGTGCACTGTGCTCATAGTGAATGACCACCAACATCGGGTCAACAGGCTGTGAATCGATGACTTTTATAAATGCATATATATATACCTGCGTGCGAATGTCTATGAAATACTGCCCACTGCTACGGGTTACGGGTATAGTATAAATAATGTTTGCGCCCACTAACTCAGCGGGCCGTAGTGAATGACAGGGGACTTGTACAGCAAATGGAGTGTGAATCACAGAGCAGGAAAGTCAATAAAATTGCATTTTCAAACGATTAGGATGTATATAGTAACATAGTAACTGAGCACGTAGGGATGTCATTCTCTGTCTTCTGACTCCTCTGACGACCATCCCTACGGACTCAGTAACTCTGTTTTCTCATAGTAACGTCCGCAGACATTTCTCAGCCTATAACAGCAGACCGACCTGTGTGAGATGCTCTTCTCGCCGCACAGGGTCCGCACCATGTCGATCTCCTGTTGTAGTAAAGGCTGCATCGTCAGGTCCTCCTCGTCAGAGTCCTGCAACGCCACGAGTTAGAAAGAACTGATCACGGAACAATACACAATCACGGGGAGGGGAATGATCCCTGTGTGGAGATTAATATAGAAAAACACGTGATAACACTAGATGGATAGGGATAGGGATAGGGATAGGGATAGGGATAGGGATGGGGATAGAGATAGAGATAGGGATAGAGATAGGGATAGGGACAGGGATAAGGAAAGAGACAGGGATAGAGATAGGGATAGGGATGGGGACAGGGATAGGGATAGGGATAGGTTTAGGGTTAGAGATAGGATTAGGGTTAGGGACCGGGACAGGGATAGAGATAGAGATAGAGATAGGGATAGGGATAGGGAAAGGGATAGCGATAGCGATAAGCCTGATTAGGATACAGGGCAATATATTCTTTTACAAGCGGAAATTTGTACTGGTGTCCGAATTCCACAAGACTATACTTCCTGCAAGAGATTAAATAACACTTCCTGTCTGACCTACATAATGTGCCCGCTTGGCCTCGTATTGCCATTGAATAATATGATTTGTATCCATGATTCTGTTGTTACTAGCAGTTTGTGTGCAGTGTTAAACTGGTTTGAGTAAGAAAATTCATTCGAAAAGATGGATAATAAATATGTAATTTGCTCGCTAGCGCTCGTGTATCCCTAAGTAGCGAAGCAGTAGACAGTGGGGTCTTCTTTTTTTTTTGTGACATAATCCCCCATCGAGTATTTTTTCTAAATACTCCATGGGCGTTTGATAGGAGTTCCCAATGTTAATTCTATGGGGAAAAATAGCAGGAGTGAAATAAAGTAGGAGTCCTATCTTGTCCTTGTAATAGTCGTCATAGTTATACTCGTCGAAGCCGAGAGCAGTAATACGCGATCTTGCAAGAGCGCGATGAACAATAACAGGACTTACTCAACTTTTGTTTAGAATTTATCCTACCCCGCCCGTCTAAATTACTTCTAGATTAACAGATGACGTCATTTGTCAAGTGTATCCCACTAGAGCGATATTTTTCATGTTTCTGAACTCCAGACCGAATACAGTGACCCAATGCTAAGCCTATGGAGTTTTTTAGTAGGGGTAGGAAAAAGTCCTACCTTGTCCTTGTAATAGTCGTCATAGTCATACTCGTCCGAGGTGATGTCCGAGTTGCAGTCGGAGTAGTACGAGGAGTTGCTCAAGGTTCGCTCCACTGTCGCGTGCCCTTCACTGCCCGCCATGTTCCCGTCCACCTCCAACTCCGAGGAGAAGGGCACCCGAACACTCACATTCAGTTCTACAAAATAATCAGACAGATACATTTTTTTTTTTTTTTTAATTTTTTTTTTTTTAAATTAATATTGGCAGTTCTACAAGATAAATCACAGAAATATAAACATATTAAAAAAAAATATTAAAAAAAAAAAAATTATGACATACAAACACAGAGGGGAATTGTTTTTTCTGATACGAGGATGACAGAACAATGCCACACTAATGCCCCAGTCACACTGGCGTAAAATTTGGCGTTTCTTCTACGTATTTGAATTGGTGGGGGCCACGTATTAGCTACGGATTTGGAACATTTCTGTTTGCTTTGCTTTAACGTTTTAGTACGCTTCTCAACGTTCATCAATCCTTATTTACGCTTTTGTACGTATTGTGGCGTTTTTCGGCGTATTCTGACTTTCCTTTACCTATCTCGACGTTTTCCTGCGCGTATATTTCAAAATAAGTAGATTGTGTACACGGAAAAACGTGTTTTTTTACGCCAGTGTGACTGGGGCATAAGTACTTGGTACTATGGCGCAAAGCAGTACAACAAGAAGTCAGAAAATTCTAAAAGGAAATTGGTTAAATGATTTTTTTCCAGCGGCCAACGCTTGGCCTCGTATTGCCATTGAATAATATGATTTGTATCCATGATTCTGTTGTTACTAGTAGTTTGTGTACAATGTTAAACTGGTTTGAGTAGAAAAATTCATTCGAAAAGATGGATGATAAATATGTAATTTGCTCACTAGCGCTTGTGTATTACTACGCGTCAACCCCCTCATGGTTTACAGCCGCCTGTCCACAAAACCATCGTTTATTGTCTATGTATTCTAGAAACAGGTGTAGCACACGCACGACTATGTGTTAAAACAGTCCTGCACCCGAGCACTTGTGCCACTTCTGAGTATAATATAGAAAGACATGGTTAGTGTGGCCGAATGGAATCTGTTCAGAGATATTTTGGTCGGAAATACTCACCGAAGTCGTAGACTGAGGTGAGTATTTCTGACCAAAATATCGAGGAACAGATGGAATTCGGCCACACTCACTATGTCTTTTTATTACTATATGCCGAAATTCGATTAAAATGCCATTTATGTACTTAAGTTATCAACCTATTTCAACCTCCGAAATAAGCAAGGCAGGTATGTCAACAGATCACGTGGTACAGTGTGGCGTAAAAATATTTTACGCCATGGTGCGGCCAAACGGTATCTTTTCTCCTATTGCGTAAAAGTGAGACATTCGTGCACCGGTATAGAGTAATATAGAAGCGACCTGCTAGAATCATACATATGACTATACAGTTAGGTATGCATTATTATCTCACCCCAGATTTTTTCTACATAGACTTAACATTGGGAACTCGTATCTTACGCCCATGAGATATATAGGAAAAATATCCACTGGGGGATTATGTCACAAATGTTAGCCCATTAGTCAATGTAAAGGGTGAAATAAATTCAGAAACCCATTCAAGTTTAGGGTCAGAGCTCAATCCCATCTCGTTTGAATCGCTACATAATTCATGCGGCTTTGCCTTGTGAATTACTACGCGATTCAAACTCGATGGGATATGAGCTCTGACCCTAAACTTTCATGGGTTTCCTCTATAACAACTATCACCATAATACCCAAGGGGATCCTTGGGTACCATAGAGGAAACCTATGTAAGTTCACAGTCAGAATTTGTATCTATATAGGACGAGGCGACGTCCTTCTCCGCCAGCGATGCTACCTTGAACGGCAGTTTAAAGAACTGCCCCTAACCACTGTAACCATAGTGCACTGACTGCCGTGACATCATAGTGTCAACAACCGTATCCCTGGAGTCTCTACAGTAATCTGTGGAGGATATGTGCAGTATAATACTGCAGAATATATATCTAATCAAGTTCGAATTGCGTAGTCACTCACGAGGCGAAGCTGCATGAATTACGTAGTGATTCAAAGGAGAAGCTCTTACCGTAAACTTGGATAGGTTTCTGACTTTATCTCACCCTTCACATTGACTAATTGGCTAACCTTTGTAAAATAATCCCCCATTGAGTATTTTTTTCTAAATATTCCATGGGCGTTGGATACGAGTTCCAAATGATAAGTCTATGGGGAAAAATACCTGGTATTCAAACCCACAGTTAATTAGAATGATAATATTGTTTTCAATACATCCTGAACGAATCATGGTATTATATATAAATTATTTCCCCCTCAAAATTAGCTATATTTTTAAACGCCCAAGAAATGCCTGGAGGCATCTTCAGGATCCACCAGGAGAATTCCTCTAAGCACTCTCAGGCCCGAAAGGGTTAATAACATTAAATTTTCATCGGAACACACCTTTTGACTGAAGTACAATTATCAAGTAATGACAAGACTTACCTTGGGCAATCTTATTGAAAAGAATCTGAATTCTATCGTCAAATATCTGCGGATTATCTGCTTCATTCGTCCAGGTGCTGACAGTTTGTTCTGTGTTGAAGACAACCATGTGGAACACATTCAGGACAATGGAGAACATTATGGACTAAGGAAGAAACTAACAAGGTTTGGGCTGAGTCGCCGTTCTCCACGAGTTCAAACGCGGAGCGATATTCACGATGCGAAGCGCAGTGAATATCGCGCAGCGTTTGAACGAGTGGAGAACGGCGACGAAGGGTAAACCGAGTAGCTTTCTGTATTTATCTCACCCCTCCACAATTAAATGATTGTATTCCCGTATTCATTGGTTGCCATTGTGAGTGACAACTGACGCTCTATCGAGCCGGGACTTTATTACACTTACTACTGCGCACTGATTGGTTAGCGAATTTTACGTCATAGCGTGGCGAATAATCCGCAATTCTCGTAGGGGCGTGGAAAACGAGTTCCCAATGATAAACTTATGGACATTTATTCCAGGGGTGAGATAAAATGCTACACACACAACTGATCAATATTCAGTCAGAGTGCAATAACATCAAACTCTTTATTTGTATGCTCCATTTTGATTTAGATTTTTCTTCTTTTTTTTATTCATTTAACATAAAGCCGCATACAGCTCTGCAACCTGCAGATCTTCCACTGTAACTGTTTTTTAAGAAAGAAATTTTTAAATACACTAAAAACAGAGTGCTCTGATTTTAGTTTTTTACCTAAAAATCTAGAAATTTAATTTTGATTTATGTTTAATGGACGGGAGTAGATTAATACCTCATTTAGTCAGATTGGTCTTTTTGTTATCTAAAAAAAAAATAAAAATATTTTAATCTAAAGAGAGTCAAATATAACAATGTTTCTATTCTAGATCGATGCATATTGATGCAGGAATGTCATCTGGGGTCATGAGAAAACTAGGATATATTTTTATATGACATTGATTGCCTCAGAGAGACTGAGAAAACATAGAAAACTTATTGTTATTGGCCATGGAATGGGGCTGAGTGTGTGGGAGGTTTAAACCACTGTTAATTGGTGTGAATGAGGCTCAATTTATTCTGTCTTTCTTTTACATAAGAATTTTTTTTCATAAACTGACAATGAAAACAAGGATTCCCTTACAAAATACAGGGATGTCAGTTGGGGTCAGGGATAAAAGTGGGAACATTTTCGTGTGGATATTTCTGTATAAGAGAGATCGGGAAAACTTCGTTAACATGTTAACATGTTCTTGTCGGCCATGGCATGGGGCGGAGGGTCTTTGGGGAGGTTCAAATCAATGTGCTATTGGAGTAAATGAGGCTTAATCAATATCATCTTTACTTGACAAAAGGAAAATGAGTTGCAAATGTTGAATATGAAAAAGTGGATTTCCACGGAAAAATGGAAAACTGACATCTCTGAAAATAGGAAAACTGCCATCTCTGTTGATGCTTCATCTCCTCCTTCTGACCGTACTCGGCAGATAATAACAGTTCTGATGTACACTGCCTTCATTACCCACCTAATACAGAGTGTCCATAGAAAACACATAGGGACCTTGTATCTGAATACCCGGAGCATACAGATATATCCACCTAATACAAAGTGTCCATAGAACACACATAGGGACCTTGTATCTGAATACCCGGAGCATACAGATATATCCACCTAATACAAAGTGTCCATAGAGAACACATAGGGACCTTGTATCTGAATACCCGGAGCATACAGATATATCCACCTAATACAAAGTGTCCATAGAACACACATAGGGACCTTGTATCTGAATACCCGGAGCATACAGATATATCCACCTAATACAAAGTGTCCATAGAGAACACATAGAGAGTATGTATCTGAATACCCGGAGCATACAGATATACCCACCTAATACAGAGTGTCCATAGAAAACACATAGGGACCTTGTATCTGAATACCCGGAGCATACAGATATATCCACCTAATACAAAGTGTCCATAGAGAACACATAGAGAGTATGTATCTGAATACCCGGAGCATACAGATATACCCACCTAATACAGAGTGTCCATAGAAAACACATAGGGAGTGTGTATCTGAATACCCGGAGCATACAGATATACCCACCTAATACAGAGTGTCCATAGAAAACACATAGGGAGTGTGTATGGACATACCCGGAGCATACAGATATACCCACCTAGTACAGAGTGTCCATAGAGAACACATAGGGAGTGTGTATCTGAATACCCGGAGCATACAGATACATCCACCTAATACAAAGTGTCCATAGAAAACACATAGGGAGTGTGTATCACCATACCCGGAGCATACAGATATATCCAACTAATACAACATGTCCATAGAAAACACATAGGGAGTGTGTATCACCATACCCGGAGCATACAGATATATCCACCTAATACAGAGTGTCCATAGAAAACACATAGGGAGTGTGTATCTGAATACCCGGAGCATACAGATACATCCACCTAATACAGAGTGTCCATAGAAAACACATAGGGACCTTGTATCTGAATACCCGGAGCATACAGATACATCCACCTAATACAAAGTGTCCATAGAAAACACATAGGGAGTGTGTATCACCATACCCGGAGCTTACAGATATACCCACCTAATACAGAGTGTCCATAGAAAATACATAGCGAGTGTGTATCACCATACCCGGAGCATACAGATATACACCCGTATCCACCTAATACAGAGTGTCCATAGAAAACACATACACAATTTTGACTGGTTTCAGATACAAGCGGTCGTATGCTCCGAGGAGTTGACGCGTAGTAAAATCCGAGCGTATGCGAGGATATTGCATAGAGTCAACTTTGAGGAGCATACAACCGCTTTTATCTGAAACCAGTCTATATTGTATTTATTATCCACCTTTTCTGCACAAGTGGCATGTCGATATCAGTTCATTTTCGTTCCGAACCATTTTTCCGTACGCACTATTTTTCCGTATGCGCCACCCGGAGCATACAACATATCCGTATGCGCCGGGTATGTCCATACATACTCCCTATGTGTTTTCTATGGGCACTTTGTATTCGGTGGATAATAAATAAGGACCTTGAATCTGTATACCCAGAGCATACAGATATGTTGTATGCTCAGGGCTGCAAAAGCCGGCGCATACGGAAAAATAGTGCGGATAACAAACAGTGCTTACCTAGATGAACTAATAAAAATACACCACTTTTACAATAAGGTGGATAATAAATACACAATATTACCATGATTTGGATCTGAGTGGCCGTATTCTCCGCGTAGTTGACGCGTAGTAATACTCCGAGCGATAACGAGGAGTATTGCGTAGGGTCAACTACAAGGAGAATACGGCCACACAGATCGAAATCATGGTAATGTTGTATTTATTACTCACTTATTTTTTAGATTTAAGCAATAAATATGATCTTTGGAAAACTTTTCAACATAGTTAAGAAGGGACTACTTTCATCTCAATGGGACTACTTTCATCTAAAAAATCCGTATTCTCCTAGGAGATTCCGGAGGTCTGTATTCTACTCAGTAGCGATCTGTAATCTTCATAGTCTTAGTATGGAGACTCCGTATTAGGTGGTAATAAATACACAATATTACCATGATTTCGATCTGAGTGGCCGTATTCTCCGCGTAGTTGACGCGTAGTAATACTCCGAGCGATAGCGAGGAGTATTGCGTAGCGTCAACTACAAGGAGAATACGGCCACACAGATCGAAATTATGGTAATGTTGTATTTATTACTCACTTACTTTTTAGATTTAAGCAATAAATATGATCGTTAGAAAAAGTTTCAACGTAATTAAGAAGTTATGTTTGGGACTACTTTCATCTCAAAAATCTGTATCCTCCTAGGAGGGTACGGAGCTCCGTATCCTCCTCAGTAGCGATCTGTAATCTCCATAGGCCTAGTATGGAGACTCCGTATCAGGTGGGTAATAAATATAATATAGACTGGTTTCAAATAAAACCAGCCATATGCTCAGAGTTGACTCTGTGCGATATCCTTGCATACGCCTAGATATTACTACGCGTCAATTCCTCGGACCATACGACCGCTTGCATCTGAAACCAGTCAATATTGTGTATGTGTGAGCACTATGTTGATAAAACTCACCTGGATAGTCCTCCGAGAAGTTAAAAGTCACCTGTCTTGGAGGAACTTTCCCCGTTGGGTCATTGTAGGTCACTGCGAAGGCATTATCCTCGAAAAGGAACTCTAAAAAAGAAAGTAGGATCATGTGCTTACTTTGCCCGTATCCCTTTTAGAGATTATTTACTCTTAGTCGCGTGATTCCAAAGCCATGGCCCACATGCGATGTGTTGACCTCGTTAAATGGTACTTGTACCACTTTCTAATACTTATATAAGTCAAACTATATATAATTATACTGATATTGTATATATATCATTTTTACACGTGGGACTTTGATATACATTGAAAACAAAAAATGTCCATATAATTAGGTATATATGAAATGAAATCTGAAATATGGGTCTCAATTCTCTTGTTCCCCATGGCATAATCAATGTTAGAACGAAGGTTTAAGGATCGAAAAGATACAAGCTCAATAAATCACCGCCTCTCCCAATGTCAGAAAATGATAATATTTTCCATATGGAATTTACTGACGATACGGTAAATCAGATACTATCAGCATCGTCAAACATTGCCTAAGATGTTATGCCTATATTACGGTTGTGGTATACACAACATTACCCCCGCCCCATAACTGTCTATGGTATTTTACTGAGCAGAGGAAATAGGATATAGACAGGAGAGGGGAGACTGAGTGCAAGACTGAGAGGGGGTAGGGTGACCCAAAATATCAGAAATTTTGTGTGACAGACTTAGGGGCCATCCATAAAATACTATACAATGAGGTGGGGGGGGGGGGGGGTCTTTTGCAAATTTCGCGTTTACTCCCTCTTTGTTCTATTGCATACAAGATTATGAGGGGGATGGTCCAAAATATCAGGAATTCTGTGTACATACCCAGACCCAACAGGGCTGGTCATACTTGCTAGGAACTGCTGAATATCAGTCAAACATTCACAAATCCTTGACTGTCAGGTAGTATTCGAAATAAGCAAAACAACAACAAAAACTTATAATTTTTCATAGTGATTAAAAAGAGATTAATCACCGGGCGGTTCTTACATTCACTTGGTAAAAGAGCAGATATATGACATATAATGATTTATCCCATCTCTCATAACCTCTATAGACTTAACATGGTGTGACTGTATGCCACGGTTATGCCATAAACTATTTGTATGCCACAGGTGATATATGAAATTGAAGACAGGTGACGGGGTAGGATAAAAGCTAAACATTACTCAATTTCATAAAATTGTTTATATGGCGTTCGTTATCTTCTGCTACAGATATCACTCAGCTCTGCTTAGTGATATCATTGAGTGAAGATACCTCATGCCATATAAACAATCATATGAAATTTTGTGACGTTTCTTGATATCATCCCGCCCCTCATATAAATCTCCATAGACTTAACATGGTGTGACTAATATTTATATGCCATTGGTGATATAGGCAATTAAAAACATGTAATGAGGTCCGCTAAAATCTAAACATCACTCAATTTCATATAATTGTTTACATGGCGTTTGTTGTCTTCCCCTACAGATATCACTCAGCTCAGTTTCGTGTAGTCCGAGAGACTCTGACTGCCTAGCAGTGCTGCGGACAGTCAGAGAGCACACCCATAGACCTCAAGGCAAACTGGTCGACCAGATTGGCACATGTCAGATCAGCGGTAGCAGGTAGAAACGGTCCGGAGTAATATCGGCCCGACATTCGCGGCAGAAAACGCAACGGCAAATAAACTTATATTCCCCATCATGAATCTAAATATAAATTTGCTGCTCGTTTTCCTCATGTCTTAAGCAGTCTATTAGTCTTTACCTGGCGCTTCTAGGTTATTTATTCGAATATTCACAGAGTTATGTTTTGCCAAGTCGTTGTCGAGGATGTTGAGGATGGGAGACCGACCACGGCCCGCCCGCACTCCCAACGCCTCTCTCCCGGGTCCGTGAGGGGAGGCGGCCGCGGACGGGCGGGCCGATATTACCTCGGGCCGTTCTTACTCGTATTCAGATCAGCAGCCGTTTTCCTTATAAATATAGGTTGAATCTTTCCGATTTTGTGATAGACAGTTTCCTGAGGCAAAATGCAGTAATTTCCTACCTTTGCATTAGTTCTAAGTAATAGAACAGCCAGCGTTTGTAAAATCCATGTCAATGCATTCTGCAGGCACCAAAAATAACAGAAGACTGGTTTCAAAAGTGCAGGAAATCCTTCACAGGGGGTTGCCAGGAACCAGCTTATCAAATATGGCCGACATGAGTTGGAAGTGTTGACATGTGGTTAAATGAGTTGTACAAAAAGGCTCCCAAAAGTAACAAAAAGGAACAAAACAGGAGTTTTATCATCAAAAAGGAATTATAAATTTCTGAAGGTAAGGGAGCATAAACATGTACTCACATTGACAGGATTACAGAGAACCAAGGAACTGATATTTTGTACTATGGGAATAAGCGGTTGTGCTCTCTGACTGTCCGCAGCACCGCTAAACAGTCAGAGCCTCTCGGACTAAGTTTCGTGATACCATTCCACGAAGACAACTCATGCCATATTATAAACAATCATATACAAATTGTGTGATGTTTCATGATAATATGTATACATGTACTGGTATATTGAATATATATATATATATATATATATATATATATATATATATATATATATATATATATATATATATATATATATATCAATCATATATATATATGAACCGTACTCATTAATCGGGAAATGGGTAGGGAGTGGGTAGGTTTAGATTCACCATCTTGTATACCGTTCTATGTTGGGGTTATTCACACTAACATGTTGTTTTTTTCTCATAGTATAGCTACATGCCCATATATAGTTTTACCTGGGTAATTCATTACTAATTGCATCAGAAATAACAATATGAATGAAATTCATTGAAAAGCACCCATTTTCACTGTTGATTTTGGTGTTTAGTTGTTGTTGTTTTTTTCCCATCAACATATACACACGAAAATTATATACATACACACAATATCTAATGAGGAGGCACGGTACACAGTTCTATAGGTTTCGTTCTATAATCTTCTCTCCAGCCTAATCGGGCATTCAATTACTCCTTTCACTTTGAGTTTGAGTTTGAACTTTCGATTGGGATAAAAATTAAAAGAGAGAAAGTCAGCACATTTTGACAGAACTACATTGTCACAGACTTCATGCGATACACTATCTATAAACCTTCGAAAGCGATTCGGGTGACTTGATTATCAGTTGACGAAAGAGGTTACCTTGAAAGGGACAGTCTTGGATTCCGCGATAGGCACATATCACCGCGGCCACATCTTGCCTCATCAACTGAAGCCTGCTTGATGACATAGTGTGGTTTCTCGAGTCACTGGCGGGCTCGGCCGCGCTCCCGCCCAACAAAAACCTCTGTTATTTTCAGCACAGTTCACATCCACAGTATCAGATTTGAGGCTCCTTTCCGTACACTGTTTATATTATGGTGTAACACTTAATTCATCACTGACACCAAGCGCTGAACCAACTGTACTGGTTGAGCAAGACTTGTGTGTTTCTGTTTCAGCGGATGACTGGGTAGAACTTCCGCTTCCGGACTTGCCGTTAGTTCGCTTTGATGCCGTAAGGTAGCGTGGCGGGTACGTTTAGCAGGTTCCCCGGTCATTCGCTAGGGAGCGCGGCGGAATTCCACACTTCCCGCGGTGCAGCGTTTGGGTGTAGATTAGACTTGCTCAAGTCTTTGATTATGAACATTCATGATTAAACCAAATTAAGATAAAGTATGTTGCGGTGTGACTGGTCTAGGAATCAATTAGACTCTAGTACAGCCCGTTGTCGCCAGGGCCAGGGCGCACAGGCTCTCATACTGGGACTGTTTTGCGCTGCCATTTTAAGGTAGAAATTCCTACCTCCGCTGGTACTAAGCTGCCCTGATTGATTTGCCAGTAACCAGTATGCTACTCTTCAAGCAGAGGTCCTAGAGTAGCTTTTACTGGGCATGTACCAAATAAATCAGCTTGGAGAGTTATAATGATTCCCAGAATAGTGCCAGAATCGTGGTATTCTCAGGCTTGGGTTTGCATTAAAGTTAGAACAGCCAACCAAGAAATCCTTTTCTCCAATCAGTGCCTAAGGAACTGGCAAATCAGAGCTGTGCTCTGTTAGACCCTTACAGACTTTAAGCAGACTAAGCGCCTGTCGGTATTCCCCCTTGTCAAACTGATACTATAAATAGAACAGCCAACCACGATATTCCTCTCACTGAAGGTGGCTGGCCAGTCAGAGTCATACTCTGTTAGACCTTCACGTACCGTAACCCGAAGGTGGCACGGTGCGTGAACGGACTAGGAATCAAGGAGAGGAGGGGTAGGGTAGGTGAAGGGCACAGGGACTGGGGCCAGACTAGGTGTACACGTGCAGGGTAGACTGGGGCCGTTTAATATCTGAAAGGATTCTCTGTCAGGACTGTCATTTCATAGTTCTGGGACTGTCATAGGAAGGACCACGTTGAATGAATATGGAATGTCCCTTCAAAGGACAGGGAGAAGAACGGAGACTTGAAAGGTCCTTCCAGGCTGTTTAATGAAGCTGTCATTGTCCTGACCTCAATCCTGAAAACTATTCTTTTGGAAGGACATCTTAATGTGTCATTTCATAAGCTGGTAGCCCAACTAATCAATATATAATTAATGTACTCGCTTAAATATTATTATTCAGAGTTTCTAACAGTTATATGTAAATTATACATTTATTCGCCATTAAATTATAAGAATAGATGGGCTGGCTTTTTTGGGGTTTTTTTAAAATAAAAACAACAACCCAACAAATTTGGATTAGTCTGAAGTTTTAACCCAGGACCTTCTGATTCCCATTAGTTTTAACTCGACAGCCTCACCTGCACCTAACACAGACACATAAAAAACAAATCACAGGAAGGCTTGCATCATGAGGTCAAGAGAAGGACAATAAAATGTGGACACCACATATTTACCATGATGGCTCTCCCATCCTGGTCATCGTCCCCCCAATAGCTCTCTCTTCATTGTCCTTATCCATTTCACTTTCCCCAAATATGATGCGGCCCTCACTGGCTACAGTCCATGCATCCTACCCCTCCACCTACCCCACATCACCCTTCCTCGCGGGGTATAGAATGGATTCTTGGGCCTGCCCGAGGAAGGGTACATTCAGATTTAGTTTGGAGCATTACTCTGATTATTTATTAAATGTTCATATCAAAGACTTGAGTAAGTATCTGGAGGGGGTACCAGCCAAGCTTAACACTTGCATACATCCCTTCAACCTGTTCCCATTCGAGTTTGTATAGTGTGTTCATATACTGGGAACAAAAAGTATATTCAAAATGGTGAATGAGCATGGACAGAAAAGAAATAATGGTTTGTGATTGACCGTCATTTACTATAACCTAATTGGTACCAGGACAATCAGCCAGTCCTAAACCTGTGGGGTCCAAATATATCAGGCACTAGTGGGTCGATGTGAGGTATTTCAGTTTAAAGTGATTGGTCATGGTCAGCTGTGAGCTCTTCTGAGACTAAAGAAGAAACCAACAAGTTTTGGTCAAAGTCGTCGTTCTCCACGAGTTTGATGCGGAGTGATATGAATGAGGCAACAGCCGAGTGAATATCACATAGCATTCAAACGAGTTGGAGAATGACTTCTTTGACCAAAACGAGTTGCTTTCTGTATTTATCTCACCCCTGTTCACACTAAAAGAATGGACAACAAATAGGATATAGACCATGGAGAACGGACTGCAATACTTGAAGGGGCATGGAGAACGAGATCCCAATGTTATGCCTATGGACATTTATTCCAGGGGTGAGATAAACTAGGATACTGGCCCTCTGCGCCCTACCAATGCCACAGAGTTGGCACGCAGATAGGGAAGGGTTAAGGGATCCATAACAAAACTTGGGACACATTCTAATTCTGGTGTTATCTTCTTTTATATAACCATTGTACATTCTGTACGAACTAATTACTAATTGCTTGTATTAGTATCCGAACTACACTGTGTTGAAAACTTGAGTAATCTGCCACAACTTCTGACTAAACGTGTGTTGTAAGACCTGATTTATGTAAAATTGTAATACTGCAATCGTATTCAAACCAGCCTTATAGGCTGAGCAGTTCGCAATATTGAAAATTTAGAAGAGAAAGGGGGGAAGGGGAAAAAAAGCTATGTAAGGATCCTGTGTAACCTGTCTATGTAAGCTCTGTGTCTGAACAACTCACTATCGGAGACTCAGATGATAAAAAAAACCCACCTCTAGTCAGCGTAACAGAGCATATTTTCCGACGCTCACCTAGAAGGACCTGCATCATAGAAATGTACATACATGTGTGGTGGTCCCGCCTGACTCGCAGGGTGGAAGACCCCTTTCCGGAACACTAGTTCCCGGCGGGATCCCACCCTACGAACAATTCCCCCTAAAGACAGGGGGAACCAGCCTATATTTTGGATTAAAAACAGGGCAACTGTTAAAAATCATGAGGCCCAAACAACTCATATGAGTTGGCGAATATTGTTATTCTTAATTGAGCTTCACAGACAATCCATCGGTTTCTTTTTCAGCTCTAAACCACTTTATAATGTGAATCCACAATTGATTCGACTGCCCCTTGAAATGGGCAAATATGAGCGGTTTTGAGTTTCATGAATTTTGAAAGTTACCCTGTTTTGAATCGAAATATTCGCTGGTTTCCTTTTTTAATTTTTTTAATTATCTGAGACATTGCACAAGTACATTCGGCATGTGAAGATTTTCTTCGATATATTCCGAAAGGGACCGGAAACTTTTTTTTATGAAATCGGACTCTTGTGGAATCAGTACTTTATTAATAGGGACACATCCCTTACACCTAAGTCACGGTTCATGAAAATAAAATATAACAACAACACTTTTTATAAAGATAGAATTTTTTATTGGAAATATCTGTTCAGACCCATTTATACCAGCTATACGCTAGCAGCTCGCCTGACAGAGCTTGAAATAGGATTTGGCTCTGTCCCAACACGGATGTGAATTTACATAAGATTCTTTCACTTCAGTATATATATATCTTGTTGGAAATAAGTAGATCTTCAGGTCACATGAATGTTTACATCTGACTCTCCCCTGGCGGGAGATGTGTTGGGAAGGACTGAGAGGTGATGGAGGAGGAGGAGGAGGATGGAATGCTCAATGTTCAATGCTAACTTTGCTGTCAGTCCACGAGAGGCTAGCGTCCACACGCACACGACGGGGAACCCACGCATGCGCACTGAGAAGATCGGAGGTGGCCAGTGAGTGGTTATCTAGACTGGTTCCCTGCCCCAATCAACAATGGGACAGGTACCGCCCAGCGAGAGCAACATGGATTGTAGTACGTCCCGATGTCGCCAGGGCCAGGGCATACAGGGTGTGGTCTGTGAATGCCTGTTACCCATGATGCACCGGAAAAAATGGTGGGCGTTACCTGGCCTAGTATGTGAGTGAACACATAGGCCAGGTTTCCAGGCTAGTGGTCACTCCCATAGGGCAGAGAGCTATTGTGTTATGGAGGCAGCCATCTTGCCCCTGACGCCACATAATACACCAAATGCGGGTATCAATGAATAAAAAAAACAAAAAAACAATTTTCTGCTTGGCATAGAGGGTTAGCCTCATCTCATGATTGTCAATTGATTATAACAACTGAAAAGTTTAAAACAGCGGTTGTCTTCCGGTTACAGTGATGTTATCTGGCGGATGATGGTGGAACTAGCAATCACTCTGTGCCCTATTGCCTAAGATAGTGCAGCATAGACACTATTGTGGGGGCAGGGAGCAGGGGGTGATACACGTGTGGCCATCCACAATTAAAATATCTTCGCAAAACAAAGTCTCTTAACTCCATTTACAAAGATATGCATGGAATCTTGTTTTACAAAGACCAGGCATGTTCAAAATCCAACCCTACACAAATTATGAGATAAATAGTATGGGGCACATAATTCGTTGTAAATTAAGCCATAAAATAGTGAAGAAATAGTGGCGGTAACATCCTTGTCATTTGGCAGCTCGTTATAACTATAAGCACAGTTCACGGTTTTGTACACGTTGGTAATTGATTTTGGGGGAGGGTTACCGAGACAGCAGACATTCATTGTATAAAACGGGCCCAGGGACATACACAGCAACACTTGTCCTCTTTCACAAATACTTAAGATACAATAACAAACCAGTAACCAGATAATTCAAAGATGGCCCACTCACTGACTCCACTACACAGTAGCAGTTCTAGATGAAACTCAATGCAATACTCTACATAATAATAATATACCGTCGGGATTCCCACCACTTGTCACAATACTGAACACCAATACGGTCAGATTTTGAACATGCCAGCATGAGAATGTTATACTTTGATGAATGATATCTAGTTATCACTGTGATGTATCACGTTCTTTCTACAACTCGGTGTTCTTGCCCTTCTTTGCTCCCTTCTTCTTGCCGTCTTTTGTAAAATGCGTGAGACCGTCCGTGGCTTCACGGGCAATATATTTCACGAAATCATCGACCTCGCGGCCACCTTCGTATTTCCTTGGCGAGTCCTTGTTGTTCTTAGTGGCGAAAAAGAGTGTGGGGAACCTGCAATAAAACATCAATGTTGTCAGTTGTTTGGGTAGTTTAACGTCCAATATGTTTAATTGTTAGACTTAGTATGGTGGATTTTTTTTGTTCCAGTGGAGGTTATTATATCTCCGTGGTAGGAAAAATCTATTTAATAGACTTTCTTTGGGTTTGAAGGTGATCGAATCTATGTGATGAATTCAGGTAGAAATCTCACCCCTACACATTTACTGAGGTGAGAGTTCTTTTAGTTCCCACACCACATAGACATGGTATGAGAATAATTGGCCTTTGATATAGCAGTAAATCTACCACTCGGGGTGAAGGAGAAGAGTGGCTGCAGTGGGACTCAAACCCGCAATTATTTTTTTTTAAAGCTTTTATTTATACTGGAGGAACAGGTTAGGCGAACTAGCACCTATCTTCCACCCTCTCCAGTTTTGTTCTGTTTTGTGCGTCCATGCCCATCTAGTGGGCTAACATGACGTGGTTTAACATAATGAGATAATGCTAAGTATGATTTAGTATCACAACAAATGGGGTTACAAGTCCAGTGCCTTAACCACTGAGCTAACTCTCCACCCCCATAAAGCATCAATGGGTCATTACACATAATACAGTGAAAGCTGAAGTAAAACTAATAATCTAGGCACACATTCAAAGATTTTTTATTTGTGGTTTAACGTCCCAGGGGTCCCTGAGGGTAAATAGGGACCAACGCGTTTGGGAAATAGATTAAAATTTAATGAGCAAAGTTGGAGTTTACGAAATCAGCTTTTGTTTGTTTCTTTGGTTTAATTTAATGTGCAGTCAACCATTATAGGCAATTACCAGAATTTCTCAAGGTTCTTTTACACCACACCACATAGACATGGTATGAGAAGGATTGGCCTTTGATATAGCAGTAAATCTACCACTGCTGTGGGTGGGACTCGAACTCACAAAGTCCTACAACCTTGGGGTTACAAGTCGAGTGCTCTAAGCACTGAGCTAACTCCCCACCCCCCTACTCAGCACCTGTCACGCAGAAATATATAGCATATATCACGAAACTCTTTAAGTGAACTATGAACGAGGCTAGGTTATCTATAGCAGCTACTTCTTATGTGAGGTTGATATGGAATAAAAACAATTGCAAGCAATGCCTCACTGTGAGGAATCTAACTGAAAATTACCGAAAACGATGTTTCTTTTGCGCAGTCTCCCTTAAAAGACCCACGAGCTACACTATAATGCAGACAGTGTGATAATTGATGACATTGATTCTGTTTCATCTGATACTTACCCAGAGACCTGATAATTCTTAGGTACATCATTAGCAGTAGCATCCATCTTAGCGATGACAATATCGGTTTCAGCTTGGAGCTAAAAAAATAAAACAAAACAATCTCAATTATTCGTAAAATTGATTTTCGATATAAGTTTCTGCAAAATTTAAATCACATGTGTATGTATAAGAGACACCTACAGGAAACGTTAAGTGCTGATTCCACCAGCACAATTCTTTTTGCCTGGCAGGGACGATAGTGTCTCGCGGTACCTTGCTAGATCTTGCTGGATCGTACTAAATCTTGTAAGATTATTACACCTGTGTGTGAAGCCCCTATTATCAGTCACGGGGGTCTATTCCACTGCTACAATCCAGCCAGCAGTCTCACACGATTCATCATGACCTAGCAAGCTTAGATCACACGTCCTGGTGGAATCAGAACTTATGTCTGACTTCATCCATAAAGGGGCAATTCGTCTGTATGAATATGGGTCTAAAGTGCTAAATATCTTCCAATAAATGAGCAGGAGTGGGCATCAATGATCTACAATACATGTGTATCGGTTCTTAGGGACCAGAGACCATTTAACTTTCGGCATCAATCCCAGTAAGGCATCAACACTAGTGATTCAGTATTACGTCCCTGGTAAGTTTCATCATCTGCCGAGAGTTCAAACAGCACACTATCTTGGTTGAGAAGGGGGTCGGAGGGGTATCGGATATAAAAATACTGATATGAAATGCTTAGAAAACAGTCGAATCTGCAAATGAGGAATTACCACATTAACGTTTGTATGCAACTTGTTGTAGATCCAACTTCTATACAAAAGAAAATGCTACCACGTCTAGTTGCAACTAGTGGGATACTTTTCTATTTGGGACTTTTTTTTAACCACAATAATAAAGCAATTTCCAAAATATGTGATGTGTTTTGGTGAAGTTGGGTCAGTATTTCTCGTAGATATTTCTCTATAAAATGGAGGTTGACATCAATCCCAGTAAAACTTAATCAAAACTCATGTTCAGGATTACGTCCCTGGTATGTTTCATCATTTGTCATCCACCAATTTATATCATCCTTACAGAAGCAATAATTGCAGAAAATTAGACACTAGAGTAGGATGAAGGAAATGTATCGGATATATATATTATTCTCTCACAGTTCTAGTCTCAACATACAGGGATGTCAGTTGGGGTCAGAAAATAAAGTGGAAATATTTATCTTTCAAATCAAATATGCTGCCTCCGAGGGACCGAGAAGACATAAAAAATATATACTGTCAGTTACGGTATGAGACTGAGGATCTATGGGGAGGTTCAAACTACTGTTCGTTTTATATGATTGAGGCTTAATTGATATTAACTTGCTTTACACAAGAAAAAATATGAAGATGAAAACATGGATTTCCAGGGAAAACTGGTATCTCTGAACACAAGTTTAATCATTTTTCGTTTATGAAAAAAAAAAAAAATTCTTTACCTTCTCTCCCAGCTCTTCGAATTTAGGGGCCAGGTTTTTGCAGTGGCCGCACCACGGTGCGTAAAACTCGATGAGAACATCTTTGGTTGGGTCGTTAACAATCTCCTCGAAGTTCTCAGCGACAACGACCTAGAAGAACAAAGACAATTTCAATGAGCAAAAGGAGCGAGAAACCTCTAATGAAAGCAGGAGTTATTTAAATCTGACCAGAGTAACTTATTATCATGATGCCCGATTTATTATGTCCTTATTTCACACAAGAAAAACCCCACAAAAAAAAAATGAAAACAAGGATTTGCTTGGATAATAGGAAAACTGCCCTCTGGTATTATGTCCTGTTTGGAAAGTATCATGAAACATCACAAAATTTCATATGCTTCTTTATATGGCACAAGTTGCCTTGGCAGAATGATATCACAAAGTGGAGCTGAATGATATCTGCAGCAGATGACAACAAACGGCATGTAAACAATTATATAAAAAAGAGTGACGTTTAGATTTTATCCTATCCTCACATGTTTTTACCATGGCATATAAATATTTTATGGCATAACCGTGGCATACAATCACACCATGTTAAGTCTATGGAGATTTATATGAGGGGCAGGATAAATGGAGGGATGCCCTGATGCATGTCTTAAAATTAATTGAAATAAATAGATATATATATGAGGTAGTACCTTGACGGGCCCGTCGTTGTTCTCAGGCACAGGCTCTGACTTGAGGTAAGGTTTGAGGTTTCCGTCGAGGAGGTTGTTGACGAACTTCTCCAGGTTGTCCATGGAGAACTCCTCCTTCATGGCGTACTTCTGGTCTGCGGCGTCGCGGGCTGTCACGATGGGCTTATCAGCTGGCGCGTCGATACCGAACTCAGACAGCTCGTGGTTGAACTCGTCCTTGTTGGCAATGGCGAAGTAGACCTTCTTGCCGCTATCCACAATTTTCTTTCCTACTTTCATAACACTGCAAGAAAGGAGATTATGAATTGAGGAAGGCAGGGATATCAGTTGGGTTCATAAAAAACAGAGGAAATATTGTATCATGTGGAATTTACTGCCCTGGAGAAAGTGAGAAAACATGGAAAACACACTGTTATTGGCCATGGGATAGGGCTGAGGTGTGTGGGGAGGTTTGAACCACTGTTTATTGGTGTGAATGAGGCTCAATTAATTCTCTTGATACAGGGGTGAAAGTTGGGACTAAGGAAAATAATCGGAAATCTCAAACCCATAAAGAAGAAGAATTTTTTTTTTTTAAGAAGAAAAAGAAAGAAGTATTTTATGAAATTATACAAGAGGCATTTTATGAAATTATACAAATTTAGTCATTTTCTTCAAAATTTCAGAAATCCGTCAATTATCAGAAATCTGCATCCTTATGGTTTAGCAGGTATGTCTCAACAAAACCTACCGGTTTCTCCAGTAGTTAGTTCCCTTGGCGTTTAAGTCGTAGTTGACGTCGTAGAAGGCGGTCACCAGAGGCTTCTTGAACTGGTTCTGGTTGCCCATCGTCTTCTGTCCGCACAGTCCATGTCTACAAAATAAACACATACCAGTGAGCTTATTGAGTAGAAAACGAACGAGAGTTAGTAGTGTTAGTGTTTATTGCAGAAACGATAGGTCACAAATTACTGTGCGAAGCGTTAGCCGAGCGCAGTGAGAAGCAGACCTGACATGAGTGAAATAAACACTACTGACTCAGTTCAGTCAAGTATTCATCCTACCCCGTCTCCAATAATTCATTTCTTACGTGCGTGCAATAAATAACACTTTAATGCACGCTCGCCCGAATACAGACAGCCAATGTTAAGCCTATGGAGTTTTTTAATAGAGGTTGGAAGATAACGCTGTTCTTTATACCCTTTATATACAATACTAAAATATCTAGAGCATCAACATATTCAAAACATTTTCATAAATTGTTGTAAGAAGACCGACTATCAAAGATTACTCACAACTTGTTCAGAGTTTATAGATTTTTTTGTTATTGTTATCATTCATACAATCTTTTTAATTCTAGTTTGATTATCTTTTTTTTTTTTTTAATTAGAGCAAGCTCGTTCTTTATTTCACATCAAGTCTTATTTTCTAACATGAAGGTTCATTGAGATAGGAAATTCGATTCATCAGTACAGTGTTGTTCACCTAAGTGTATAACATTTATATTCTGACGGTATGTCATCTTACGCTTATCGATATTGTTGTCTTTACTCTGAATTCTATATTTATGTCAACTAATAATATATCAATTATACTGACCAATATTGTACCTATATCTCCACTTTTGGTGGACGGGGTAAATGGAACATACAATTCTATCAGCGATGATGGGCTGCTCTTTTTTTTTTCTTTTTTTTTTTTTAGACATTAAAGATGTTAACCAAACTTTTGGACGGTGTGTTACTGAACTTTGAAGGACGGATATAGTTTGATTATCTTTGTCCAATAGTTGTCCTACATGTGTCGGCAGATGAACTGCTTTTGTCACAGACCTTGGGTATAATTTTCATTAATTATACTAGAAGTGAACATTATCGATCTACCGTGGTATGCTATGGTTGCATTATGGCGATAGGACAGGTTAACAATAACTATAAAATCAGGGATGTCAGTTAGGTTCAGGAAAAAAAGTTTTTCCTGTGAATTTTTCTGCCTCGGAGAGACCACAAAAAACTTGGATAATATATCCTTGACGGCCATGGCATGGGGCTGAGGGTCTGTCGGGAGGTTCAAACCACCGTTTTATTGGTGTAAATGAGGCTGAATCAATGTAAAAAAAAATTCTTGGAGACACTTCTTTAAATATGAAAGACACTTCTTTAAATATGCGTTTTGGAATACCCAAGGTATTGTGAAAGAGTATAAATACCATGAAGAAAATACCTCAATAATGAATCAATATTATCTTTGTTTGAAGCAAGGAAAAGTAATAACATATACTGGATATAAAAAAAAAGTGGATTTCCACGGTAAAATGGAAAGCTGACGTCTCTGAAGTAGACCACTCTAACAAGACGAGAGACTTACGCGTTGTCATTAGCCCAGGTCTTCATCTTGTAGAGAGTGGCGTCGCCGTGGTAGGTGATGGTCGCCTCCTCAAACTTGCTGTGGAACTTCTTGGGTCGGAAAAGGGTGATAACGCTGTCGGGAACAAACAAAAACAATAATGTCAGTTAGGGGTCATGAAAAAAAGAGAAAATATTCATGTGGAATTTACTGCCTCAGAGAGGCTTAACAAACATGGATTACAAATTGTCTTTTTTTTGCGTCATGGACTACAAATTGGGTTGTTGTTTTTTTTGCGTCCGGCGTTATTCCTACATCTCATTAGTCTGGAATACACATTGTTATTGGCCATGGGATAGGGCTGGTATGTGCGTAATGGTTTGAACCACTATTTATTGGTGTGAATAATGCCTAATTCATTCCCTCTTTGTTTTTATACAACAACAACAAAAATATAAACTGAACATGGAAACAAAGTATTTCTTGGAAAGTTGTAAAACTTTCGAGAGTTCCCGGAAAAAATGTGTTGCTTTAGAAACTAAAAAAAAATACAGGGATAACAGTTGGCGTTCAGAGGAAAAAAAAGTAATATATTTTTCACGTAGAACTTGATGCCTTGTGGAGATCAAGTAAACATGGAAAACAAGTCATTTTCAGCCACGGCATGGGGCTGTGGGTATGTGGGAAGTTTCAAACTACCGTTTTATGGGCATGAATAATAATTCTTTATTGTTTAACACAAGGACAAATGATTCATATACTGAAAAGAAAAGTGGATTTCCATGGAAAAGTGGAAAACTGCCATTTCCGGAGAAAGGAAAATAAATTGTTGTACTTAGTTTCCATTCTTTGACTAAACAACCGCTAATACTTGGTAACTCTGACTTTACTTTGATATGGATGACACTCAACTCTAGCATCAAAAAGTCCACTTACTCCTTTCCGTATTTCTCAAGAGCCTCAGAGTTGAAGGTGTGTCCGAATCTGAAGTCCTCGTTCAAAGAATCGGCCAACTTCTGGAACTGCTTCTGCAGATCGCTGCCCTCGGACTCGAAGAAACCTATCACAAATACAACAGGCATACACGTCAGTGTACATAAAGAATATACGGATAGATAGGTGGGAAATAACGAGATGATGATAAAGTAAAAAAAAAAACCATAACCTAAGGACTCTACAAGCAGTGTACTACAGTAGGGTTTAGCCATAACCTAAAGACCAACCGTCCACCCGCTAATAAAGTACCTTCTTCAGTATGTCGCTATAATGGAAAACAAACACCGCGAGTGGAGACAATTTGACATTTTGTGTGTGTTACAGTTATATCCCTGTAATAATCTAATACGTACAAGATGGAGAAGGGGTGGCGGGGGCCAAATCTTTGCGTACATACAGTAAAATCCTGCTTATGGGGAAACCCTCAGTTCCTAACAAAGTGACCCCTTAAGCAGGGTGTCCCCTTGAGCGGGGTTAAATATAAGCTCTTAATAGAGGGGAAAATTTCTGTTCAGAGAAAATTGCTCCTTTAAGCAGGGTGTTTGAAGCGGGTCGTCTACTTAAGCGGGGTCCCCCTAAGTGGGGTGTACCAGAGGCGGGGTTTTAGTTTAGACTAGCGACTTCGTAGAGTTCGAAAAATATAGAAAAATGAAATAACAGACTGCCTATAGTGGGGTTTGAACTCCCGGCGTTCGCATTCGCAGCCGAAGACTCTGCTGACTGCTCCACAAAGATAGGTGCTGTCGTGTGGTCAAATACTTAGGCTGTTGGTGGGTGAGGGAATCACAGGAGTTTCGAAAGGGGTACCAGCAAAATTTTGAGATCGCATTGGTTTCTCACGAGAAAAGTAGATCAGAAAACTACAATATTAAACTTTGATTTTGGCATGGCTCGAAATGAATCATAAAAGAAGAAGTTTGTCTGAGTATAGTCCCACAAAAAAGAAGAACAGGTTCGAGTTTTTCACTCTCGTGGGCCTTCAGTCTCCAACCCTAGGTCGGGTTCACTCTGTCTCTATGTGCGGGAGACTCTTCAAGCGGATAGTACCGAAAATTACACGTTTTATATGTGGTAGGTAATTATGGATGACCCCCCAATTCTCAAATAAAAATTATCATTGAACACAAGTGACAGAGAGATTACCATAAAATCATTTCTCATGAAAGATGCGTCTTGTATCAATAAACTTTTCTTTTCTTTTTCTAGCGTAAAAGGTTCCGGTTCAAGGTGAAGAGACAATAAACTTTGCTGCTCTACGCTTAAATTTGATGGCCAGACAACTACTTACTTTTGATGATTCTCATAGATGAAACCGTATGAACCTTTGAGGCCACCACAGGCCTCATAACATACGTCAGGGCCCATAAACAATCTATTGACACAGTCGTCATCGATACATATGCCCCGACAACAGAACGAAAACAAATGTCGTCCATAATCGACATTTTGCTTTTGATTGGCCGAGAGAGGTCACGTGGTACAAAACTATAAAAGGGGATGACAGCTCAAACTGTCACCCACATCGCGGTTGCTGCACCTATCGTGTAGACTATAGATCTAGCCACGTAATATTTGATTCCAGACAACTACTTACCAACAAACATAATGTCCTTTCCTCCGAGGAATTTCTCGACCTCTGCGGCAGATTTCAGTTCCTTGGAGCTGGGTCCAGCCTTGGAGCGCATCGTTTTGACGATACCATCTAGAAAGGAGGGATACAAGAGCCGTCAATTACTGAGGATTCAGTTGGGATATATTACAAGCATAAAACTATTGTTGTCTTTTTAAATCTATTTTTTTTTTTTTTTTTTTTCCCCTACATTCATTGTCTTTTTAAATCTAAGTAATACTGAAGTGGTGAAGTAGTTGATGATCTGAGTGCTCTATATCGAGGTAATGTAACACTGAACAGTAACGCGTGGACAAGGGTACATCAAGAATTAGCATTTACATCTATGACACACGCTTCAATTAGAAAAAAGAGAAGTTTTAATCTTATGTATAGATTTCTATTGGAGAGATTTCACAAATAATGCTATCTATTTATATTCATATCTACAATTACTCTGGCGAGGGGACATATAAATCTGGCTCTATATATATTTTTTTTTTATAAATAAAATGGTATTGCTTAACAGTGTTTGTAACATGTATTATGTTAGTAATCAGGCTATGAAACAGTGGGAAACAGGATATGGAGGCAGGTAGAATACGATGAAAGTCAATGGAAGCAGAACATCAAGTAGACAAATACCACCACCATAGTACTATTATTCAGAAAAAGGAGATTCTAAATGAGAGGCTTGTGGGAGAACAAATTCTCTTTTCTGTCAGTTATAGATTATTGAAAAAAAAAAAAAATCGAAATGAGAGGTTACTTTACTACCCGGTGGGGTGATATCGATCGGTATTCCCCTTCTATCATATGTACCATGGGAGTTTTCCTACAGAATTGCCTCACAACCAAATCTACGAGGAGAGGAACTATTGGGGCTATTTTTAAACAGACAAGCTCAAAACTAACAACCATAAACTTTTAAAGATGGGGTTTCCTCAAATCAAAATGGCCATTACTAGATTCTACATCTTGCCTGCACCTAATGATTGAGTCAATTTCTTACCAGCCTTGCGAGGGCCGTTATACTCTTCAGACATTTCACCATTTCTAAATATTTGCAGAGTGGGGAAACCTCTGATCTGGTTCTTACTACAGACTTCCTTTGCATCTGCTGTGCAATCCACCTAGAATGAATGTTAGCATTTTAGGCATGTGTTAGTCGTAAGTGCATGTCCTATATGGGATTTAGCATGATCGACGCTAAATTACTCCAGACAATGAATTGAAGCACCTGAAGCCAACCTGCACTAAATATCAACAAGAAGAGGGTAAAGCTCTCCAGTGATGACTGGGTTTGTACATTCTTCATCATCATCACATTTTATCGTAAAACTGGATGAGTTTTAATCTTGGCCACCGTATGCCATGACTAGAGTTTGGCATAGTGACTTCATGAGGCGAAGCCGAGTGAGGTCCGGAGCCAAAACTCCAGGAGTGGCATGCCGTGGCTAAGATTAAAATGAATCAGGTTTTGATTTTATCCTACCCCATCTCCTAGATTTTGGAATATTACGTGATAACAATTCTGTATGCCACTAGTGGCATACAAAACTCCGTATGCCAGTCAGCGTGGCATACGGAAACCCAATGTTAAGCCTATGGGATTTTATATTAGGGGTAGGATAATAAATGGTGTTGCACTTTGTTTCCCCTCAAACTCAATAATGTATCGACGTAAGAGTATTTTTCATACTCCGCAGTAAGGAGAAATAAGATAAGAGAAAAATATCAAGTAACAGACAGAACTTTAACCTAGATATCACAGATGTTAGTTGAAATCAGTGTCTGTAAAAGTAAGTGGAAAAGGGATAACATGCAGAATCAGTCCCCCACAAAGAATATGATATTTGGCGCATACCGACAAATGAATTCCTTGTACTGATAATCATGATTAAGTGCTGATTCCACCGACATAATTTAGTTTGCCTAGCAGGGTCGGGCAGAGTCTCACAGCAACTGGCTGCATCTTACTCAATCTCGTATGATCATTACCAGTGCGCGCGGAACCCCTTTTATCACTCACAAGGGGCTATTCCACCACAGCGTTCCAACCAGATATTCTCACAAGATTCATCCCGACCTAGCGAGTCAACAAATCAGCCATGCTCGTCCTATACGCCCTCCAGAGGTTACTCGGCTCCCGATTATCGCCCAGGGTAAACACAAGTTCCGCTCGCGAGTGCTTGGGTACACTACGATCGCATGAACCACAGTTTTCCTATTTATATTTGAGTAACCTGAACAGAATTTCGGGTTTAAATGTAGAAATAGCTGGAATTTCCATTTCTGACATCGGATTTTCCATTTTAAGATTTATAAAAACCGTTAAAAAGCAATGATTATGGGTTACGGGTCAAGGGTCTATTACAGACTGAATTCTGGGATACCTCAATAGGGTCTATACCGTAGGTCCTGGTGGCTTGTTTGTTTATTTGTGGTTTAACATCCCAGGGGACCCTGAAGGTATATTGGGACTATCAATGATTTAGCTTTTCACTTTTGTAGACTTATTTCAGTCAATTCTTTTCAATGTTTTAAAATATCTTATATACAACCAAAGAGATTTGTCTCTTTCAAAAACATGATATCTTTCTTGGGAATAGTTTCAAACAACATTTTAATGTTGTTACTGTTTTTCAAGTAGTCCTGGTGGAATCAACACTTTATTCTTTCGCTTTCAAGATTTTGATAGTTCGAATGTCAGCCAAGATACGCCAAATGATACATATTCACAAGTGTGGCTTGATATCGGGTTAAGAAAGCATGAGCAGTATCAGTGAAGCAGCTTAACATGCACAGTAAGCTTAACAAGCAGGCAAAGGGTGTCTTGTACACGTATTTACGCCAGACGTAAATACCACGTCCAAGCTCGTCCTCAGGAGACGGGCCTACCTGAAGACCGGGGGCCATTATAGTCCTCCGCAACCTCTCCATTCTTGAAAATTTTCAAGGTAGGGTAGCCGGATACCCCATGTTTACTGCAAATTTCTGTCTCGGCTGTACAGTCAACCTAGAACAATTCACAAAATAATACAATACCCTGGGTTGCGACCAATAAATAAATAAAAAAGTACATGAAAACTTTTAAGATTAATCGGCACAGGAGGGTAAAACATTTGCATAGGAATGGTACAATAGAAAGACCCTTCCTCGTCTTGGTAAGTCTTGATAACAATTGAAAATGAGTCATTTCCTCTTTTACCAAAGTTAGAACATTCTTTCTATAATTTCTAAAACAAAAAACTAAAACCAGAGATGTACATTAAAAAGGTGAAAAGCCTAGCTCATATATTACTTCTCGACAATGGAGATTTTTTTTGATCGTTTGACATTTGTTTCATAATAAATTGCACCACTATCGTCGTTTTATAATAAAAAAGATCTGGGAAGATAACATTATGTTCCTTATACATGTATGACGAGGCGTTATTGTGTATATATATCTGTTTTTGCCCACCAAAAAACCACACACACAACAAAAACCATTATTTTCCTTACCTTGGCAAGAGGTACTGGAGGATCATTGTTTTTCAAAGTAGTGGCTGCTACTTCAAATTCAGGTGCAAGTTTCTTACAATGTCCGCACCTGTGAAATTAAATAAACAACAATTAGAACTGTAGTATATATCTTTACCTTAGCCTGGTATAAACGTCCATAAGCTTAACATTAGGAACTCGTACTCAACAGGCTTGCGAGTACGGTAACTCATACTCAACGGGTAATAAACAGATAAATATGTTCAGGCTAAGATAAAATCAGAAACATATTCGTGCTTGGTCTGAGTCCCCATTCACCATCTCATTTGAGTGCTTCAGAATATTCACTCGGCTATCGCCCTGTTCATATTACTGTGCAAACTTGATGGCGAAGGAGGACACAGACCAAACACTCATCAATGTCCTTCTTATTATCCTACCCCCGATATAAAATCCCATAGGCTTAACATTGAGTTTCCGTATGCTACGCTGCCTGACATACGGAGTTTTATATGCCACTAGTGGCATACAGAATTGTTATCACGTAATATTCCAAAATCGAGGAGACGGGGTAGGATAAAATCAAAACCTGATTCGTTTTAATCATGGCCACAGCATTCCACTCCTGGAGTTTTGGCTCTGGACTTCACTCGGCCTCGCTTCGTGAGATCACTATACCAAACTCCAGTTGTGGCATACGGCAGCCAAGATTAAAACTCATACAGTTTTACGATAGTATGAGCTACCTTCCCGACTCTACCTTTTAGATCTCTAGTCAGTTATATCATTAAACCACAGACTTGTATTTATATATATATCCAAGTCCGTGTTAATACCAAAGACGTCAGTACAAAAATAGCAGACACCATGGGGTCTGTCCAGCTATATATCACGGTCTTTATACTCCGACATTACCATATAGACATCGGGCTTGGTAAATTACCCACCCATTCAAAGGCTATATCATTGTATTCTTTCTGGCGATGTCAATCGATTCCAACAATAGTTGATCACCACGCATGTACTTGTGCCCGGGCCGCAGGTGGTGTGACCCAGTATCCGTGGGCGCTCATGTGTGACAATACCACAGTAACACGTGTTCAGGTGCCACATGTGGATGGGTGATTGCCGACTGGGCTCCAACTAGTGTCTGCCACGTCTGCTTGTCGATGCCCATCCCCCTTTTCCCGTTACCACTTTATTGTGTATATTAATCATCTGGGTATGTGTTAGTTATTGCTATGGTATTTAGTTCTTCTAAAAACAAATCAAAATTTCAATATTATTTCATTTTCATTTTTCCTTCTTCAAAAATCACACCTGACCTAAGGTAACTTTTAAAAGGCACGTCATCTTTTCATGTGGTTATTTTTCTGCCTGGTCTTCCTATATAATCGGTATTATGAATGTTTGGTGTTTTTTTTTTAATGAATGCTCATTTACTCTGTAGAAGAGAAATTCAGAGGCTATAAAATCAAGTAACTTCAACAAGGTTTTTAGGTGGTTTTTTTTAATTATTGTCAGTTTAGTCATAATTATTCATGTGTACGTATGTATACATACCGTTAGTTACCAGGAAAATATGCCAGATGGACTTAAAACGAATCCGTAAACATTAGATCAGAGGGTGAAAAATGCGCCTAGGTTTATGTTAAAGAAAATACATTCTCTAGAATCATTTATCCATGGTTAATTAGAACATAGGCTAATTGGGTTATCAAAGAATCTATAAACATTAGATCACAGGGGGAACATTAAATACGCCTCGGTTTATGTTCGAGAAAATGCATTCTCTGGAATTATCTATGGTTAAATTAATCATAAATGTGCGCTATAGATGAAATATGATGATTGCCTAGACCAATGTTAGTTATCTATGCAAACAACTGTACCTGGTATGTGATGAATGCATGTACATAATAGGCTACAATAGTCAACTTTGGTTATATTATCCTACCCCTCATATAAATCTCCATTGACTCAACATGGTGTGACAGGCATTGTTTTCCGCTACAGATATCACTCAGATCCGCTTTGAACATTATATCATTCCGCGAAGACAACTCATGCCATATAAACAATCATATGAAACCTTGTGACGTTTCATGATAATATTTGATAGGTTGAATAGTTAAGCCAATTTACATGGTGTCACAGCTTCCAAAATTACCCAAAAATTTGTACCCTGAATTGTACCTTACTATTTATCCCAAAAGGTAGCAGTAGTGTTGATGCCAGTGTGATCATATATAACGAGGTTATTTCTGGCCAAAAGGGGCAGGATTAAACCACCATGCATGCCATGCCAGTAACAGAATTGGTAGAGGGAACCACTAAATAAACCCCTTATTCAAACCGGTTAGTGTGATTTCACTGACGATTACCCTTAGGCCTACCATGGCATAATATAGCCTACATATTTAATGAAGGAAGTGCTTGGAGATCCCTAGCAATAGAAAATGTGCTATTAATTTTGGATGTGGAATAATCTCACAAGGCAAAACCGAGTGAGATCATATAGCAATCCAAAATGATTGGCATGTTTTCAGTGGCTTTGGATTGAGTGCGGTTTAGATTTTATCTCACCTCCATCACTGACTAATTGACTATTAAACATATTTATCTCACCCCTGGTATTTTATATCCATAGACTTAACATTGGGAAAATGTTGGCCCATTAGTCAATGTGAAGGGTGAGATATATTCAGAAACCCATTCAAGTTTAGGGTCAGAGCTCAATCCCATCTCGTTTGGATTGCTACATAATTCTATACAATTCATGTGGCTACGCCTTGTGAATTGCTATGCGATTCAAACTCGATGGGATACAAGCTCTGACCCTAAACTTTCATAGGCTTCCTCTTTAGAAACATCTCTTATTCAGGTTTTGTTTACAATACCCCATAGGCGTTGAGTACGAGTTCCCAATGTTAAGTCTATGGGGGTAAAATATCTGGGGTGAGATTAACCACCCACTCCCACCCATGTCATATCTATGGCCGTATGTCACACTGTGACGTACAGGTTATGTGATCATGTGACTAGGTATTATCGTAAAACTGGATGAGGTTTAATCTTGGCCACCATATTCCACGACTGGAGTTTGGCAAAGTGACTTCATGAGGCGAAGCCGAGTGAAGTCCGGAGCCAAAACTTCAGGACTGGAATGCGGTGGCCAAGATTAAAACGAATTAGGTTTTGATTTTATCCCACCCCTAATATAAAATCCCATAGGCTTAACATTGAGATTCCGTATGCCACGCTGACTGGCATACGGACGTTTGTATGCCACTAGGGGCATACAGAATTTTGATGATTTTCATTCATGGTTTTAATATTAAATTATTGTAGAGAGGGGTAGGATAAAATCAAAACCTGATTCGTTTTAATCTTGGCTCCCGTATGCCACACCTGGAATTTGGTTCCGGATACCACTCGGCTCCGCCTCGTGATATCACTACGCCAAACTCCAGTCGTGGCATACGGGAGCCAAGATTAAAACTCATCCGGTTTTACGATATTATCCTACCCTATCTCCTCGATTTTGGAATATTACGTGATAACAATGGTGTATACCACTAGTGGCATATAAAACTCCGTATGCCAGTCAGCGTGGCATACGGAAACCCAATGTTAAGCCTATGGGATTTTATATTAGGGGTAGGATAAATAATATTATCCTACCCCTAATATAAAATCCCATAGGCTTAACGTTGGGTTTCCGTATGCCACGCTGACTGGCATACGGAGTTTTATATGCCACTAGTGGCATACAGCATTGTTATCACGTAATATTCCAAAATCGAGGAGATAGGGTAGGATAAAATCAAAACCTGATTCGTTTTAATCTTGGCTACCGCATTCCACTCCTGAAGTTTTGGCTCCGGACTTCACTCGGCTTTGCCTCATGAAGTCACTTTGCCAAACTCCAGTCGTGGAATACGGTGGCCAAGATTAAACCTCATCCAGTTTTACGATAATACGCAACAGGCTGTCTCAGTACGTCAAAATACTTGGGAAACTATTGATCTGATATAAACCTCTGCCTACCGCATCGGGATATATCAAATCAATAATTTCACAGCGTAGTTTTGACGTACGAAGTCAGTCAACCAATTTCCGTATACTACCGTCCTCGCTCGTCTAACGCTAGGATACAACTGCATTACGCTATCTTGGGCATGATCAAACCACATGGATATCGTCTGATTTACACACAATCATGGGCACCCATAATTTACAAATAAAAGGCTTGCTGCACTGCATGTAGGCCTACGTGTAGCCTCCAAGATCACCCCTTTTCGTGGGCTTGCCGGGCTCAACCAGGAACACACACTCCCACCCCGAACTTTAAAGTTCCTGGGGGAATGGCCTAATATTTTAATGATATCATACCCAGAGAGCTGGTTGTGCGTTAACCTTTATAACATTAGTTTGCATATAGCAATGATAAATATAATGCATAGTATGTACACATGGATGATTATCGTAGTGTCACATTTGCAGACAAACTAACTTTGACGACCGAGAGAGGCAAGGAGTGTCAGAAAGCCGGCTTCTGTCACTACCGTACCGGCGAAGTCAACTTACCACGGTGCGAAGAATTCTATGAGCATAATGTCATGCTGGCTCACTTCATCCTCAAAAGTAGAGTCAGTTAAATCTAGAACATCGCTGGCCGCAGCCAGGGCGATGACAGCGAACAGAGCGTAGATCTTGAGCATGATTCCAACGTCCTAACCAGATGAATGCTGTGTGTTGTCTAGTTCACTGCAGTCAGAAAATGGCCGAGTCAACGTGTCCTCCATGCAGTGTTGTCCTCTCCTGATTGGCTGATAGGACACAGGGGACGCAGTGCCGCCGCCTAGCGTTGTGGTCGCGTTCACGGTCGGTCCGGGTAGGGCCTTTGGTCACGTTACAGCTGGCATGAGTCTTTTGGACACGCCCCGTTGAATAATCAGCTTCAAACATCCAACTCTAATTTGTGAGATTTTAAATGAGTTCCTGCTGATTTAGATTTTGGCAGGTTTATCTAGATACTGAGGCATATATGGTTACATGACCAGACAGGCTTACTTTATTTGGAATTTAAGGGCATGTCCTATAATTTACAGTGGGGCCACCTGGCGATTTTTAAATATTGTCAATGATCAGTCACAACTATTCGTTCTATTGCAAAAAAAAAACCAAAAAAACTAAAGTGAACTTTTCGTTTTGTAAAATTTATTCAAACCTGATAGAACAATGAGCAAATTTACACTAGCATTATTTGCATAGGAAATATAGTGAGAAATATGGCTTTCTTCAATTATTTCAATGACAAGGACGGTGACTATGGCTTTCGAAACTTTAATGTGCCATTGGCAACTTTTCAGGATTTCGATATAGGGCCTATCTCATCACAATATTGATTTATATGTTGTTTTTTTTTTTTTTTAATTAGTATCTTTGAAATTAGCTACATATTCTACAACGCTTAGAAATCATCATATTGAATTTCCAGAAAATTGACATGGGTTTACTTTTCAAGCTAATTTGTCCAATATGCCCTGAACTAGTAGTTTCATGTGACGGTTAGGAACTCCTGTGTTTAGGACATAAAAAGTGACCTATCTATACAGAAGCTCGATCCTGTTAGTGTGTGCACGCACTTGGAGTAAGGCTCCAGCGATATGTTCAGAGAAATCCAGAAAACAGGCACAGGCATATCCACTGAGTTACACCCAGTTAAAGGCATATCCTACGACTCATAGTGGCGCAATGTCAATCATTAGTCAAAACTGGTTTCTTGGAATTCATTCTAATTCTAAATGAGTAAATTCAATGTTTTGTACAGTTTATCCCATTTTAATAGGTAAAATAGGCCAATTTTATAAATTCGCTTGATTTGCATAGGGGATGTACTGAAAAATATGTTTTTCTTCAATTCTTAAAAAAAAGGATGGTGACCTATGATTTAAAAAAAGTTAAATAGGTATTATTCTACATATACTATGATGAAAGTGTAAGGGAAAATGACATGGGTTTTACGATGTGACACTTAGAGATCACTACATTCACTTTTTTCAGGTACCGTAAATGACATGGGTTTTAATTTTCAAGCCAAATTTTCTGATATGCCCTTTGAAGGCATATCGGGCAATTTGTCTTGAAAATTAAAACCTATGTCATTTCCCTGAAAGTTGCATATATATATGACGATGTCCAAGTGTTGTAGAACACATTTCCAATTTAAAGAAATGGGGGTCACCATCCTAGTTTTTGATATAGAGATCTATATCATGATACTATTATAATAGAATATATAGCAATTCTAAAAAGTTATTTTTTACAGAGTAAAACCCAGGTCGTTTTTCCCCCAAACGTTCACATAATATAGCAAATGTACTACATATCTAAGTTTTAAAAATCATAGGTCACCATCCTTGTTTTTGAAATAATTGAAGAAAACTATATTTTTCAGTACCGGTACATCACCTATATGAATCAGTCAAATGCAAATTAGCCTAATTCACCCATTGTGTTAAGCCAACTTAAAAAAATATGTCACAAATCCCTCATTTGGTATTAGAATAAGACAAAGTATTAGAATTAAACTGATTTGAATTGATTATTGTCAGTGTTTGAAAATCACCATGTGGCCCCAATGTGTCTAAACCCCACCCATATCCCTTTTATAAGTTATATACCCTAACTAATAGTCTATGATGCTATACATAAAAACTCAAGTCAACGGCGGACAATTAGTGATTATAGTTATTTGTGCCAGAATATTCGCTGGCTACCAATACATTTTCACGATAAGTCACAGTTTTCTCTGAAGCTGTAATATCGAGGAATCTTAATCTCCCCCCTCACCCCAGATAATAGACTCGGACGATACGGGACCTGGGGATAATTTAGGAATCAATAGCCATCTTAAAGGTTATCTCCATTCTTTTTCTTTTTTATTTAAGTGAAAGATATAAGACATATACAATCGCCTTATAGGCTTTCCTCCTTGCATAGTCAGTGCAATAATGTGATCAACGTTACAGGACAATACAATGGGAGTGATTCATAATTACGCGGTTAGCGTTTAATATAAAAGAAGGTCATGTGACGTCTGCATAACGCCCTTTGTAGTTTTCTCTATTTTGGAGCCATCCATAAAGTACGTACGCAGTATTTCTGAAGTTTTTGAGACTCTCCCGATCATGTACGCAATAGAAGAAAGAGGGAACATACACAAAATTCTTGCCCCCCCTCCCCTCAGTGCGTACGTACTTTATGGATGGCCACTTGGTATCATGCCGATTGTCTTTCACTTATAGTTCATATGAAACAATTTGCATATATGCGCCGCATAGATTGTATTGTTTAAAGTCTGATACCAAGCAATGTTTGCCATCAAACCGTGCTGGTTTAGATGTAACCAATTGTAACTTTTGTATAAAAGAAGTGTACAAAGCATTAAGAAAAAAAATGTTGACCGTGTGGGGAGAATTCGATGTGACCTGTGTAAGAATTTGCCTTTTCTCTTTTTGATAACTATTTTCTAAACCTCTCTTTTTTTATTTAATGCAAACTGTAAAGTTTCATTTCTAATGAGCTTGTACAACAAACCAGTGGAAGATCTTTCCAAGGAAAAAAACTGAGTTTTTTTTGCTAAATGAAAAAAAAAGAAAAAAGATCGGCATCTGGGAATGGAGGTTGTCGGGAAATGCCTCCTGCGTCTCCCTCCATCACGTGACCATTCACCAAAGCGAGGCCTCTGACCGTCAGGTGGCACTTTGCCAGATCCAAGTCATGCGGAACGAGTTGTTGGTGAAAGTGAAGTCAACATTAAAACGGATTCACATGACGAGGCGTATTCACATCATCACGAGATGCCGAGAACGTGAGATATTATTTTAAAAAAAAACAAAAAAAAAACCCCAACTTTTATCGTCATACTGAAATGGCATTCTCATCAGTTCCTAAAATCATGGTTTCTACAAATATTCTTAAACACATTTTCATTGTCTGTTATCACTTTATTTTCATGAATACAGCGACAAAATACATGTAATGTACATATATGATCAATAAATGAATTGAATAACAAAAAATGTTATCGGAAACTTGGTTTATTTCCTTCTTTCGCCTACCATCTAAGTATCTCAAATGCTAATAAAATAGCAGTAATTATTAATTTCGTCTTATTCTTTTTATATATACATGTATATATATATATATATATATAATTTATAGTCGTCTAACTTTCGAAGGCCTACAACCATTGAAGGGAATCGGAGTATCGTCGGTGATGGACACAACTTTCAAGCCCGCCATCTGAAGTCCCTTGATAGAGGCCTGAAAATACATCAACACAAAATTTGTTAAATGCATAAATATATATGATACGTATATAGGGCACATAGCTATTATGTTATGGAAGCGGCCATCTTGCCCCCGACACTAAACAAAACACCAGGTGGTGGGTCCAGTTATCGATGGATTTTATCAATAAGATAGTTTCTGATAAAAGGGATTTAGCCAAGTCTCAATTATCTATAGATTATGACAGCGGAAAATAGTGGTTGTCCCCCGACTAGAGTGGCGAAATCCTACAATGTCCTGGCGGATGATAACGGAATTAACAATCACTCTGTGCCCTATAATAAGACGGAATTGGCCAACTATAAGCCTTTTGGGGAACTTCTCCAGAAAAATCGGAACCCCGATTTTTCGAAACTGAGACCCAATTTTCACAAAGTGGTTGCACTACAGAGCTACCAGCATCGTCTACAAAATACAATTATAAGGCTTTGCTTCATGTGGGAGTTTTGCTTTTCTTTTAATAGATGAACAACAAGCGATGGAACCATACCATCAGAAATGAGCATTGCATAGAGGTCACGATTTGGACACAGGGATGAAAGTCGGGACTGGGGAAAAAGTCGGAAATCAAAAACCTTAAAAAAGATCAGCAAGACCCAAGTGCCGTAGATAAAGGTCAGAAAAGAACGGAAGTAGTCAGCAGCTACCACCCCGTAGTTGCCGGGGGTTACAGCGAGGCAGGGCCGGCCACTAGCGGCCGACAACGGCGTTGGTTTGACAAAGGTTCAATGAACTCTGCCTCTAAGTAGATATTGACGCTTTTATTCAATTTTCATCAAAATACTGAAAATCGGATTTCCGTCGATTGTCAGAAGACCTGCATCCCTGTGGAGAATTACTCGCTGTACTTATATACTCACCAGTCTACCTGCGCCAATACCCTGCACCACCACCCGCACTGAAGTCACTCCGCGTTTCACGGCTTTCTGAAATGGAAAAAAGATACCTAATGTATTCACTGAGAAGAGTAAATCTATATTTCAAAAGCAGATTAATGAGACGTGGCAATAACACCTCTATGGCAACTCCATGAAAAAAAAAATTCAAAAGCAGTAAAACCGCCTAAATGTAACTGAAACGTATTCTATGCAATTTCCAAAATATCTACATGATTTTCTTTCATTGATGCCCTTTAAGATCGTCAAACTTTTTATTAATGTTGAACATCTATTAGGACCTGCCTAAATCATTTGTCTACACTGGAAAAAAATAAATGGTTGAACATGTACGCGATTTATCTCATTCAAATTAGAAACTGTCAGAGTTATAGGTGAATCTTTGGCAATTATCTTTACAGGTTCCTTTGATAAATACCATTATGCGCTCTCGTTTATGAATGTTTTGGGAAATGACCAACGAACCACACATCCAACATAAATTTTGTGTCATTGCTTTTTTCGACGCTTGTTTTCTATACATCAGTCTATTGTTGATAATTAAAGAGCCATTTGCATACGTTTCAGCCAAGAGGTGTGGCCTTCATCAGGGCTGTAGTAGTTATTCATGAAGTTGTCACAGATGGTAAATCTGTACAACTGTATACTTACCAATCCAAGCGAGAGGCCTGTGGCCTGTGCGGCGACATTTGTGCTCTTTTTGACATGTTTGAAGCCTTCTCTACCCTAAAACATAGATGAGAAAATATATCCAGAAAGTTGAGAGCGGTCTACATGGTGGCAGTAAATCAATTCATCAGAAACTATGGCTACTGCATTTGGGCCATATGAACTGTTAGAAATAGAGGCAAACTATTTTCCGGTGAAAGAAAGTCAAATTTTCGAGTCAAATTTACGAAAGATTTCTATCCGAGGCCTTGAGGGGACACCTTGAACGCTCATTATTGAAATATCTTATAGATATTAACCAATGAAAGATATAAGCTGGTATTTTACTTACACAGGAATTTCTTGTTATAACTTTCGAACCTGAAATATGTAAAAACACTAAGTTAATTGTTCGATGCTTTAGAATCCTTTAACGGCATATCGGAGAGTCTGAAAATCAAAACCCATGTCATTTTTCTGAAATAGAATATATGCTGATCTCAAAAGGTAGTAGAACTCATATATAACTAACAAATTTGGGGTAACATTGCTAGTTTTTTATTTATAGATTGACATAATGATATTATAGTAGAATATATAGTAATTCTAAGAAGGTAGTTTATCACAGTGAATATCTTAAATTCACCAGGTGGTGAATTGCAGGATATGCCTTTAAATATAATAATTTACTGGCTTAGGAATAACGTTTGTGTTCTTGAAAATCGTCGGAGTCATCTGATTTATTTGAGTATAATGGAGTTAGTCTTTCTTCTAGCATTTGGATACAATAATTTAGAGAAAATTAATATTACAAGCATTAATGCTAACGAAAAGTGTTTTTTTTTTTATATACGTAAATGAAGAACTAAATAAATATCTAACAACAAAAAATGAATCAGATTTCATATTACCAAGCCAAGCTCACACCAAGTTGGGTGGCTAAGTGGTAGGGGTGTTCGCCTCGAGCATAGGAGGTCGTGGGTTCTAACCCCGGTCGGGTCATACCAAAGACTAGCACAAAAGTGGTACCCACTGCCCATTTGGTTTAACACCGGCCATTAGAATGAGGAGTATGGGCAAGGGCCCGAATGGAAGAACGGCTCTATAGCCGAATTCAGTGATTGTGAAACAAAAATATTCCTTAATAAAAATTGCTCGTTATTGATACTGGACTTATCTAGAAAACGAGACTAAAGCATTTCTGTATCCAACTGATCAAATCCAAACCGTTGCTATGCAAAATAAAATTGATACTGAATTGATGACACTGCCCTCTGGATAAAACACTTGTATTTTACAGAATCGTATTAATTGACTCCTTACCTGTATGATCTGTAGCCGTCATTAGCGTGTTGTTCAGTGAGGACTTTATATACACGATGGGTAGCTGTGAGTAGGGTACTCCGTCCACCAACATCTGGTGGGTCTCCAAGGTGGGTATAGTTACACCGGCTCTAAAATGTACATAACAACGGTGATCAATGATCAATACACCTTAACAAGCAGCTTCTCATGGTTACTTCAGGGTTGACACACACTCGGGATGTCGAAATTCTCTGACATTTCTCTGACAAATAAAACTAAATAAGCTTTATAATAAACACCCTTATAGCCGTCCTTCGCATCCTTTATTTCTATAATCTCAGGACCAAATGACAAACCTTAAAGCGTTATAAATTTTTTCTTGGCAACTTGTGTAACCAAGATTATGGTGCTGGAAAAGAGCGATGCCCCCTACATTCGGGACATATAGACTATTTCATTTTCGTTATCATACACAGATTTTTAGGATGTAATCTTTTCATGTGTAAGTCTGGAGTTTTTCCCTGGCAAATTCCTGAATTCCCTGACAAATCACTGACCTTGAAAGATTAACTTTATCATGATTTTTCCCTAAAGTATGACAATCCTGACTTGATACACAGTGGTTTAGGAGCTAGCTTTATGTCAAAATTAACGAAAATGTAAATAATAGCTATGATCAATGATCAATACACATTAAGAAGCAGCTTCTCATGGCTACTTACAGGGTCGACACACACTCGGGATGTCGAAATTCTCTGACATTTCTCTGACAAATATAACTATATAACGACTTTCCGGATGGGAAGAAGTTTTTTCCACAAATAAAACTATATAATATTTATAATAAACAGCCCTATAGCCATCCTTCCCATCCATTAATTCTTATAATCTTAGGACCAAATGACAAACCTTAAACCGTTAGAAAACTTTTTTGCTACTTCTGTAACCAAGATCTCCTTACATTCTCCTTAGACTATTTCATTTCCTTTATCATACACAGGTTTTTAGAGTGTATGAATTTTTCATGTGTAAATCTGGTAATTCTATTTTGTCCTGACAAGAGTAAATTTTCCCTGACATTTTTCAAAATATCGCTTTTCCTGACATGTTCCTGACAAATCACTGACCTTGAAACATTAACTTTTCCATGTTTTTTCCCTAAAGTATGGCAAACCTGACTTGATGCAAAGTAGTTCAGAGCTAGCTTTATGTGAAAATTAACGAAAATTTAAACGAGCGTGATAACTAATATAAAGGCGACATTGATCCGCAAGACGCAGGGAAAAGAGTTTACTAAAACTCCATACTTAAGTTTCCTCCTTTTTAATCACCAATGTTATAGAATTCAACTAAATCAATGAAAAGTTTCGAAATCATGTAATTATGGGAGAAGAGCCTCACTCTGTTAGTCCCAGTAATTCTATTTCTGCTCCATCGTCAGAGGATTCCTCCTTTGCCATTTGACCGATACGCACGACATTCTTCTTCCCTTTCATGTCTTTGTCGAGAGAAAGTAATCCTGTTGTCGTATGAATGTCAGCATTCTGACGTAGTGAATAATCTGCGAACAAAATGAGAAATTGAAAATGATATACACTAGGCATAGTACCTCAGATAAGCAATAACCATGCAAATATATTAATACAATTCTGAAGATATTTCTGCTGTATGTGACTCGGGTAGTTTTGACTTGTTCCCTGCTATAAAACTGCATGACAAAGTGAAAAGGATTATTGCTTGTTTGAATGGTTAATTTCACCAGTATTTCTTAATGATGGAAGTGCGTATTTCAAAGCTATGATGCATTGGCACATGTCTCGTTAACCTTCTCTTTATATGGGTCTCTCGGTACCCCATATAAAACAATCTCCGAAGATGCATCAACTATTTTTTAGTCCATCTGGTAATTTCTTATAGAGATGTATATACGGGGGTGAGTCTCCTCCTTCCAGTCATAACGCCGTATACCCTGATGAAGGCAACACTATGGTAGCTGAAACTAGTAGGTAAACACACACAGCTGTTCTCACCACCAAGGAAACTGAATGCATTGAAAGGTTTAAAACATTGAAAGTTCTATCACGCAACAACATATGCTGAACGTTTGCACAGTTTGTGGTATCATCTCCAACATCGTTTCTTAAATCTATGCGTATAGCTTCCAAGTCAGCCTTTTTAGCAACAGGCTAGGCTTGAATAAAAAATAAAAAAATAAAAAAATTCACATCATGGGTATGCCTTCAGTTTCGCAGGCCAACATTCACAAAAAACAATTGTTTCGCCAGGAACCAATTCCACCTCAGGAACAGCGAAAAAACTCACTGCCCTGGAGGGAAAGAGTACGGAAATAGTCTGCTTCAGCTAAAGAGATAATGTTATGTTAATATTCACAGCTGTCAACATACCATTTGTATTTAATATATACGCCCTCCAGAGGTTACTAGTCTCCCTATTATTGTCCAGGGTAAACACAAGTTCCGCTCGTGACTGGATGGCCCCACCACGACAACATACACCATAGTTTTCCCATTTATATTTGAAAAACCTGAATATAATTTCAGATTTATATGTAGAAATAGCTGAAATTTCCATTTCTGACATCGGATTTCCTATTTGAAGATTTAGAAAAACCGATAAACTGCAATGATTTCGGGTTACGGTTCAAGGTCTATCACCATACAACGTCGGTAACCAGCGCACATCGGGGCTTGTAAACAGACTGAATTCTGGGATACCTCAATAGGGTCTATATTTTATCAAAATAGATAGTCACAGTGACTTACGCGCTAGAGGTGCTCCTAGTCTGCTCAGGGGAGGCGGCGTGTGCAGACAGCTACACGTATAGGCTCGTCTACAGCCCTGCAGCAAGGTCCGCAACATTGTGCAGATTGCTGATCGCCGGTTGTGTATCCTGGAGTAGAAACAACCATTAGATTTTACAATTTTAATTAATTTCGGAGATCAAAGAAGGATATGCATGGAAATAGTATTGACCATCTTGCAATGTTAAAGGCATATCGGACAATTTTCCTTGAAAACTAAAACCCATATCATTTTTCTGAAAGTTAGATATATGATAATGTCAAGGTGTTGTAGAACACATATATCTAACTTAAAAAACGGGTGTCACCGTGCTAGTTTTTTTTATTTAGAAATAGATATCATGATGATATAGTAGAATATGGAGGGACATTAAAAGTTGAACTTCACTTAATAAAACCCATGTCATTTTCTTCATACTTTCACAGGATATAGATAATAGGAAGTAATATAGATTTTAGTTTAAAAAACTATAGACGTCAACATCCTTGTTATCAAAAGAATTGAAGAAAACTACATTTCCTATCTAATTCAAATATAAATTGGCTTAATTTACCTATTGGGTCAAATTCCATATTATGTTATATTTCACTCATTTAGTGTTAGAATAAGTCCAACGAACCAGTTTTAATTGCCGGTATTTGAAAATCACCAGTGTATTGTAGGATATGCCTTTAAATAGTTTAATTAATTCTGGAGATAAGAAAGGATACGCATGGACATAATATTAACAAGCAGTATCATTGTTCGAACATGCTTAAACAAGTTAGTAACACAGAGATGATAGTTTTCCTTTTTTCCAAGGAAATCCTTGTTTTCATTTTCAGTTTACAATTTTGTTGTTGTTGTACCAAGTTTTATTATGTGACACACTCGGAAAACCAAGCAGGGCATCTAATTTACGAAGCGGGCCATCCAAAGCATGTCGTCTACCGAGCGGGGCATCCAATATTCAGTCTTTTCTTTCTTTTCTTTCATGAGAGTGGAGTTATTCACTCCCTCGTGCACTCTCCCGGTTTTCCAGGTCCCTCAAGCAAGTTTTATTATTGCTTGCGAGCTGTGCTAGTTGGGTTTGGTGGGTTCGGTGGGTTTTGGTTGTTGTGTTTTGGGTGTTTTTTTGGGTTTTTAGGTTTTCCTCTATTGTGTTGGTTATTGTGGCTATTTGTTTTAGGGTTTGGATATCGTTTGAGAAGATCTGGTTTATGTAGGTTTTAGTTTTGTCGGTGGGGTGTAATATTTTCATTGGTTTAGTATGTGTTGGGTTGTCTCCTTGGTGAGGCCACACCGCCTGCATTCGTGTGTTTGGAACATAGATTTGAAGTTTTCTTTGGTTTGGTACATTCTGTTGCGGAGTTTGAATATTTGGCTTGCTTGTTTCCTGGTTAGTTTGTTCAGGTAGCTTGGTCTCTGTGGGGTTTCCCAGTTTGTTCTGTTCATTAGGTATTTGGTTTTTGTTTGGGTTTCTTTGTTTGTGTTAATGTTGTCTATCCACTTTAGGTGGGTTTTTTGGTTGATAAGTTTGGCCCATTCTTTTTTCGTGGCACTGGTGATGGTTTGGGGATCGATATCTAGTTCTTTAATTAGTTTTTCTGTTTTGGCTTTCCAGTTGCTATTATTTGGTATTTCTGTTATTGTTTTGTGGTTTTGGGTTTTCCAGTAGTGGTTTAGGCGTTTGGTTGTTACGAGTGTTGTTGGGTCTTTTATTTTGGTTTCCATGTACAGGTTTAGTCTTGGGGTGGATGTTGGAGTGTTGAGGCTTCTCCTTATGATACTATCGAGTATTTTGTTGATTTGTTTGGTCTGATGTTTGTTGAGTTCCCAGGTTTCCGATCCATAGGTTATTATTGGTAGTATACATGTTTCGATGAGTTTCCATATTGTTTCCATTTCTATGCCTCTGAAGTTTTGGTCTTTGGCTATGTATATTATGGTTTGATAGGCCGCTTCTGATTTCTTCTTTACTTCGTTTATGTGGTCGTCGATGGTTCCTTTGTCATTTAGGGTTTCTCCTAAGTATTTGTATTGGTTGGTGTAGTCTAGGTTTGTGTCACCTATTGTTGTTGGGTATTTGGGGCCCTGGCCTATTAGGATAGTTTTTGATTCATATATACTCAACCCTAACTCTTACCCAACCCTTTTCTACCCCTAACCTGCCAATCGGAACTAAAATAGGGTAGGCTCAAGGAATCCACGGGGTAGGCTCAAGGCGTCCACGTTTTCGCGCTGATAGGAGGCTCAAACGGTTAAAGGCTCAAGGCGCTCAATTCCCGAGAAGGTTTGGTTATACTAGCCTATGTATTGGGAAATTGGATGAAAATACGCAATACTCAACTATAACAAACACAAGCCAATAATGACTTTCCACCAGTAGAATTAAAACTAAGAGAGGGGGAATTGGACGCCTTGAGCCTTTTACCGTTTGAGCCTCCTGTCAGCGCGAAAACATGGACGCCTTGAGCCTTTTACCGTTTGAGCCTCCTGTCAGTGCGAAAACATTGACGCCTTGAGCCTACACTGTGGACGCCTTGAGCCTACCCCATTTTAGTTCCGATTGGCAGGTTAGGGTTAGAAAAGGGTTGGGTAAGGGTTAGGGTTTAGTATAAATGACTATAAATTCTCGGGAGCGGAACGTTTAGTTTCTTTCACAACTGCTTGGGGCAAAGGGTTAAGCCAGTTTCGATCACCCTAGCTTTCTGTTATTATCGCTCGATCGACAAAACGTAAATCGAGGTATGAACTCACTGTACATGATTAATATACATAATTAAAGGTATTTTGATGTGTTTCTAACAAGATATACCAATAAACTTTGTAGGATAGAAGTATGAAGGCTTGAATCTACATATTTATTTACTTTTTAGTAAGTTTTTATTTTGACAGTTGTAGCAGCCTGTTATCCGTTTTTCGGCAGATTACTGGAGAAAAGACCAAATAAAACAATCTTTGCAAAACGAATTGATACCAAAAAAAACCACCAAACACCTTCCCCTACTCTTCATCTTCATTCCATTTTTTGTTTGATGTCTCTATGTTGGATATTTACTAAGATATTACCAGAGAAATACAGTGGATTTAACATTGGTTGCAATGGGGTGGAAAGTTGTTTAACCCTTCGAACGTAATAGAGTGCACTGCACCGCTTTCGGGAAACCCGAGAATCAGTATAAGTGTACATTTCAAAGTTTTTACATCTAGAGGCTCAATGCCACCAAAACAGGGTACGCTCAAGGTGTCCATAGGGTAGGCTCAAGGCGTCTACAGAAAGGCTCAAGGCGTCCAGGGCTCAAATCGTCCCGGGCTCAAGGCGTCCATGAACCAAGACTCAAGAGAGGTAGTGGTTTGTCTATGTCAGCTTGACATCATTACAACTCCCACCCCATAGGTACAGGACTTCCCAGATTTCACTCTATTCTCTATTACAGAGAGACCTAGTCAGGCTGGACCGACCCTATACTCTAGTGTATATATATACGTTTGGGTTGTGAACCATTATTATTCTCTCGACATTTGCCCACGACACTGACATTTCATCTATTATCGCCCAGTCGACACATGATGCTTCATAACTTTACATGTATTAGTTTATATGACAATAGAGCCTGCTTTTCAAATACCTTTATATCGAGACTAACCTACCTTACGCTTCTTTTTATTAGGGCGTGTAAGATAAATCATGAAACTATCCCTTACCGTCGGCGAAGCTGGTCAGACTTCAGTGAATGTCATAAAGATCACTCGCGCTGGTTCTCGGCGAGCTGTACTCTTATCTCAGCAACCTTCACGTTACCAGCTAAACGTCTTACTCTGGTTCTTCAGTCATCCGAAAGGCGGCGCGGCGATGTAGGCAAAATGATCCGCTGGTTTCCGGGTCATTCGCTAGGGGGCGCGTGCGGACAACGACAGGTGTAGGAGAGTTGTCCACCCGCCCTTATCTGCGCCGAGCTGCGCCTTTGGGGTTGGCTTGGTTCAACCATAGAGCTGTCAAGTACAGCTCTATGGTTTTATCTTGGAACTAGCGACTTCGTCGAGTCCGAGTCCCAAAAATAGTTTAAAAGCGAGCTGCTGTACTGGGGTTCGAACCCCAAACACTCCCCTTCCTAGACGGACACTCTGCTGACTGCTCCACACAGAGAGATACTATAAGAAAGCCAAATATTTAGTGTGGTGGTGGTGGTGGGTGGGGAATCAGCGGAGTTTTGAAAGGGCTAAATTTGCCGGCAACCAGCGGAGTGGTCTCGTGCCTGCACGAGATTCTCACTCTCGTGGCTCCTCAGTCTTCAGCCCTAGGTCTGGTTAACTATGTCTCTATGTGCGGGAGCAACTTCAAGCGGATTCTACGAAATTCTACCGTTTTAGATATAGTAGGTAAAAAGATAAGCATGATATAGCTAGGTCTGCCAATGTATTACTATTAGCATGTATGCAGTTTCGGTTTCCCTGTGTTATCTAAGGTATATCTAAAGTATCATTGAGGTGATACGCTTGTATATCTCACCAAATTTGAGCTGAGATATCGGTACTGTTACAAATGGGAAACAGCTGGGAAGTTGTAGATTGATGATACAAACTTTAATCTTCTTAAGTACAAGATGCACAAGCATGGCAGCGATCTGTTGGGTGATAATAGGGGAAAAACCGGAAGCGGCCGCCCACGTTATGTAGAGTTAACTAGAACCATTTAGTTTGGTATTTTCATAAACACATCTGTGACATCCCCCCTTATTGGAAGCCTAAACTTTAACTGACAGTAATCATATCATGTTTGATCTTTATAGTCTTGTATAGATATATGTGAACACCTGACTGCCAGTCTTTATAGTCTTGTCTAGATGTATATGGGCACCAGAATACCAATCTCTGGTTAAACTTTAACTGCCAGTCTTTATATTATATGTGAACTACCAGTCTTTATAGTCACATGTAGACATATATGAGTCCCTGACTAGCAATCTTTGGTTTCGTCTAGCTATGTGAAGCAAGTACAATTTAAGGCACAACATAGTCTTTTGTCAGATATGTAGGTGGTCTATTCATTCTGCTGGACAGTGGACGTCTTGGTAGAGTCCTGACAACTGGCGACTGCTGATCTGGTGGAGCAGCCAGATGTACGGGTGACTGCCTAGGTGGAGTGGCAGCTGCTGGCACTGGCATCACTGCTGGACCAGTGAGTTGTGTAGCAACAGTAGGCTCTGTCTGAATTTGAGCTTCTGGCCTTGGTTGGGGTAACACTGACTGGTGGTCAGTGTCATCTTGTGGGTCCTCCTGTCTGATGAGTGGGGATGGCTCTGGCGTTTTGTTGATCCACTTCCGATTACGACGGTATACACCACCGTCGTCAGTGTTCACAATATACGACAATGGTGTTTCATGTCTAGACGACACAATACCTGGTTTCCACTCACGTCCAAACTGGACTCGTACAGTGTCTCCTGGCGTCAACTGAGGTAAGGATCTGGTCCCTCGGTCAAAGTACATCTTGGATTTTTCCTGCCTTGCATGGAGCATGTTGGAGGCACTCTCTGCAACCTTCGGTTTAAGGCTAGAAGTAGTTGCTGGCAACTTGTCACGCAATTTGCGACTCATCAAGAGTTCAGCTGGGGAGTAAGGTAGTCCTGACACTGGGGTGTTGCGGTATGACAGCAGTGCAATATAAATGTCCTTTCTCTCCTCATGAGCTTTGCGCATCAGCTGTTTGATCGTGCCGATCATCCTCTCACTTTGTCCATTGGCTTGAGCATGTAAAGGACTTGTGGTAGCTATCTTGAACCCATAACTCCTTGCAAATTGGTGCATCTCGTAGCTCCCAAATGGCATGTTGTCAGCTACTAAAGTCTTTGGGATGCCATGTCTGGCAAAGACTGACTTGAACATTTCAATCACCACACTGGCTGACTTCCCCCTTAGAGGACAGATCTCTGGGTACTTAGAGAAATAGTCAACTATGATAAGATAAGCCTTTCCTCCAAAGTCAAATATATCGGCGCCTACCTTGATCCATGGTAGCTCTGGCATTGGATGCGGCTGCAGTGGCTCCCTTTGGTTTTGCCTTCGGAATTTCAGACAAATACTGCATGCTGCTACCATCTTCTCAATATCGTCTGCTATTGAAGGCCAATACATCACCGTGCGTGCTCTAGCCTTGCACTTCTCGATTCCCAGGTGGGACTCATGCAGCTTTCCAAGCATGGCATTCCTAAGTGATGAGGGAATAACAATGCACTCTCCTTTAAATATCAGTCCCTCGACAATGTATAACTCATCCCGATGTGGCCAATACCGCTGAACTAATGGATCACATTCGCCTATGTATCTTGGCCAGCCTCTCTGGATAACTTGTGTGAGCTTGCAACACACTTCGTCCTCTGACGTGGCATCTGTGATATCACGCAGGATCTCATCCGAGACAGGTAGATGTTCCATCAATGAGTGGATGCGCATTGATGTCTCAATTTCAAGTTCGTCATCATTTGGATCTTCCACATATGCTCGTGATAGGGTATCTGCAATGTACATCGTAGGCCCAGGTTGATATTTCACGAACAGATTGTACTTCATCAAGCGAAGTAACATAGCTTGAATCCTCGGCGAGGCTTGGTGGATAGACTTCTTGGTGATCATCTCCAGTGGCTTATGATCTGAGCGTATTTCAACGTCTTTACCGTATATGTATCGCTGAAACCGTTCTGCTGCACTTACAACTGCTAAACATTCCTTTTCAATTGGAAACCAGTTCTTCTCTGTATCAGTGAGTGCCCTAGAATAGTATGCAATGGGCTGTCCCTCCTGCATCAAACAGGCACCTATTCCCAACTTTGAGGCATCGCATTGAATCTGCACAGGCTTTTCTGGATCGTATAGTTTCAGTCCGGGAGTGGTTGACAAGATTTCCTTGATCTTGGCAAATGCTTCATCATGTTCCGGATACCACTGGAATGGGACTTCCTTCTTCATCAGCACACAGATTGGTGCTGTCACTGTCGACATGTCCGGAATGTACTGGGACAAGTAGTTCAGCATACCAATCAGCCGTTGAATGTCCTTCTTAGAGGTTGGTGTTGGCATGTCTCTTATTGCTCTCACCTTCATGGGGTCGGGCGTTACACCATGTGTACCGATGATATTCCCCATATATTTCACTGAACTCTTCTTCAGCTGAATTTTCTTCATGTTGAACTTGATATTCTTCTGCCTAGCTCGCTCAAACAGACGTTTCAGTGCGTTGTCAGCTTCTGATTCATTTTCCGATGCCACGATTAAGTCGTCAGCTATGATGCAGACATCTTTTAGGTCTCCAAATGTCTGAAACATACGTTTCTGTAGCACTTCTGAAGCTGAGCAAATACCAAATGGCATACGGTTGAAACAATAACGCCCTTCTGGCGTGTCAAAAGTGGTTAGTGTGACAGAATCCTCGCTGAGTGGCACTTGCCAAAATGCTTCTTTGAGGTCGATCACAGTGAAAACCGTCTTTCCGGCCAGTCGACTCGTTACGTCTTCGACTGTCGGAATCTGGTAATACTCCCGCTTGATAGCCTGGTTTAGTTCCTTGGGATCTAAGCATAACCTTAAGGACCCGTCGCTTTTCTCCACAGTTACCAGGTTGCTAACCCAGTCCGAAGCTCCGTCAACTTTTCTGATCACTTCTTGCTGCTCCATAATCTTCAATTTTGCTTTTAGTCTATCTTCAAGTCCCCATGGAACCTTTCGTGGCTGTGCCCGATGTGGCGTGGCATCTTCTTTTAGCTCAATATGGTACGGCTCTTCAAATTTACAGAGTCCTTCACAGACATCTTTGTATTCAGTAAGCAAGTCTCTGGAGGTATCGGTTTTTACTGTTTCCACACATCGAGTAATAAGACCTAGTTTTTCACATGCTGTGAGACCTAGGATCGGTGGTGACTTTGAGTTGACCACATAAAATTCACAGTTTATTGTGCGGTTGTTGGCCGTACACTCCATAACACACATCCCGATATGTTCGACCGTGGTTCCTCCGAATGCTTTGAGCACGGTTTTAGATGGAGATAATTGTGGTTTCGGCTGTATCTTATTGAATGTTTTCGCTGGCATGACGTTGGTTGCTGCGCCGGTGTCTAACTTCATTTTGATTCGAGAGTCATTGCACTGCACTGGTTCAAACCACTCATTTTCCATGCGTTTCTCAATATTGCCGACATACAACGAGTGAAGAAGGTAATCATCATCTGAGTATTGGTCGTCATATGCTACTTCCCGCACCGATTTCGTGAAACAAAATTCTGCGTAGTGATTTAGTCCCTTGCACTTTGAGCATGTTTTGCCCCAGGCCGGACACTTCATTTTGTCATGTTTCATTCCGCAACGACCACATTTTTTATCATGACGCTTTGATTTACCTCCCTTGTATCCTGATTTTCCTACTGCCTCTACTTGTTTTGTGGCTTCACTACTGACGCTAGCTTTCATCGACCTGACTTCGCATGCTGTTTTCTCTGCGGTTCTACACATGGATATGGTCTTAGCAAGGTCAAGGTCATCTTTATTAAGAAGCTTGGTCTTGAGATCATAGTCTTTCATAGAGAAGATTATCTTATCCCTTATCATATTGTCTCTTTCCTTAAATTCACATGGGAATGCTAAGGTACGTAGCTGTGCAAGATACTGGTCGAACGGTACGGCTTCCCCCTTCTGATGATTCCAGAATTCATATCTAGAGAAGACCACTCGTTTCATCCCAGAAAATTCTTCAGTGAATTTGGCCACAACATCATCATAGTTTGTCCTTTGACCATGCACCCTAGCTGGCGGATCTCCCCCTTCTGGTGGTGGATCATCCCAGTCAAAGTGGTTAAATCTTTCCACTGCTTCATCACCAATGCAATCCAGTAACTTGTAAATTTTGGTTTCATCAGGTTTAACCAGCCATTCTTTTGCTCCCAGATGATTTGTGAATTTTTGGATCCACTTTCGCCAGTTTTCGCTTACATTACCCTCCAAACTCAGATGTGATGGGGGCTCTGACTTTCCCATGACTTATGTGTTATTATTACTAACAGAACTGATCACTGATGTCAACAGTGATGATTGATGTAAAAGTCTTACTCACAGTTCATTTGTTGTTTTGCACACAATTCAGGATGTCTTGTCCTCCTCATTCACTATCATTTGTTGAGTAGGCTCACTTTTCCACACTCTCTGACACCATGTTACAAATGGGAAACAGCTGGGAAGTTGTAGATTGATGATACAAACTTTAATCTTCTTAAGTACAAGATGCACAAGCATGGCAGCGATCTGTTGGGTGATAATAGGGGAAAAACCGGAAGCGGCCGCCCACGTTATGTAGAGTTAACTAGAACCATTTAGTTTGGTATTTTCATAAACACATCTGTGACAGGTACCATAGAATACGATGCAATCGCTATTATTTTTCTGGAAATAATGTACAGGAATACTATGAACATAATACTCTCATACACTCAGTGATCCAATGATAAAGAATATGTTGCCAGGTAAATGTTTGGCTTCAGCCGTGGTGTAACTAAGCAGATAAGGTGCGATACCGACCAGTGGAAAGAGGCCTATAGTTCCTTTCTCTCTTATCATTTTGCCTAGGTACTTTAATATATTGTTCTGTATATTCTATTCATCCTACCCCTAATAAATAACGCCATAGGCTTAACACTGGCTGACTGTATTTTTGCGAACGTGCAGTAAAGTGTTAACAAGCATGTAACACATGAATTATTGGAGGCAGGGTAGGATAAATACTAAACTGAACTCAAGTCAGTAGTGTTAGTGTTCATCACACTCCAGTCAGGGTGCTTCTCACTATTCTCAGCTAACGCCTCGCGCAGTAATTCGCGACCTGCCCGTCGTGCAATAATATGGAGAAACCAAACAAGAGTTGGTCGTGTTGTTGTTTATCGCACGACGGCAAGATCACGTATTACTGCGCGAGGCGAAGCCGAGAGCAGTAATACACAATCTTGCTGGAGTGCGATGAACAATAACATGACTAACTAGAGTTTGGTTTAGAATTTATCCTACCCCGCCCGTCTAAATTACTTCTACATTAACAAATGACATCATTTGTTAAGTGTATCCCACTAGAGCGATATTTTTCATTTTTCTGAACTCCAGACCGAATACAGTGACCCAATGTTAAGCCTATGGAGTTTTTTATTAGGGGTAGGATAAACACTAACACTATGAACTCTTGTTCAGTTTCTACTAAGTATCTGCATGGACCGGGCTCCTAGACTCCCTCCGTCCCTTGTCAATGCTCCCTAGATATGTTAAGTGGCCCCAGACAGCGGTGTGCTGTCTCAAACTGAGACGAAATAGTCTCATATCCCAGCAAAAAACGACATCATCACATCTAGTCACAAAGAGACACAGATTTTTACAAACTATCAACATTATAATTGGGCACATTTATTGACATATTTTTACAACACAATCTTTAGTTGTGATAAAAGATACAAGACATTACCAAGTTGACAACGAATGAAATTAAATGTACAGAGCAGACTAAAGCTCTACTTATTTTAACACATTTATTCATCAATATAAACCCTGAACTTAAGCTGCAGAGGAAGACCCACCAATGGTAGAACTGCATACTTACTGAATTAAAAAAGAATTAAACTACAGAATGTTTCTGAATACATGTTTTCCAGTTGTATTTTATACAATGTATGACAAAAAATACTAGAGCTTTTTGTTCTGGCTGTTAATAGTTCTAAATCAGATAGATTATACTGAGACTTCACTAAAATTACTCTTCCACCGTTCCATCATGAATCAGTTTCGCATAACAATAGTGAACAATATCTTGTATTAACAAATAATACCCAGAGATAAATTATTTAGCATACAATGACCATATGTACAGATGAAATATAACATTTACTTGATACATATAGACGCGGATGAAAGAAACATTTTCACGACGAATTCGTCATATATACATTGGGGCACCCATAGGGCACAGTGAATTTATTAGAAACGGCTAATATATTATAATTGTTTAGAACAGGAGTGATGCAGTAGATGAGACATGTAGCTATGGTCCAGTATTAATTGATTCTAACCCAGTAGATTTAGGTGATTTAGGTCAAACTCCATATGATTTGATTCTTCACTCATTTAGTATTATAATAATTAAGAAAATACATTTTGAATTGATAATTGCTGGTATTTCAAAATCACCAGATGGAGCTACTGTGTATTGTAGGATATGCCTTTAATGAAATGAATCACCCAATTAGCCATTGCGTGTTGGGTACACTACCTTCACAACCATAGGCTACGAGTTCCTAACGTTAAGTCTATGGAGAAAAAATACCGGGGTGGGATTAAGCATAATATATCTGCTGTACACTGCCTACTATAGTCTCTCATAAGGTATGTAAACCAGACTCAGACATAACTGTGTATTGAAATGCCTTCTTTCACGGGGCTGGGTTTCTCGGCTTGGGGCAGTCCATCATCTACAGCAGGACTCTTTTTGTAAGTTTCTAAAGCTTTGTTCTCGTAATCTGAGTCTTGTACCACACTGCAGTGTCAGTATTAGAGATATTTCTGGATAACCTCTACATGAAACTCATCAACTACCTTACCCGTCTGTTCAATATTTCTTACAACTTGTACACAGTACGAAGATGATCCACATTATCCTACCCCTAATAAAAAACGCCATAGGCTTAACATGGGATTTGTTTATGTCACTAGGTGTGACATAAAGTGTTGTTTATGCCACTACTTTCTAATACTGAAAAAATGTAGAAACGGGGTAGGATAAAATCTAGACGCCACTCGTTTGAGTTAGGGTTTACTTATGTCACTCATTTTGTTGGCTCCATAATGTCACTCGTCTTCGACTCGTGAAATTATGGAGCCAACAAAATGCGTGACATAAGTTAACTCAGACTCAAACTCGTGATGTCGCTTTATATTACAATTATAAGGTAGTTTCCTTACTTACGTGTTATTGCCACATCTTATATATTAACCATGTAGGTTCCCGGAAAGAGATTTTATTCTCCTATTCTGAAAACTTTATAGATCAACTATATCAACGAATCCATATGCATTTTTATATGTTATCTACAATGGACAGATACACTATATTACATCTGCATCAAATACCTTAATCGTAGTAAAGAGGAGACGAACAGGACGTTTCTTAATAACTTCATGCAGCTCAAGTATATAAAAACAGATGGGTTTTGGCATTACTTTTAATAAAATTAATTAATCTCCTTATCTATGCTTGTTGGGATATCCATTATTGTGCCCCTGATCTCTAATCGACCAGTTGTTTGCTAGTCTGTTGGCCATATTTAAAGTCTACGTGTCTCCATGTGCGAAAAATTGTACAACAAACACACGGAGGGACCAGGCGGCAGAATGGCGACCACTTTTTATATATCTTAGCCGAAATAAAGTTGATTGAAAAAAAAAAAAAAAAATTGTGATCAGAAAAACTCACTTGAGGCAAAAAAAAAAAAAAGAAGGAAATCTGCTTAAAGTTAATCTCTCATTTTAGTGACATTTTTTTTTTGTAACTAGCGACTTCGTCGAGTCTGAGTCCTAAAAATATTTGAAAAAAGAGATGTAAGACTACTGGGGGCGGGGATCGAACCCAGACACTCACGTTCGCAAACGGACGCTCTGATGACCGCTCCACACAGAGAATTGGCCAAATACTTAGTGAAAAATTTGAAAAATGATTTTCCCGACTGCGGGATTCGAACGCCCATCACCAGCATTCCCAGCCTGACACCCTGCTGACTGCTCCACAGAGCCAGATGCGTTGAAGAGGCCAAATACTTAGGCTGGTGGTTGATGTGAAAACCTGCAGAGTTTCGAAAGGGGTACCAGCGAAATTTCACGAGATCTCACAAGAAAACAGATCAATCTCCAGGCCCAGGTCGGGTTCACTATGTCTCTATGTACGGGAGCAACTTCAATTAGATTCGACGGAATTCTACCGTTTTAAATATAGTAGGTAACCAGAAAAAATCACGGCGAAAAAAAAAATCCAAAAAAAATCAGGAAATCTGCTATAAACTGTGACTGGGCGTGAAGTGGCTGCGGGTGACTAGTGCCGCCGGAGACTCAGCGCCTGCGGGTCGTTGGGGTGGGAGAGCGGGGGCTGCGGGTCCGACTCGCTGCTCTGACCGCTCGGTGGCTCGGGGTCGGAGCTGGTCTGGGAGTCGGTGCTGGGCTGGGTCTTGGCGCAGTTGGCGGCGATGACAGTCACTTGACGAGCGAGTCGCGGGGAGTCGCTACCTGCTGCCCGGTCTGCTGCCGTCAGTGGCTCCTCCTCCTCCTCCTCCTCTTCCTCCTCCTCCTCCTCTTCGTCCTCTACCAGGTTATACACATCACTACAAGCTGCATTAAAAGTGTTACAGATTGTTCAGCTCCGGGATGTATAGTCATCCAACACACTGCTATGTAGTATTAAGTAAAATAATATAGAGAAAACCTATGAAAAGTTAGGGTCAGGGGTTGTATCCCATTGAGTTTGAATCGTGTAGTAATTCACAAGGCGAAGCTACTACGCAATTCTAATGAGATAGGATCAAGCTCGGACCGTAACCTTGAATACGTTTCAGAATATATCTCACCCTTCACATTGACTAATGGGCTAACATTTGTGACATAATCCCCCATTGATTACCTCACCCCTGGTACAAGATTAGCCATAGAAATAACATTAGGAAAAAATACTGAACGATCACCTCTGTAAAGTGACAATACTACGCCACAGCTGTGGCGTAGTGAATGTGAGATGACATCATATGGATTTGCTAGGTATATTCTAACTATTCTGATACTATCTAATATCTTAGAAGGGGGTGAGATAAATCCAGAACCGCATTTGAATCATATAACAGACAATATTCCACTTGTTTAAATGTCCCATAATCGTCACTCGGCTTAGCCTTGATAACTATCGGGGCACATCCAAACTTGTGCAGTATTGTCTATTTATACGATTCTTAATGCAGTCCTATATAAGTATTTTTTCTAAATACTCCACGGGCATTGGATATGAGTTCCCAATGTTAAGTCTATAAGGAAAAAATACCAGGGGTGAGATATAATTCATGCAGCTTCACCTTGTGAATTACTTTGCAATTCAAACTCGATGTAATACGAACTCTGACCATTATAAACATTCATAGGTTTCCTTTATAATAAAAATGTCTAGCAGAGGCCCGGCACTGTGATTAATTTCGTTAAATTTACCAGTGCCACACCCGCTTTGAGAGGTGGTTCCTGTCAAGTGGAGCATACAAACTTCCTTTCTGTACCACAGTGGTATCAGGATTTATGTCAATCGTGATCTATCGAACATATACATGTCATGGTTGATAATAGCTAAATGAATGCATAAACTACAAATCAAGCATTGGTTATACTCACCACAAAAGGCATCTGGATGACTTTTTGATACAGTTGCTTTCAAAGTTCTGTGATAAAAAAGACATCCTTGTTATGCAGAGCGAGAACAAGTTAACAGGTAAATTTGAACTACACATGAACATCGACACTCATTACTTTCGTAGCTAATAATGATTTAATAAAGAAACAGATAATTATTAGATACATCTGAATGGTATTTAATGGTAATTTCCATCCTTGATGTGGACATTCATTAAACACTTCATCTATGTAGAATTATTGGATAAATCCTGTTTCCATTGGCCGATTATTGTGCACCGATCTACAGTCGGGAACGATCGATTCAAGATCTATGAATGGAAACGGCCAGGCATTTGAAATAGGGACCGACTAATTTGACAAAAATTACACAATAACACCACCCCCCACTGAATTAATCGAGGCTCAAAGTATTTCTATGAGTTTGCACATGTGAAACGCATTTAAAACTCGGTATCCATTGCACCCTCACGGATTATGTGTCACTGACAGTCTTTTAGGGTCTCCCAAACAATCGGTGCCATTTTCGTTGGCCAATGGAAACAAGGTTATAAAAGGATAACACAGTTTTATATACAAAATGAGGTAATATAGAGGAAACCCATGAAAGTTTAGGGTCTGAGCCCGTATCCCATCGAGTTTGAATCACATAGTAATTCACAAGGCGAAGCCGCGTGAATTACTATGTGATTCAAACGAGATGGGATCGAGCTCTGACCCAAAACTTGAATGGGTTTCTGAATTTATCTTACCCTTAACATTGTCTAATGAGCTAACATTTGTGACATTATCCCCCATTGGATATTTTTCCTAAATATCTAATGGGTGTTAGATACGAGTTCCCAATGTTAAGTCTATGGAGAAAAAATATCTGGGGTGAGATAAAGTTGTCTACATACCGGATACGCTTGAAGACGTTATCTAGATCTGTTTTCATCTCTGCCAGTAGTTGTGTGTGCTTTTTAAACTCGTGCTGAGTGGTTTCAAATCTGGACTTGGAGAGGATGTTAAAGTTTAGAAGCATCTCGTTGGTCTTCTCAAAGCGCATCAACCTGCACAGGAGGAAATGTTAAAAGTGATCAACATTTAAAAGCTGAATACGATTCGTAGATGTGAACTTAAAAGGGCCAGTATTTTTCCAGCATATTCTTAATTTATCAATCTATTTCAATGCGTTTATCATCTATCGTATACAAAGTCCTCATCGAAAATGGAAAAGATTATGAGGATGTGGCAATAAAACCTCTATGCCAAGCATATGCAAATCAAAATTAAAAATTAAATAATCTTAACCAAAATATATGGTGTCTCAGTAAACAACTACCATTGTTTAAGAACTATCAGATACCATAACCATGGTATACAGATTCAAATCCATGGTATATGGCTTCAGAGCCATTGTATACGGGAAAATTGTCCATTTGTGCTATACAGGAAAAAAAAAGTCCCTATTGATGTATGGCAATTCCTGGGTCTAAGTTATTCGAGACGATGGATAATGAACAATGGCAGGCGGCTCTATAAACCACTCGAGGTTTACGTCGTAATACACTCGCTAACGCCCCTGTATTACAACGCGTGAACCCCTCGTGGTTTACGGCGAGCCTGTCCACAGTATTGTCTATTTGTTCTATGTGTACTGTGGAAAGTCTGCTGTCAGATTTGTTTGTTTGTGGTTTAACCTCCTTTTTTCTTGTCCCCAACAATATCTGTTGTTGATCTGACAATAGGTTGCCATGTTTCTAGCCATGCAACCACAGGGGAGCAGACGTGACATTATTTGGTGATGTCACTCCCACCAGTGTTCATGGTTACGGTGGTTAGTTGCAGTTCTAAAACTGTCATTCAAGGTAGCATCAAGTTTAGGGAGCAGACGTTGCCTCGTCTCGAATTTGGTTTAACCTCCTAGGGGACCCTGAAGGTATATATAGGGACCATCAATGATCTAAGCCTATCACTTTCGTAGACTTATTTCAGTCAATTCTTTTCAAATATTCTATAAACAATCAGAGAGATTTGTCTCTTTCAAATGGTGTCGGGTGTCTTACATGTGTTGCTGGGCGCCGACCATCTGATACACGTCCCCTTTGTTGACTTGGCCCGTCACATAGTTGAGGAAGACGTCAGGGGCTGTGGGGCCGACTGACCTGCCCCCCGTCCCGTTCTCAGAAATCGTGTTTCCTCCACTGTCAGTCATGACGACCCTGTGGGAGAAGATGTGAGTCAGACAATTATACAACGGAGGGTAGTTTGTATATTGCTCCGATAATTGTTTGGTATGATAAGGCCCCGATAAGGTCCCCAACCCCGATAAGGTCCCCGATAGAGTTCCCGATCGGAATTGAACAATTCTTGTCGGGAAAGTTTTCCTATCGTAGCGGTGGGCGACAGCTTACGATGCGGATCCCGATTCAACCACGACTGGACCCCGATTGGAAATTCTTATCGTAGCCCTTACGTCTGGATTCAACATGTTTGATATTTTCTACGATTGGAATTCTATCGGGAAGCGTTCCGATTGGAATAGAGCGTATTCCGATTGGAATTTCTGGTGGGCTGTACATTAAGATAGCGTTCCCGATTCATTCCCGACATAACTCCAATCGTAGAGTATGCTAATGAAGGTGCTGGTATCGGGAACGTATCGGGAACATCAAAAGCTTGGCGCATGTTTTTGGGGGCCCCGACTGGAATACCCGATAAGAATTCTATCGGAGTTTATCGGGGATTATTTGGAAATTTCTTGTCTGGGTTCAATCGTGGTCTATCGGTAACCTTATCAGGGTTGGTGAGTGCCGTCTCAAACAATGCACATGAGTGGACAGATACACTGGCACATACCTGGCCACCATAGATTAACGTCCAATATGTTTTGTTAGACTTACCTTGGGTTTGATGGTGATCTACTCTACGAGATGAATTTCGGTAGAAATCTCACCCCTACACATTTACCAAGGTGAGAGTTCTTTTAGTTCCCACACCACATAGACATGGTATGAGAAGGATGGACCTTTGATATCACAGTAAATCTACCACTACTGGGGATGAAGAGAAGAGTGGCCGCAGCGGGACTTAAACCCACAGAGTCCCCCAACTTTGGGGGGATTTAAGGTTCAGTGGCTTCACCACTGAGCTAACTCCCCATCCCCAATGGTGGGTAATTGATAGCGGGATGTTTTGTAGTTATGGCATCTGAGATGTACATATACGAATATTTTTTGAATGCTGATTCAGCTTTGGAACAATGCGAATGGAAAAAAATAAAATCATATTCAATGACAGATTATATCATAATCTCTGAGGATAAAAAGAAATATGGAAGAAATTATGGAATACAATGCCATGGTGATAATAATCATGCCGTTATTGTCGCCTTATCTGCTTGGTTACGCATCGGGTTCAGCCAAACGACCCCATAGCAACGTATCCTTTATAATTAGAAGACTGAGTGTTTGAGTATAAGACGCTTATAATACCCGTTTAGATTGTCTTCAGAGAGAATACAGTTTTTCCATTGTATCAAATGATATTTCAGCTGCAAATTGGTAGGTGTATTTTGCTCCAATAATTGTTCGGTATGATATGGTTAAGACAACACAGAAACAATGCACATTGGTGGTAGAGATACACTGGCACATACCGGGTACCTGGCCATCAAAGGCTTATCCTTCTTTGATAACAAAAAACAGTTATCAACTCTGAAGTTTAGACAGCCTAGACCTTTCATGAATTATTTGTGAACGGCTGTGAGCTGAGATTTAATTCGGTGGAGGTGATTGGGGGGGGGGGGGGGGCGGGGACGTTCTGATGGTGAGGAACTGAACTTTATGACCTGTATTCTTTGGCATATCACCGAGGCTTGGGTCTACTTTACGTGGTTTCTTTCACGTCATGTCTGGGGTAGGCCTATATTCTGATTGTTTACCGAATGAATGTAAAGGCTGGCGTAGCGAAGAATTTGTTCGTTTGGTAAACTTTGGAGCGGTATCACTATCACTAGTATCAGTCACTCACTATCAGTTTCAACGAAGTTGGACCAAAAAGGCCAATGTTATTAACAATTTCATTGATCGAAGCCATGCTTCACCCACCCCAACTGTTCTAGTTTATTACTGTAATTTAAGATAGCTAAAGCGAAAGCGTACATACGTGGAAAAGTGGAGAAACCCTCTGTGCAGTGCAGTGTTTGGACGTCAAGACAAATTATCCCGAATTATCGTTCATGTAGAGTTAGCTACCAATGGCATGGTTTCTGTAATCTACTTATTGTTTAATCTCATGTGAAAACAAGTATATGTTTTATATGAACACATATAAAACATGTATATGAATTCAGCATATTATTAAATACAAATGATAATGAAAATCCGTATTTACATATATTTATGTTAAAATACCAAACTAACTATAAATAGAAGCTAGCTTTACATATCTATGTCATGGCGCAAGATGACGCACATCTCTTGATAGACTGAACGAGAACAACAACAACCACGGAACAGATACATATACACATATGTCTCGATATTTTGGTAAGTTTCGACAAACACATTTTATTTCCTACACACAGTATGTCTAGAGAAACTTCCATAGGACCATCTTTGCACCGCGTATTTACTTATCCCTTTGTGTAACCTCGATCGTGATCAAAAGTCAGTCGTTCATTTCCACTTTCACTGTTTGGATTTGTCCACTTCAAAGTTGTGGTTATGACTTTGACTCACTTCTATTGGCGGCTTTGCCTTCTTGTTGCATTGTAGTTCAGATGTAACATAAACACATATACTACATATACTAGCGTCAAAGAACATATAAACGATAAGCATTACTTGCTGCACTCTGATTTCCATATTATTTTGTCATATTTAATTTTACCAAAGCAGGTCACAGCCTTTTCCTCGCTCTTCCCCTGGCACTGGGAACTGTCTTGGACCACCAAGTTTTTAGACCATTGTTGGTTGATCACTTTTAATTAATATAATCATTTTAATTAATGTATAGCTGTAGCTTCCATAATACTGACACAATAGTTATCTATCACTGACATTGTAGTGTTGCTAAAGGCTATGCTCTCTTGTTTGCCTTGAACTTTGAAGTAATAATTAATGCTAGTAATGTATTTTCATACATAGATCTAGATCTAGTTTTCTACTATAAGACTACAACAAAATATCAGAATTCCCCTAGTTTGCAACTGTACACATTGTATTTCAGTGTATATTGCTATGTTAAGGAGGTGTTCCAATGCAATGTAGCTCCCTTTAAGACCAGTGATGATGGAATCACGCTATAAGGAGGTATGATGAGTATCTGGACACTATGCTTCCTGCCAGCATGCTTTGGTTTTTGGGCGGTGAAAGACAGACACTACACTTTGTTGCAACACCCCTCCAGTTTGTGTCAGAACTCTGTCAAGAATTTATGTAGAAACTTTAGATAAGAACTGTCATGTAGCTAACAAGGTGGTCACTAGATCAGGTTTTTACACGCCAGTCTGATTGTCATCAGGACATAAACATGGCATAAACACGAAGTGCAGAATCCAAAGTGGCCATTCCACTATCTTGGGAAAATGAAGCATGCTGGTGACAAAATATAGTGTCATGGATTTGTCTGATAAGAAATCTTCTGCTAGTGAGTGGGAGACATACTCAAAACAGTTTCAAATCCACTTAGATTCCATTCCATCATCCAAAGTCTCCAGCATATATGGTGGTGACTAAAGGTTTGATCATATTTTATTGATTTTGTTGCTATTCACCAAATTTGGCAGAACTAGGCGAGGCCTGTCTGTGCTCCTCCGAAGCTACCGTGTGAATGCTGAATTTCGGCTGTGCTGTCATCATTAAATCTTCGCCTAGTGACGTGATGTCACACTGTCAACAAAGCTATGGTAGCGATGTTGGGGGGCAAGTTACTAAGTAGATGAGCAGGGCATCAACAAAATGGGGTAACTTATAGGTTTTCTGTGGATGGTTTTCCCACATAACACGGTTTCAACAAGTGTCTCTTCAGGCATCAAGTTAAGAGATGCTCAAAGGCACACAGTCCTAGCTAGGTGGTCTAGGCCACATAGAAAATATGTTATTTTGTATGTGTTTTGACAGCTAAAAAAATTGTTGCTATTCACCCATCAGGCCCTGAGTTAGGTAATCAGTCAGGCTTGTGGAATAGTTCCACATGCAATGGCTCCAAATCAGGCACACTGGATTTCAGGAGACCAAATATCTCTTCAATCAGCAGGTGGTGTCTTGGTACAGGGTAATTAAGCTTGTAAACTCTGTGCGGGGATTGGCTGTTGAAGCAACAGCGGATGAGTACTGACCAGTCTCGTTCTGGTCTGTCGCACATGTCAAGAGGGCCACTCATGTCACTAACAACTCAGTGTGCTCTGCCCCATGTGGCCAGACCGGGAATTTGAGTGAGCGCTAATGAGGGTAAACATGCCGTTCCTTACCTGGCTGCCGTAAGGTCAACATCAAGATGAGGAGGAGCTGCTTACAAAATGGCGACTGTCTTGATACAGTCCCTTCGGTACTAATAGATATGGACAATTTAGATGACTTAATCTCTTTGCATAGAGACCGATATAATTGGTCACGATAGGGATGTATAGACTTGGATTTTACAATACAATTGTTTCATTCAGATGAATAATCTCAGTAAAATAAAATTGGCTGACTATAAAATACACAAGTAAAATTCTCAACCTCATCTCCTTATTTCAGTGGAATGCGAGCGAGAGCTAACTCTTCAGCAAGATGAACTGCGATCAGGTGGACTCGCTTGAAGACTGGGTGGCCATCAAGGAGCACCCGTTCCTGGACAAAGGCAGTAAACTCCGTCTGAACTTCTACGTTGCTTGGAATTCAATCGAGGCTAAAATCGCCATCGCATGTCGTCAGCGATCTCGTGTGGCCAGCGACACGTCCGACTCGAGCAGCTGGTCCGGGCTCTACACCTTCACCGAGCTCAAGTCCATCCACGAGCAGCTCAGTTTAGTTTACCCGAGCCTGGGGCCGCAAGTCCCGGCGTTACCGGAGGAGCCGCGCGGTGTCTGGGCGTACATCTCCTACCAGGAGGTGCCCGATGAGAGCATATGTCACCAGCTGCAGAGATACCTAGAGATAGCCCTAGACACATGCGGGCACCACCTGCTTATTGATACGCTCTTCGAGGAGCATTCGTATGAGGAATACTTTGAGAATGTGAGCGAGTTAAAGAGGAGGAAATATGATGAAGCGGTGTACAATGCAGAAGATCAATTAAAAAATGTGTTATTTCTTCGGGATGGTTCAATTAACATGTTGGATATGTCCGAGGTTTATAAGCAGGAGGATGAAGCCTTGTTTAAGTATAATGTAGCTATCGCCGAACTTTACAACTACTTAATACAGCCTTTTCTAGACATGCGAGAACTTGCCTTCACTAAACTGAGAGAGGCCAAAATTGGACTGGAGAATCCAAACTTTGGAGAACGTAGAAAAGCTGAATATGCCTCCATGTTTTCAGAGTGGCAAATGAATTATGTTCACTCCCTAGATAGAATTCAAGAACTTTATATTGAATATTACACAAAAACAAATGGATTACTAACAGGTAAGAACTTTATATTTACTACAGTCTTTGATAGAAGCTCACTATTACCAGTTTTGTATGTTTTTTAAAGGTTTTTTTTTAAAGACGTGAAACATCATTTACAAAGTTTTTTTTAATCAGAAACGCAATACAAAAACATTGTAGACAGGAACAATATCACAGCATAACATATGCTTTGATGTTTACAGTTATTAGTACTAAAAGTACTGTGGTAGCATTGCATGCAACCACCGATACCTTTGAAGTGTTAATAATTGCATTAAAAAAGAAAGTAAATTCCACATGAAAAACATGACATAGGGCCATCCAAGAAGTATGTGCGCAGAATTTCTGAAATTTTGAACCCCCTATTCCCTTCTCAATCTTGTACGCAATAGAATAAAGAAGGAGCATACACAAAATGTCCCCAAGTTTTGACCCCCTCCTTCCACCTTCAGTGCGTACATACTTTATGGATGGCCCCCATCCTTGCTGTTATGCTCAACACGCAAGTTTGATATCGTCATGGAATGAACCTTTATTACAGACACTATAGAACAGCAACACTGCTAATATTCTGAATTTGTCTTGGAGTCTGTTGAATAAGCTAAGATCGTACAGGAAGACCCTTTTCTAACAAGGGTTTCCCTTAAATAACATTAAAGTCTGTTCGCTAAGACAGTTTTAGCCGTCCATAAAGTCATCCATAAGTGTTGAATTAATTATTATTTTTTTATATTTTTTTTTACCATCGGCTGTGGTAAGAAGTGTATATGCCACGTATTATTAATTTTAAGTGTTGAATTAAGTTGGCCCACATCGTCCCAGGGTGTCTATGCCATACAGAAAAGGGTCTTTAAGTACGATCCTAGATTATTAAACGGGCTCCTGAATAAAACTCAGTGCACATGTTTTAAACAGATCATCGACAACTTAACAATCTCTCCTTCTGTTATTTTTGATAATAGAGGTGTATGACCGGATGCTGGAAGATCAAAGTCGTTTTGGTAAGAAGGCGTTTGAAGTTACAGCACAAGAAAGACTTCAGAGGTAAAACATAATCCACAGTTCAATGTCTCACCCAGAGGAATGTTTCAGGAAGCTCCCATAATTAGGTTGAACCTAGCAGTTTTAAATTGAATTGAAATAAATTATATAATCATTAAAGACACAAAAAGGTACATTGGACCGCAACTAGGGCTGGTTCCACCAACACACAAGATACAGCAAGATTGGTCGCGATTTGGTCGTCTTGCTAAATCTTGCTAGGTTTTGAATAATCATGTATATATTTGCCGCTATGCATCAGTCTGATTAAGCACCTTCACTGTCTTCTTGTCGCGATATGTTGTGGTATGCCGCAACATGTCAGCAATAGATCTTGAGGCATCGCTGTAGTGGAGCACCAAAATATACACACAACATCGCGAAAAAGTACAAATATGATTGTGCGCCATGTGTCACGGCAAAGGCGGTAAGACATATTGCGACAATGTAAGCTATAACAAGACATACCAATATATAACATGGTAAATCCATCGCATTGGTGGAACCAGCACTTTAGATATATAATACACAATTAAATGGCTATTTGTTATTGGCGAAAAGAAATAACTGGAATTATACACAGTTTTCGTCATCTTTATCCTGAGCTAAATCTTTCTGGACCCCAAAAAATGGCAAACGTTTTAATGTAAAAAACACTGTGTTCTCTATATAAATCTCTAAATTTTTGTGATATCATTTACTCTCTCCTAGAGTGACAGAAGATAGATGTTTAGAGATGGTTCAACTATTACAAGCCACCAGACGACAGTGCGAACAACAACGAGATAAAGTCAAACAAGAGGTGCGTGGCGGATTGTTGACTGTAAATTCTCATGATACTACCGTAAATTCCTGCGTATAAGACACATCTCGCGTACAGTAAAACCCTGCTTCTGGGACACCTTGCGGAGGAGACACCCCACTTAAGGGGTCACTTTGCTTGGAACAGAAATTCTAATTCAGTTTATTTTAACCACTGCTTAAGGGGACAGTTTGTATAAGATACACCCTGTATATACCCTGTGTGAGTTTGAGAGAATGATATAAGATGCATCTTGGACCTGATAATGAAGGTTTTAGCACTGTTCTGTAATAATGAAAACCCGCGTATAAGACGCACCCTAAGTTTCGGCGAACCCTATAAGACACACCTGGGGTTTGTTTCGCGTATAAGGATAGTAGTTTTTCGAAGCTATCTATTCGTTAGGAACTGTGTGGTTCGACACATAGCACCCAAAACAAAACACAGCGTGGGGCGACTTGAACAAGTTGAACGCAGGCGGCCGTAAAAAGCAACAACACAGTCACATGACTGTCACATGCCGTGTCAGCAAATCAGGAGCGCCGCACAGGGTATGCAGATGAGGCCGCGGCACGTCCGCGGCCCGCTTCCCCCTTCTCTCTATTCAGTGGTCGCATGTGGTAGGAGACAGACTCGTAGAACAGATACGCCACGTCTTTCGATATATTTGTTTCGCGTATAAGACGCATCTTTAATATACTCGGAAATTTACGGTAGTTATTCCAGGGACTAATAAATTGAGTTTTCGGTAAATATTTCTGACCAGAACAACAAGCAACAGATATAAGTCAGCCACACATATTAAGCCTCCTTATCACTATATATCTGGAAATAATTAAAACGTGTGCGAAATATTATAAATTTAAAAAAATAGTTTGATAAAGTGTTCTGTATCTAACTATGATTATTCTGACCAGATTGCGAGTATTGCGGAAAATACCAAAAGCATTGAGAATGAGCTTTCACGATTGGAGCAACAAGTCTACAGTTGGCAGAATATGATCTTCGGAATACAACTAGAAGTCTTGGAACAAGAGGAATTAATAATACGGAATCGAATGAAGGCTGTAAAGGCAAGACGAGAAGGTAGAGATTCAACCTACATGTTTCCAAATGGGAAATGTAATTATATAGAACGACCTGACCATGCTGTACATGCTACAAAACGAGATGGGAATTGTTGTTTTTAATGGAACAAGGCCCCAGGCCGAGTTCCGTAAATAACATCAATTCCCATTGAGTTTTATGGCATGTACAAGCATGGTGGGTCGTTATATATATTCATCATATACCCAAAATTTATCAAATCTTTCCATATATTGACATAGAGGACATGTCAGCATGAAAAGACACATACTGCTGATGTCTCAACGTGTGCAGTATAACAGTGTATTGCACAGGGTTCCGTATACAATTTATACTGCATAGGGAGCAGCAGTACGTAATTATCAAATATATTGCATGGGTATATGATAATCAACAGTAAGGAATGTTGTTTTTTTTTAATTCAAATTTTTATCCAGGATATGATATAGGCTCTTTGGCCCGTCTCCCTAGCTAGCCTGTACAATGAGGGTTTTTTGTACAAAACCGATATTCTGGAACGTAACAATATGAAAAAATATATATATATATATTAATGATGTAATTTGGGTAATATGTTTGTCCATGCTTCATAGCCCTGACACTAAACTTTCAAATCTATAGTACCTAATGGATGTTTAATTCATATGACCCAGGTGAGGAAGGCCAGTTTTTCGACGCAGTAGAAGACATGGAAGACGTGAGCTCAGACGAAGAGGAGTGGAACCCACGCCAAGACACCGAACTGAAGGCATTGAAAAATAAACTAGGCGCAGTCAACAGAAAAAGGGCACAACTTAGAAATCGAAAGGTATTCTTGGGACATTTCCAACGGAAATTTTTTTTTGGGGGGGGGCCCGATTTCCGAAATTTTATTTTGGATAAAATCGGGGACCGATTGCCACAAATTGGGGTACCGATTTATGCCAGAAAAGTTCCCACACATTTCCAACGGAGGTAACATTTGGAAGAGATTTTCCCATTAAAAGTTTTCGGTTGAAAATACAAGGCAGGAACACTTCTTAACACAGCCGATACTACCTTGAGAATGACAACTACACGTCAGAACCAAACCGTTGCTATGTGATCTCCCTGGGGCATTTTTATTAGAACAATGAGGCATAACAATGTTAAATATGTTAAAGCATGACTACCATGTATAAAAATGTATCATTAAAATTATAAAAATAACAAGTAAATAAGAAATTAGTAAATTTTGAACCATGCTCTTGCCTGTCATCATTTGTTATATGTTGTATATAAGTTGGTTACGGAACTTCGGATCCTTGATGTATTGCATTTCTTGTTCGGAAGAACAGATCATGTATCTGATAACAAGAAATAAAAACTTTTCAAAAAAAAAACCACCCTTCATGACAGTGACATCACACTGTCGCGGCCATTCTCCCAGCATATATACTGAGTAAATGATGGAAAACCCAGCAGATTTTTGGTTCAAGACACAGTCAAATTAAAAGTTTTCGTAGTTGGTCGTTAGTCTATCGGTACACAGATAATGTCAGTTTATAACCGCGCTTAGACTGGCTTCAGTCCCTCTACCCGCCCACCCCACACCACCTCATCAAACATACCTTATCCAGATTTTTTAAAATCATTAAATGATTGTTTATAATAAAAGACTTGAGCAAGTGTAAACCACACTCTATATAAGAACAGACCACTTTAATTCCAAAAACATTTTTTTATATATTTTTTTTGGTAGTATTTTGATTACTGTGAAGATATCAACCACTTACTTTTAATCGATTATAGGAAAAAGACACATTGACACACTAAATATGAAGTTGAGTCATTGGATTAAAGATTAACTCTCTAATATTTGTTTTCAGAAATCCTTCATTAGTGCATTTGAAGGAAAAAAACAAAAATTAAAAGCGGAGGAAGAACGCTTCAAACAACACCATCTGGTCCACAAAGTAAGTCCAGTAAAGTAGATTGTATAGGTACGGAAGAAATCTTATATCCTGCCATTGATGACAACGGAAAACCCAGTTTTTTTTGTTTTTTTGTCAATCTTATTGAGAGAGTATCGTGTGTACAACCACCGAGTTCGTATGATCTGACCAGGATTTGAACACCTGACCTCCCATGTTCGAGGCACACAGCCTACCATTGAGCCACCGAGCTTGGTAACTCTCTAAATTTTAGACATAGCTATGTCCTTCCCCCTGAGTGATACTACCTTTAATTTTTTAAATTTTTTTTTCATTTATCAGACATACATCTCTCAGGTTAACCGAGTTTTTCAGATGCAGCTACAGGAATGCATGTGTATCCATAGGCAGGTATCATCATTACATCTAGATCAAACATGTTAAATAAGGTGGTTATGGAAGTGATAAAGGGTGAAATGACAGTTTTAGAGCTGCCCCTAACCACCCTAACCATGGTGGACTGTCAGATGTGACATCATTGTGGTGTCATCACCCATAGTCCTGGGGTCTCTATGGCGATCCGTAGGGACCGTATCCAGCTAAAGACAGTTGTAATTTACAATGATTTAATATTTATATACAAAGTCCTGACCATGCTGTACAAGCTACAAAACGAGGTGATAATTCACGGTTCGTACGGAACGAGGCGTTTGTGCCGAGTTCCGTACAAACCATGAATTATCATCGAGTTGTGTGGCTTGTACAAGCATGGTAGGTCGTTCTATATTTACTATATACCCGAAATTAAAAAAATAATTAATTTAATTCGGCATAACAAACAATATTTTAATAAACGAGTATGGTTTGGTAGTCCGTATGATACTGTACGGACCAGTGGTCCGTACAGTATTTTTACGTTATATGGTGAAACAGTGCGTATTTACAGTATATACGGCATGGGTATATAGTAAACTATATTACTATACACCTATGGCCGGACATGTATGAAAAACTACCCGCTGCTAGGGGTGTAGTATAAATAATGTTCGCGCCCGCTGTGACAGCGGGCCGTAGTGAATTGCAGTAGTCTTTATGCTCTTTGTAAAGTTAATAAAAAGCCGTTTGAAACGATTAGGAGGTGTATAGTAATAAGAAAACGTAGTGACTGAGCCTGTACAGTGTCCGTTCTCGGTCATTTGATGAAAAGATACGGCCCTCTCACCTGTGGTGTCGGGCCGTATTTTTATCATCAAATGACCTCGAACGGCCATCCGTACGGGCTCAGTAACCACGTTTTCTCATATTATTATGTACCTATGTCCGAATGTCTATTAAATACTGCCCGCTGCTAGGGGTGCAGTAATAATAATGTTCGTGGCCACTGTGACTGCGACTTTGTATGTCATTAAAATGGCGTTTTTCACCAATTAAAGGTATATAATAATAAGCAAACGTCCTCACTGTAGACGAAATGGTTCTCGTTCTCGGTCAGTCTCCGTTTTCATACTGCCTTTTGCCTATGGCGTCAGGCAGTATGAAATTGACGACTGACCTCGAACAGGAACCGTTTGGTCTACAGTAAGAACGTTTCCTAATATTCTTTTATTTGTTCATTAAAAGGACCGACACGAGTATACAGTTAGCTATTATTAAGATGCTGGAACTTTTGATATGAAAATATGTAATACCAAATGTTGATTTGATATTTAGAAACGAGAAGATCGTCGTGAGGAATCAGAGCAGAGGTCAACCTTTATCAAGGAAGAACGGAGGAAAACATTAGACCGGCTCAAGAATTATAAAATGGTATGTGTTTATCTGGCATTAATAGAAATTTTTCAACATGGGTGAGAAAATGCTCCCAGGACCCCAGCTTGATTATGATTGAATTTCATATAACCATTTACAGTAAAACCCGCTTCCGGGACACCCCGCTTAAGGGGTACACCCCACTTTAGGGGACAATTTGCTCGGAACGGAAATTTCGTCCTCTATTAAGAGTTTATTTTAACCCCGCTTCAGGGGACACCCCGCTTCAACCTCATCGATCCTTGTATAATGTACGACCATGGTATGTTGTTATTCATCTATTATGTACCTGAAATTCATATTGTACTGTAATTTGTTGTAGAAATCATGTTGAATTGAAGGTTCACATTCTGCTATTGTCTCAACTTTTCCTGTATGTCAGCGGGCTGCCTGTCAGTGTGCTGCCTGTCAGCAACCTCTCTGTCAGCGACCTGCCTGTCAGTGGGCTGCCTGGCAGTGGGATGTCTCTCAGTGTATTGCCTGTCAGTTGACTGTCTGTCGGTGGCCTGCCTGTCAGTGTATTGCCTGTCAGTGGTCTGCCTGTCAGTGGCCTGCCTGTCAGTGGCCTGCTGTCAGTGGCCTGCCTGTCAGTGGGCTGCTTGTCAATGGCTTGTCTATATGTGGGCTGCCTGTCAATGTATTGCCTGTCAGTGGGCTGCTTGTCAGTGGGTTGCCTGTTAGTGTCCTGCTTGTCAGTGTGCTACCTGTCAGTGGTCTGCCTGTCAGTGGCCTGCCTGTCAGTGGCCTGCCTGTCAGTGGCCTGCCTGTCAGTGGGCTGCCTGTCAGTGGCCTGCCTGTCAGTGGTCTGCCTGTCAGTGGCCTGCCTGTCAGTGGCCTGCCTGTCAGTTGCCTGCCTGTCAGTGGTCTGCCTGTCAGTGGCCTGCCTGTCAGTGGCCTGCCTGTCAGTGGGCTGCCTGTCAGTGGCCTGCCTGTCAGTGGCCTGCCTGTCAGTGGTCTGCCTGTCAGTGGTCTGCCTGTCAGTGGTCTGCCTGTCAGTGTATTGCCTGTCAGTGTATTGCCTGTCAGTGGGCTGCCTGTCAGTTGCCTGCTGTCAGTGGCCTGCCTGTCAGCAGGCTGCCAGTCAATGGCTTGCCTGTCAGTGGCCTGCCTGTCAGTGGGCTGCTTGTCAGTGGGTTACCTATGAGTGGGCTGCCTATAAGTAGGCTGCGTGTCAGCTGGCTTGCCTGTTAGTGTCCTGCTTGTCAGTGTGCTACCTGTCAGTGGTCTGCCTATCAGTGGTCTGCTTGTCAGTGTGCTGCCTGTCAGTGGCCTGCCTGTCAGTGTTCTGACTGTCTGTGTGATGCCTGTCAGTGTACTTTCTGTCAGTGGGCTGCCTGTCAGTGGGCTGCCTGTCAATGGCCTACGTGTGAGTGTATTGGCTGTCAGTGTGCTGCCTGTCAGTGGCCCGCCTGTCAGGTGGCCTACCTGTCAGTGGCCTACCTGTCAGTGTAATGCCTGTCAGTGTGCTGTTTGTTAGTGTGCTGCCTGTCATTTTGTTGCCTGTCAATGTATTGCCTGTCAGTGGTCTGTCTGTCAGTGGCCTGCCTGTCAGTGGCCTGCCTGTCAATGGCTTGCCTATGAGTGGGCTGCCTGTGTGTGTGCTGTCTGTCAGTGTGCTGTCTGTCAGTGGCCTGCCGGCAGTGGTCTGACTATCAGTGGATTGCCTGTCAGTGGCTTGTCTGTCAGTGGCCTGCCTGTCAGTGGTCTGCCTGTCAGTGTGCTGTCTGTCAGAAGCCTGCCTGTTAGTGGCCTGTCTATCAGTGGATTGCCTGTCAGTGTGTTGACCGACAGGGTGTTGCCTGTCAGTGTGCTTCCTGTCAGTGGTCTGTCTGGCAGATGGCTGCCTGTCAGTGGCCTGCCTGTCATTGGCCTGCCTATCAGTGTTCTGCCTGTCAGTGTATTGCCTGTCAGTGGACTGCTTATTGGTTTACATTTCAAATTAGAAATACCCCAGTCCCGCCACGCTTAAACCACACCAGCGGACCACCATCAGGAAAACAGCGGGAAGGAAACCTAAAGACCAGACAGATTTTGGAGGTCCTAGTGTCGCGGTAATCCGTCCGGCGCCGCCACCGGTCCCTCCGCCCTCCTCAATCCCCACCTTACTGCCACCCTACCCACCCGCCACCGACCTCGAGCTTCCACCACTTGCCCCGCCACCCCCTGTGGGTGCCATCGTGGGTCCACCTCTCCCGCCGGCCGGCCCGCCCCCGCCGCCGCCGCCCCCGCCTCCCCCGCCGCCGCCCCCGCCCCCGCCCCCGCCCCCGCCCGGCACACCAGCACTGTCACCCGTGAAGAAGCCTGGTCAGGCCGCCAGCGAGAGGAAGACTGAGGTCCGAACACATCCCCCGAGCAAGGGACTGGATCTCAGCTGTATCTCGGAGGCAAGGCACCAGTTGAAGCGGACGTCGCCAAACAAGGATAACCAACAAAGGAAAGGTAGGTTTTCTTTGCTTTTCTAGAGTTGAAAGGCCTGCTGGGGTGGACAGCAATGATCTGCTAACACTCTTGGTGACCTTGCCTCTGTGTGGTGCAGGCCGGATATACGTGCATGCAAGCATAACTAAAGCGACCGGGGTGGGGAGTTTTTGCCATCATTATCTATAGGTAATCATGAGGCTAATACCCTTTCATGGCAAACCAAAGAAATATTTTTTTTCTAAAAACCTCATGGTGTTCTGTTTAGCGTTGGGGAGGGGGGGAGTTGGTCACCTCCATAACACAATAGCTTATGTGCCCTATGTATAAAGTCTGCTTCAGATCTGAAAAGGAAAACCATGGTTAGTACCAAACAGATAAATTTTCAAACAGTTTGCATGGTCTAAATGATTATTAATGGATGTTCTTTTTTCTTTCAAAACTTCTTTTATTGGTCCATTTTGTTAAGTACATTTTTCCAACCCTTTTGATTGTAAATATAATCTGTATACTGATACCTATCACCATCCTAGGTGCAGACCCAATGGACAACCTCCTGCAGTTGATTCGCGAAGGAGTCCAGTTAAAGCCGGTGAAGACCTCAAATCCCAACCCGCCTCCGGTGACGACACCGAGTGACGAGCACACGAAGCAGCTCCACGAGGTCCTAGAGCGAATTACGCAGCGACTTCAAGTCTACTCAGACGACGAGAGTGATGGCAGCTTCGATGACGATTAGACCAACGAAAAACAGGATCAATGTTTACTCTCGTTGATTAGACTTAGAATAAAAGATTGATGACTACAACTGCAGACAAATCCACTAGCCTTTCTTAAAGGCATATCTTACATTTCGCAGTGGCGCCACCTGGTGTTTATTCAATAGTCCATGTTTTTCAGTATGAATTGGTTCTTTGTGGCATATTCCAAAACCAAATGAGCAAGATTTTAGTTATTTCTAGTCTGACTTTACTCAAAGTAAAATAGGCCCATTTTCATTTGCTTGATTTATATAGGAAATGCAATGAAAATTATGTTCTTCTTCAATTCTTTAAGAATACAAGGACGAAGACCTATAACTTTAAAGCTTAAATGTGTAGTTTCATACATATATTACATTATGTAAACTTCTGAAAAAAAATGACAAGGGTTTCACGATATATAAAATAACTTTTTAGAATTTCTACATATTCCATTATGATATGATCATGATACCAATCTCTAAGTGAAAATCTAGGACGGTGATCCCCAATTCTAAGATATGTGTTCTACAACACTTGACGATCATCATATTCAATTTTCATCTTATCTTCATCTTAAAATGAAGTCAGATTGTTGAAATATCCACCAAAAGCCAGACAAGCTGATTATGATTAAAACAATTCATTGGGGGTAACTGTACATCGAGATAGGGGACAGTTGGGTTAGGCCCGTTGCAATGTTTCGTCTACATTTATGAGACTTTTTCAGGCATTTTAGATATAAAGGAATATACACTCAAGGACGGGCATAATCGAGTTGGCATAACTTCAGGTTCCGATTGTGCTTCAATTTATCATTTGTGTTCTAATAAAAAAAATTATATACACGTAATCCATGATAAATCTACTGCTTTACCTGAATTCAAATCGTTACTCCTCATACTTTATTTCCATCACTTCTAGATGTAACTGTTTTTGTTCCAAATGTGCACGCCAAAATATATTCGTTTTTATTGGCGGTTGGTAAAGCTTTACCAGAAAGCACTTCTGAATTCATATTAAGGACAGTTTTATACCCAATCTAGCCATTTACAATAGCAAAAATAATATGTTCTATTACTCACGGTCGTTCGAACATTTTTCATAGCAACTGTATTTTTGCTATGTACTGAAAGTTTAATACCACTGTGTGGTAGGTAGGTTCGCGTATCACAAATATGATTGGAAAAAAAGATTATTAATGAGCTGTTGAATTGGTATTTTGTGAAAGCGATTCTCTAAAGTTGAATTAATTAGTTTTCCTGACACTGACTAACCAATATGTTTTATTTATATGCTGTGTCATTTTGCACCTTTATCATGACATCATTTATGTTAATGTATTCCTATCCAAGAAATACAGCTAAAAATATTTTAGATGCTTTTTGTCGATACAGGATTGTCCAGTGCGATGTCAATAATGCAATTCTTCAATGAACTCTTACTTGGAAAATGTTTTTAAAACAAAATGAAATCAAATGTTCTTTCTAAGTCTGACAGTGGACATTGTTGTTTCTGCTCAAGAAATGCCTCATTAGTTGGGAATGAACGGATCATGTGAAGTAACCATATATCATGTTATATTTTAATATTTCATTCTAACTAATCCCAATTGTTACCAAGGACGGGAAGTTAACATACGAATTCATTACTAGACCATAAAATTGATTCATGATATATAATAAAAAGAAGACTATCCAAAATGTCTAAGTTATCACATGTGTATATGACATTTATTAAACCCTGTCGCATAATATATAAATATCCATTGGCTGCAGTGCTTTCATTTGTTATTGTTTGGAGACTTTGTGTGATTATATTTTTTTCTCAGAGATGTATGGCACGCCAGCCATGTGATACCTTAACAAAAAAAAGTCAAGATCGCATTACCCCGCCTCTTCGTAAATATTGGTTCATAATCCCGTCGAGGGCACAGATCGCTCCCTAATCATCCATGATGGGGATCACGGGAAGTTTCTAGACTGGTTCCCTGCCCCAATTAACAATGGGACAGGTAACGCCCAACGAGAGCAACGTGTGATTGACCTTGAACTTTCACCGGTTCCCCGCCGATTTGCAGTGGCAAGGAGAACCAGCACAACCTCTCTCCCTCACGAGGTTCCCCAAATAAGTTACTCATACTTGTTTATAATGAATGATGATGCAAAATAAAGTAGTAGCAACCTTTCAAAAGATAAAAGATTATTAGAATGTTTCTTTACAAAAATAACAGATTTTGCCGTGCCCCCCCTAGCGGGTGAACCAGCGTAAAATCCAACAAGTATCAGTCAGGTACCAGCCGAATGCAATCCCACTGTTACCCATGATGCATTGGACAAATTGTGGGCGTTACCTGGCGTTTTATGTGGAGACATAGGCTAGGCTTTCAGGCTAGGGAAGTTTTATTCTCCAAACAGAGCCTTTGTCCCGCTTACAAGCCGAGCAGGAGGAAGGATCAGCCAGGAGAATGGGGGAGATGGCACTTAGACTCTAGTACAGCCAGTTGTCGCCAGGGCCAGGGCACACAGGCTCTCATACTTGGACTGTTTTGCGCTGCCATTTTAAGGTGGGAATTCCTACCTTCTTCCCAACATGCACCTGGAAAATGGCGTATCGCTGGTTCTAACCTCGTGTGTATTGCGACCCAGTAACCAGCAATATGATACAGTATCCCTCTTGTCAAACTGATCCTATAAATAGGACAGCCAACCATAAAATTCCACTCACTAAAGGTGTCTGGCCAGTCAGAGCCATGCTCTGTTAGACCTTCACGTACCGTAACCCGAAGGCAGTGCGGTGCGTGAACGGACTAGATGGCACTAACAGTCAGGGTGACAAGTAGACCTTCTGTCGTTTTATGCAGAGCACATATATACTTCCATTACGAGCGAATAATGGCGCCTGGACTGATGGTAACATTTTCCTATACCAATGGCACCACAAGCCTACTAGTACCATAAATGTTAGTTGGTTTCAATGATAATAGATTGAAATTATTAAGGAAGAGGTTCTCATTATTTACAGGGGGGCGCATAATTGTTGGCGGGATGGGGGGCTTTCATTGGTCTAAACGCCAAGGGTGTGGGGGCTGGCGGGTTATTTTGGCATTTGTTTGTGAGTGGGGGGGGGGGGGGGCAAACATTTTTTTTCTCACTGGTTTCTCTCACGTGAGCCTGTTGACAAGACCTGTTTAGTGCCAATATAAAATTGTAAAGTTCTGATTACATGTTATTACATGACTATTACATAAATCAAATGGTGCCATCAGTTGAGGTACCACTGGTCCGTGGTGCCATCAGTCCAGTCACCCTGCTGAGGATGTGGGATTTCCACTTGTCAAACTGATGCTATAATTAGAACACCCAATCACTAGATTCCTTTAAACCAGGTGAACTGTCCCTCTTGACCTTCATGTGCCCTCTACTGCTGGTGGATTCTGTGCAGACGAGAGGCCACTTGGGCTTCCCGCCAGAGGGGTTGTTGCTCCACGTTTCGCGGATCACAGAATATCGACCCAAGGTCGCATCCATTGCTCCAGGATATTTGCAGATCACATCATAAATATATAGCCATCTATATTCAATTACAAATCTAATGAAACTTTCACCTATGTCACTGAAAATGTGGTGTTGTAAGAAGTAGCGATCCAATGTGAAAATAACAATACCACGCGACACGATCCGATATTACTGGAGTACCGCTTTTCCCGCGAATATAGGAGCAGCAAACCCCTGGTGACAGAGAGCATGTTATTTATAACTGCATGTTGGGCGTTAGGGGGAAAATGACAGCCCCCATATCAGGATCGGTCTGTGCCCTCTATTAAACAACTACCTTATTCTAAAGGTTTGTATGTACGGGAAGGAAGGTGTTCTATCATCCTCTCATCGTGAAAATAATGTAATCTTTAGTGTCTTTAAAATATATCCCCAAAAAGGTAATGCAAACAAATGTATAAGGAGTATGTGTGTGGTCCTATATTCACTTGAGATTATCTTCCATCCTTTCACATGGACAGATGCTTATTAGTCTACAATCATACTTGACAATCATTGTATATTCAGCATTATTATATTAAGTGTTGATTATGTTTAAAAACAAATGACTCTACGAAAGCGGATGGTATGTTAGGAAAACTATCGAAAAGTGTCGCACACATATCTATTGAATACAGCCAAAGTTTTTGGGGCAAACTTGTATGTTTTGCTAACCAGGTTAAATGTATTTCTTTTTTAATTAGGGCTCGATTCGGAAGCAAACGCACAGTGGTCAATCCTAATGATGTAATCACAGAACGAGACATCAACTTTTAGTAAATATTTTGTTTCTTTGTATTATCATAATACAGAAATATATTACATGTATTTGAACAACTGTTACTTTGTAACCCTCCACAGCTCAGAGTAGTTAATAATAGGTACTGTTGATTTTGAGTTTCACTGTTGACGGAATTAGTGAAATATTTTTTGAGTTCATTCATTGTAACAATATTGTGTCTGGCTAATATTGTGTGCCATAGAAACCAATTTAATAAACAAATTCCACCTGTAAGTGTGTTACCTTTTACTTCCTGGACCAGTTCCAACATTTCTATCAGATCTAATGTGTAAAATATTTCTCACTCTTTGGTCTTGATTTGTGCGGACCAGCTTCCAATCGGAAAAATATTAACCCCCACCCTCTGGGGAGGCGCACAGATGGGCAACGCTCTGGGAAATATACAACTGAGCTGTGTTCAAGGACAGAGGACCTTGTTAACAGGAAAATCAATAAGAACCCAGCCCCAACGAAGGGCAGGAAAGACCACTGAATATTTATATAGAACTGCATCGAGAATCGTATAAATAGACAATACTCCACGAGTTTGGATGGGCCGCAATTGTCATTGAGGCGAAGCAGAGTGACAATTACGGCCCATTCAAACGAGTGGAGTTTTGTCTATTTTACAATTTGAGTGTGATTCTAGATTTATCTTACCCCTTTCTATGACATTAAATGTCATCAAAATTTCACAATAATTAAAATAGACTTAGCAAATCCATATGACGCCATCTCAAATTCACTACGCCATGGCCGTGGTGTAGTATTTTCACTTTATGGGGGTGATCGTTGAGAATTTTTTTCTAATGTTATTCCTATGGCTAAACTTGTACCAGGGGTGAGATAAAAACCAGCATGGGACAGCCTTTCTTCCCTGTGGTCGTGAGCTGCCTCTGCGCACCGTCTATTTGCAATTTCTATTCGATCCAATGTGGCATATTAGGAACAGAAATCACTTGAACACAGACGGCCATATGGGCCTAGCGGATGTAAGTATCCACACTGTAAATTTCATACCTGTACGGGGAGATTTTTAAAGCAGATAATTTCATTTTCCATCAAAAACTTCAGTTCAATATTTTCATCATCAACTTTTATTTTCCATAATCACAGTAATAGTCTAATGCCGTAGGTTACAAATTCTTTGTAACACAATACAAATTTTTGTAAGTAAATCACATGTTGGATTCTTTGAATCAGTTTGTTCCCAGAGCACCTTGATTTGTTTTTTAATCACAGTTTGTTTTCAGAGATAAGCTCATTTACATTTTTGGTTAAATACTGCTTTGTGTCCTACGTCACCATAGGACAAGATTTCTAGGTATTATCGTCCAGAACAGCTAATCCTACTGACATACTTTCTTTTCTTCTACTGGCTTATTGTAATGCTTAGTCTTGGTTTTTTGCTCTTTCCATGAGCCATATACCAGTAGGGTATTCACATCGACCCCTAGCTTTGCTCCTGTCGATACCCCTGCTACTCGTGTGGAGAGAGCAGAGTATCTACTCGTAGCTATCCCTGCTACTTTGAGGATGGTTACCATGTATTGTGACACAATATCTCTGTGTACCAGCACGTGAGGTTTTCGAGATGACAGTATCAATATATTTCTGACTTGTGTTGCTTTGACATATGCCGAGGTGAGAGTTCTTTTATTTCTCACACCACATAGACATGGTATATGAAGGATTAGCCTCCGATATAGCAGTAAATCTACCACTGCTTCCTCATGTGCCGTAATCCTGGCCGCCATGATGGAGCCTGGTTTGGAATTAGTAAAGGGTTTTGGATCCTTTTTTTCTTCCACCGTTTCTTTTTTTTTTCAGTGTTGAGCAGCGGGGGTAGTTCTCCAAGACAATCACCACTGACTTGATATCACTTTGTAGAAGTAAGTCTAGATCTCCTGCGGTATACCGCTCCTTGACAACACGTCCTTCCCCCTTGGGTTTACATGTGGAACTGACTACTCATGGCAATGCTATCTCCCCGTATCATTGGGCAACCAAAAGTAGTCCCCATGGCGAGTTAGACGTTTAAAACGATTTTTTCATAGCCCTGGCGAAATCGATCGTCCTCATGTTCGTCATTAATCTTAATTAATACATTGTCTCTAATGTAAATTCATCATTCCTTATATATCAATTGTTCCTCTTCTAGTATTCATTAGAGTAAAACTAGTCATATGTAACCCATCAAATTGGGAGCAGAGAATATGAAGTTTGACATATACTTTCAAGAACCCAGTGTATGCAGACAGCCTCTGTTCCGGGCCAAAGTGGCCGCTTACGCGAGGTGTTCGCTTACACGGGGTTAAAATAAACATCTAATAGACCTTCCATTCCGATTAAAAATACTCATTAACACGGGGTGTCTGTTAGGGGAGGTTCTACTGTACTTACTAAACATAAGTGGGAATGTGCATAGATAGATATGTAATATGTCTGATCTTATACCATCACTAAAACGGCGAGATGGCAGATTTTGTACTGATGAATCTAAGCAATAAAAATATACAACAAAAACCACAATAATTAAACTCTTTAACCACATAAAATTAAATGTGCAGCTACCTCACACAATGTGATTAAATCTAAACATCAGACCGTCAATTTGGTCTCAATAAAAGAAAATCATGCATGCCCTTGTATAACTTGCCAATTCTAAGATATTCATAATCCAAAATGGCAGTGGTTCGTAGTTTATTACATTTCATGTACATTTATAAAGCATTTTACAAATGTGCAGTTCATGTTCGACTTGTTAAGAACTGATATACATCTGACATTGCGTGTTGCATATCTGGGAACTTTGAATATGTCTGCACACCTTCAAAATTGAGCCATTTATATCCGATGTGTTCATCAGACAGAATTATCGGCGCATTTGGATCCTTCAACTCCGCGAGCCAGTAGACCACTCGTTTATTTCTCCCCCGCACTTCATAGTTCAAGGTCTTCTCAAAGTCCTGAATGACATTCAACTGGTCCCGCGTCAAGCCTGCTTCCTCTTCTGTTTCTCGGAGCGCAGTTTCAAATTCAGACTCTCCTGGCTCAACGTGTCCTAAGAAACAGAAACAAACGGTGAAGATTTGTTTTTTGACATTGTGAGAACGAATAATATTCAGTTTAAATGTGTGATAATAAGTACTATCGTAAAACTGGATGAGTTTTAATATTGGCCACTGTATTACACGACTGGAGTTTGGTATAGTGACTTCATGAGGCGAAGCCAAGTGAAGTCCAGAGCCAAAACTCCAGGAGTGTCATGCGGTGGCCAAGATTAAAACGAATCAGGTTTTGATTTTATCCTACCCCCTCTCCTCGATTTTGGAATATTACGTGATAACAATTCTGTATGCCACAAGTAGCATATAAAACTCCGTATGCCAGTCAGCGTAGCCTATGGGATTGTATATTAGGGGTAGGATAAATCATTGTAAGTACATGCAAATTGGATACATGTATAATGAACAAATATACTGCTACACTGCATGGATCCTGCTTTAGCTGCTGACTTTGGAAAATTACAAAACAAATGAGAAATTTGAAAAATGAATTGATTGATGAACAACTATACAATCTTAACTAAAATATGGTCGTCATCTATGAAAAATTAGAAATAACTTTAAAGGACTGTACACATTAATAGAGCACCTGCAATTACACTAGGGATGTCAAATTGTCACCAAAATATTAAAAAAAACCCTAATTCTTCATTCAATTAAGGCATCAAACATTCCCTATGAAATGAACTTTATACTTGCAGACACTAGGGATGAAATCTCGTCACTATGTACCTCCCAAGAAACATAATAAGTCTTTTATTATGACCATCTCATATTAGTTTTTTTTTTCTTTTTTCCCCATTTTTTATTTATCCTGGAGGCTCTACTAGGGAGCTGTTTTCGGTAGGCTCCAGTGGCCACATAGAGATTCATCCCGTAGCTTCTGCATTTACCATCAGGGTTTAGTATTGATCCAGTTTCAGGTTTGAATCACTTAATTTTATTATGAGCAACACATGGATTGTAAACGAACAAAAAATATGATATATATAATGAGATGACATACTGACTACGCGTTTTTAGATTAGGTGTGGGTCATCATCATTCACCTGCACTTTCAGTTTCACTTTATTTGCTTGCATTGTGTCTTTGTTGGTCCTAACGTGGTTTATCATTGCTTCTCATTTTATCTAATTTCAATTTTTCTCGCTTGTGTACGGAAATATTTCTTGTCACGCTTTTAAAATCTTTGTTGCTCATATCATACCTCCTAATTATGTCTGTATTTTGTATATTATAGAGAAACAGGCTTACTGTCTCCGTACGGATAAAATACGCGGTAAAATCGGCGATCAGATCAACCGATGCCGAAGGCAGAGGTTCATCTGATCGCCGATTTTACCAAGTATTTTATCCGTACGGAGACAGTCAGCCTGTTTCTCTATTATTATATACCTTAAAATATCGAATTTTTAACTTTGCTACTGGGGGAATATTTGGATTTTGCCGCCGTACATGCCCCGTACGCCACATACATACCCCATACGTCACCTAGGTGTCGTACGGGTATAAATACGACATGGGTAGGAGCGGGCAGTATGTGTAGGATATACTACCACAGGTATATAATAATAGTGGGGAGAGCCTCTTCCACTTAATCCCTAAACTAGTAGGTCTAACTAATGTTCATTTAGGTAAAGTATTCACCCCTAATCTGTTCGTTCTCCCATGTACTGGGACAGGGCTGGGTACACTGGCTAATGTTCATTAAGTCATACCAAACAGGAAGCTGTATGTACTGCAAGGTTAGTTTTTATATAAAGTTCTGTCAACCAAAGAAAGACGTTTGTGTGGTGTGTGGTTCTCTTCCCTACATGAGACACTTTCGTTTCCTCAATAATAGGATGGGCCTGTCAAACTTCTAATGTTGTTCACGTATTGTAAAACAGGTTATCATTAGATATAGGCTGTGTGTGAAATAAACCAATAAGGTTGTCTGATTGATGATGGGACCTAACACCTTGTCCCGGGGTGCGGATGCAGAGCATTCACACCTACAGTTATACTCCTCCTCCTCTTCATGCACACGCGTTGTTTGGTTTGTTTACAACACCACAACTGTCAAAGCTACCCGACTGAGACACTGTACAGACACCCATACATAACCGTAAAGCATCAAGGAAAACCGATCAGTAGTATTTTAATAGCTTTAACGAGACAACCCCTCTCATCTTATATTCACTGGACTATCATTACACGCTGTCTCAGAAAGTGAAGGGGCTCAACTTAAGAAATCACAAAGACTGATTGCGACACAGGGTGACATCAGTTGACAGATCTTACCGGTCTAAGCTGCCCAAGTAAAACAAGGTATTCATTTTCATTTCAATTGAATTATAGTAGATCTAGGACATATTCTGTATATATACCTTTAGGTGGGGTCCACAACGTTTTCTCATATGAAGCATTGAGAAACAGAAACTGAATCTCCTTCTGTAATTTACGAAAAATGATAAATCCAGTGGCAACAACTTCCTTCCCTGCCATCGTATCAGCCATTTTCTTTCCGAATCTTGTTCCCGCGATCCAATATTCTTTGACACCACTTATGCTGGTCATATGAGTTCCCCGGTCATTCGTTACGAGACCTGGCGGGGAACCAGCCAGGCACTTTTAGCTGGGTACGGCGTGTTTTCAAAATGGCGTCCTCCGATCGCCAGGCAGTGTAAACAACAACATTAGCCATGGATTTACTGTGTTATATGCGTTCGTTATCGTCAGTTACTTCACCAGTAATGCGTAAGTAATGATAAACTAAACGTCCTTTCTATTTGAAATTATATTAATGTGTATAACTATCTAATCATCGCAATAGTAGCGACCAAATTGTGACAAACCAAAGACGCGTCAAACTCACAGGGATTCGAGAGCTCGACCACCGAGTTATGACTGGGTGACAGGTTTGGAACCCTTGACATTGATTATATCATTAATGGAGTCTGACATGTCTGAATATAAGTCAGTGCTGAAAGTATAGTGTCCAACATAGCTGGAAACTTAGCTATTATGTACGGAGGTTCTAGTTTCTCCCTCGGGGCTATAGAACCTGGCAAGTTCAACGCTACGCTGTGCGATTGGCGGGCAAGTCCGGGCCTGCCCCAGGCAGTGCGTGTCAGTCGGTAGTCGCACTGCCTCTCCGTCCAGACCGATCACACTTGTCTGACGGCCATCTATGAACCCGGGCGGTCAAGGTAGGGAAGGGCGCAGGTTAGCATGTTAACAGGGACATAGGGTAAAGCGGAATGTAGTGTGCATTGACATGTTTTCACTGCATCACTGACTTGATTATAAGTTGATAATTGACTCAAGGTACGAGTTCGGACTTGTATACAAGTTAGTGGTAGGAGAGTAAAATCTAGATATATGGCGATATGTTGAATGTGGCTTCGTATAAGGCCGGTGTATTAGATAATCGATCAGCCTACCAATTGCTGTTGCCTGATCTCTTGCACAGGTGGTGCTAAATTCCCCTGTGGTAATCATCCCAGCACTCAAGTGGCTCCCAGATGATGAAATATTCATAATGGCATCACGCGATCGATAAAATTGTTATTAGAAAGAACTCCATTCCGCATTTGATTCTGTGTGTTTATGTCGGATAATATTTATATGATTGACATGGTTTCTTGGTAGTTTTAAATAATTTTGATGGGAGAAATGCGTCACCAATCCGTATAAGAATTTTTGAAATTAAATATTTAATGCAAATAAGTGCATTTGATTGAGAAATGTGTCTATTTTATTTTTTCAGGACGAAGCGATAACATGAAAAACTGACCGTTAGCAAGGGCATACATTTTCATCCTTGCGATACATACATCTCATCTTGTCATATAATGTGCCATAAAGTTCAGTGACATCTACAATACAAGTTCCATTCATCTAAACCTTCACCATGACGGGTTGTTTGTACGAGTGCCTGCAGGAAGCTCGGCTGGAGCGCTACCACGCTCACTTCGTGCGGCATGGAATCGTCAAGTGTGACGGTCTCGCCACTCTGTCCATGCAGGATTACTCCCGCTTCGGCATCACACGCATGGAAGATCGGGTCCGGCTTTTTAAACTCGTCCAAATTGTCAAATCTGTCCAGGCCGAAGGACGCTTCTGCAAACACGAAGCAGCCAAGATGGAAGCTAGCAGACCGCTACCTCAATTTGCAACAGCCAACGGGCAGGACCAGTTGAAAACCAGAGGACAGGCATTTGTGCAATACCTGAAGTCTAAAACAGCAGTGCGAGCGTCAGGATTAGGACTTGGTGATGGTTTGTCTGGTCTAGAAGTGGAGTGTGTCCCTCGGATCAAACCCGAATCCGCTCTGGCTCCAACAAAAAAGAAGATCCCACGAGACATGGACGAGGTTCGATACAGACCAGGGACTGGGTCGCCTATCTTCAAATGCCGCAAAATATTGACTTTCTCAGATTCCGAATCAGATGATGAAGAAGAAGATGAAGAGAGAACGGAAACGCCAGATACTGGGAGTATAACAGACAGTGAGATCAGACAAAAAGTGCTCTCAACAATCACACCCAACCCGGAGAAAAATCAGCCACGGAGTTTTAAAAATAACATTCCCACTAGCATCAGTTTGCAAAGTTTTCAAAGAAATGATCCCATCAGAGTAACTGTCCCTCCACCAAAGTCATTCTTTGTAGATATGAACAGGGATCTTAGTGCGGATCAAAATTCGCGAAAACAGTTGATTTCCAATAATAATCTCTTCGGGATCTCTACAAATCAGATCAGGGAGCCTTGTGTCCACGGGTCACTTCCCCAGCAGGACGAGTGTCGGTCAGAATCACCCATTCACATCTCTAATCAAAAAAGAATATCCTCCAACAACGAACACGAAAACGGGAATATCTCTGCGGAATTACTGGCTAAGAAGACTATCTCGCAAGCTACACGACAAGAATCGGCGGACAATGTTATATCCGATAACGAGACAGACAGTGATACAGACACAGATGAATATTTCGAGTTGCCTAAACCCAGTAGCAGTCCCGAGAAACAACCAGGACATCCTAGTCTCAATGAGGTAAAATCAGTAGCAAATATCACTGAGATGAAGTCCGTACTTGATGCGAAACCTCTAAAACCCATCCTCGTCGGCCAACAAACACGATCCATAGAGATAACATCTCAGACTGTGAACACCAAAAAACAGGACGTTGAGTATAACCCAGCCAAATACAGTCCCCAGCAAAAACATTCAAAACCTGCGAGCGCGTCGGGAGAGGTGGGAGCCTTTGAGGAGGGAGATAAACCGCTCTTACGTTCAGCCACGGCTGTAGCACTTGCCATCGAAAGGAGTTCGCGGTCGTCTGAGGTCAAGGGCATGCCAAGGTCTGCTTTACTGCGAGATGCCCGGCAGCGGACTAAGAAGTTGGAGCGGTCGCCGGGGGAGGTGGACCACGCCTACTTCCCCCGGGCCGGAAGTGCCACGTCTCCCGTCAGAGAGACGGTGGTGGAGCGGGTCGTGCACAGCACGGCCGAGTACAACTACGGAGTGCCCGGTACCCTGAGGACGGAATCCCCCTCACGGCACAAGGCGGTGACGAAGAGCAACTCTCAACAACGGATAAGGGTAAGCTCAATGAATCAACACTCTCCTATGTAGCAGAGATGCCAGTTTTCCATTTTTTCCGTGGAAATCCACTTTTTTATATCCAGTATATGATATTGCTCTTCCGTGTGTAAAAATAAGATGACATAAATTGAGACTCATTTATGGAACAGTGGTTTGAACCTCCCCACATACCCTTGGCTCCATGCCATGGCCGAAAAGAACATAATATCCAAGGTCTCTCTGAGGCAGAAAATTCCACATAAAAAATATTTCCACCCTTTTCCCTAACCCCGACTGACATGCCTGATGTAGGCACAACTGGATTAGGAACCATGTAGCGAAAGCTTGGATTAAAGGCATATCCTACAGTTCATAGTGGCGCCACCTGGTGATTTTTAAGTATCATCAATTATCAGTCAGATCTGGTTCTTTTGGATTCGGTCTAATGTCAATTGAGTTAATCTAACATTTTATACAGTTTATCCAATCCTAATAGGTAAAATAGGCCAATTAACATTTTCTTGATTTACATTAGAAATGTTTTTTTTTTTAGAAATGTGCTGGAAAATACGGTTTTCTTTAATTCTTTCCAAAAATATGACGGTGACCTATGAATCTTAGGACTTAAATGTGTTGTACTATATATGTACTACATTCTGTGAAAGTATGAGGAATATGACACAGGTTTTACTATGTAAAAAACAACTTTTTAGAATTCTATATATTCTATTATAATATTATCGTAATATTGATCTCATAATCAAAAACGAGCATGGTGTCCCCTGATTCTTAAGCTCGATATCTGTTCTACAACACTTAGAGATCATTATATTCAATAAAACCCCCAAAAGGACTTCTAATGTTAAAAAAAATAGAATTTTTCCGATTGGAAACTGACCATAGGATCAGGACCAAACAGTGAACAATTAATGTTAAAGGAATCTTAATGTTGAAATGCCGAGACCTGTATAATTTGATGATTATAATTTTGTAATTATAGCATTGTGCATCTGTTGTTCAGGTTTGTGTCCGGAAAAGACCATTGACGAGGAGAGAACAGAAGCGTCAGGAGGTGGACGTGGTCAGCGCAGACGGAGCGGACACCATCGTCGTCGACGAGACCAAAGTCGCCATAGACCTCGCCAAATATGTTCAACAGGTAGGGACACACAGGGCATATATTTCTCATATAAGGCCACTAAAAGAAAACTTGTTTCTCATCACCGCGCGTATCAGCAAAAACGATTTTTGATTTTTTTTTTTTTTTGGTTAAAATAAGATGAACCTTGATAGAAATTATGAAAGGTATATGTGTATTTAGTATCAAATTAAAGCTCCTGATGTCAGGGATGCATTCAATGTATAACCAGTATAAATCTGAAAACCCCGCATAAGCGGACACCCCACATAAGCAGACACTTTGGCCCAGAATGGAGGGTGTCTGCATATGCAGGGTTTTACTGTATGTCTGAAGCCCATTTTATGACGCTTCAAAAGCCATATTTGATCCAGCAAAAAAAAAGCGCCATCATCATATTTTTCATGGCTTGGTGATGAGAAACAAGTTTTGTTTTGAGGGTCCTAAATCACATTTCTATTTGTTTGTAAAGTTCTCTCTCGGCAAGCTTTTTAGGGGTTTGATTTCTTTTTGGGTAATGTTACCGTAAGGTAAGCATCGTCCACCCCACATAAATCACAAATTTAGTTTCGGAAGTTTATTTTTGAATAAGTAATTAGATGTTTGTTTTTCTTTTGTAATATACAATATCTGGTTTCTATGTTTCTCTTATAAACCCCTTATTATTACAATTCTGACCTAGATTAATTTCTTTTCGCTTCGATACGGTAGTCGATCTGTACACTTCGCCACGTCTTTAGACAGTGGCTTAATTTTCTTTCTCCTGATAAAGAACTGATATATGGAAATTTGATGATATGCATGCAATGCAAGGATCATGTGATACTCATATATAGTCCTCTTTTCGCTACAAGTGTATATATACATGTATATATGTTATTGTAAATGTGTTATATTTATTCTTTGACATTTCTGATTGCAGCATGTTTATATGTTTGACGAGGTATTCGATGAAACAAAGTCAAACAAAGATGTGTACACCAGCACCGCCAAGCCCCTTGTCAAGCATATATTTAACAAGTAAGGCAATCGTAATATTATTATTTCCTCTGTCTTCTGCTAATGCATTAAGGAAATAGTAAGAAAATCATACTCAAGTGCAGTATCATAACATATGAGAGAAAAGCGATATCGAGCAGTTGGATGATGATATAAGAACAAACTGAATATTGAAAAAATATAAGAAACAAATTGAAGTAATGCAATATCTCCTTTATCTATAAAATTTCATAATTCTGTCACCAATGCCTGTGTGGATGCCAACTTAGAGTATTACTTGGTTATGGTTTATATTCAATTCCGTCTCTGTTTTTTACGGAGCATTGCTACCATAATCACATGGCTGGACCAGATTTAACCTCATTCACGAGATAAAATATTTTAGATGCCAATCATACAGGGATGCCAGTTTTCAATGTTTCCATTGAAATTCATGTTTCCCTTTTGAGAAAAAAACCACATTTCCTTGTGCAATATCAATATGCCAACTGCTAAATAACCCATTTCCACCACAGTCCATGATCCCCAACTAAACCTCCCCACTGACCCATGTAAAAACTTGAGCTTTCCCTTCATCCCTTGATTCCCACTGCAAATTGTATGTAATGTGTAAACCCTGTATTGCAATGAAAAATATTTCAAGGTCAATTTTTTCTGACCCTATTAAACTGGCATCCCTGATCGGATCATAGACGAGTATTATTATATACCTGTGTCCGAATGTCTATGAAATACTGCCCGCTGCTAGGGGTGCAGTAATAATAATGTTCGTGCCCGCTGTGAAAGTGACCTAATAAGTCATTAAATTGGTGTTTTTTCATCGATTTAAGGTATACAATAATAAGCAAACGTCCTGACTGTAGACGAAACGATTCTAGTTCTGGGTCAGTCGTCGATTTCATACTGCCTTCCGCCTTTGGCGTCAGGCAGTATGATATCGACGACTGACCTCGAACAGGAACCGTTTCGTCCACAGTAAGGACGTTTCCTAATATTACGATACTTTATCCATCTTTTTGTTTACATATGACACACTGTTGTTGTTCTCAGGGGGTGCGCCACGTGTTTCGCTTTCGGGCAGACGGGGGCTGGGAAGACGTACACGCTCCTGGGCACGCCGGCCGTGCCCGGCCTCTACCGCCTGGCCGCCGCCGATATGTTCGTGCTGCTCCACTCGGGACAGTACGGCTCTAACCTCCACCTGTGGGTCAGTTACTACGAGATCTACTGCAGCCAGCTCTACGACCTCCTCAACAAACGCAAAAAGTAAGCAACTTTTTTTTTTACCAAGAATGGCAAAAAATTTTTTTTTGTTTCAACGTGAAATATTTTGAGCAAAAAGTAAGCATTTCCTGCAATATTGGTAAAAAAAAATTTTCCTTTTTCGTACTCGTTCTTTTGTTTTCACAAAATGTCTTGAATAGTAGGGACATATTTTTTTTCACTGCAATATTGGAATTCATTTCCACCCATTGATATTCATTTGAGTGGATTTATGAAATTGTATTTGTAACATTTTCCCCAGTTCATTTGGATTTGTTTCTGTAATCCCATGTTGGAGAAAATATACATTTTTGATTTATTCCAATTTGCGCAACCACGGGCAATACATGAAGTGTCTGCAGTCGTTATATCTTCACGTCCAACTCTTTCTGATTTATATCATTCCCAAGCAGCGCAAAATATATTTATGGTATTACAATGCTCTGTTTTTAATGTGAATAACTGATTTTTTTTCTTATATTATTAGATTGTATGTGCGTGAAAATGGTCGACAGAGGGTCTGCATCGCGGGCCTCATGGAAACGCGGGTCAGAAACGTAGAGGACGTAGCTCAGGTGAGTCTCACTCTCCTCTTCTAAAAGGCTGATTCCACCAGTACAATGTATTTTTTTGTCTCGCAAGGTCAGGCTGTGTCTTGTAGCACCGTGCTGCATCTTGATGAATGAGGAGACATCTTGTAAGATCTGGTTATGCACTTATCCCTACGTGTGTAGCCCCTATTATCGCCCTGTTCCCTAGGGCACTCAGAAGTGTCCCTAGGCTCGCAAGAACCTTAATTCTCCTTCATACTTCTACCAAAGTAATCGGATAATTACCTATTCAAAGGGGACTATTCCACGGCCATGATTCAACCAGATATTCACACACGATTCATCCCGACCTAGCGAGTCATCAAATCGGGCATGATCGGGATATATCGCATGTCCTGGTGGAATCACTACTTTAAACTTCATCAATGTCTTGTAAACCACAACCCATTATATAAAACCTATAGACCCTCCAGAGTTTACAAATCTTCCTATTATCGCCCCGGGTAAGTAAAAGTTCCGCTCCCAACAGACTAGCCACACTACGACTGCATAAACCGCAGTTTTCTTATTTATAATTGGAGAAACTGAATAGAATTTCGGATTTAGATGTAGAAATAGATGAAATTTCCATTTCTGGCATCAGAATTTCAATTTGAAGATTTCTGAAAATCGTTAAACTGCAATATTTCTGGGTTATGGGTCAAGGGTCTATCACCATACAACGTCGGCAACCAGCGAACACCGGAACTTGTAAACAGACTGAATTTTGGGATACCTCAATAGGGTCTATCGGATATCATAACTGTTGTATTCCGATTCAAATCTGTGATATACGGCCTCAAAGCCATGGTATACAGGAAAAATTATCCCACTGTGCAAAGAAATAGTCCATGTTGTTATACCCTTATATATGGCAATTATTGGGTTTAATTTTTTTGAAAAGATGGATAATAAATGTATCAAAGGATGGTTCTGTGAATCAGTGACTCCGTCAACCTCTCGTGGTTTACGGCCGCCTGTCCACAAAACCATCGTTTATTGTCTATCTCACAAAAAAAATTTGCATGCAAGGGACTTTTCCCCCTTATACAGGTTTCCGTATTGTACTCAGTAGCGGTCTGTATTAGATCTATTCGTTTTCCATGGATACTTTATATCAGGTGAACAATAAAAAGGGTCCTTAATTCATTATTGTTTATCACTTTTTATACATACATTCACATAAAATATTTTGCAAAGGAGATGTTTGTATAATACAATGTTTCAAACTGATTCCTATACAACCATGGAAGACTTACAACACTTAGTATAGTTAGTATGGAGATGGGAGATAAATTTGAATGAACTTTACCCCTCTCCTAACGTGGATCTATATAAAGTGAGCGTGTTCATGCACATATCACAATCCTTTCCCTAGCCGTGTAAGTAGATACAGGGAGATTGCATACACGGATTAGTATCCGATATCCTGGACCTTATTAGCGCTATCAGTGGGCAGGACAGTGAAGATAAGCGGTGTGTTTTGGGTGATAACAGTGTCTATGTTGACTTGTAGGTGGTGCAGTACGGCAACTCGGTACGGAGCACAGGCAGCACCGGTGTGAACCCCAACTCGTCCCGGTCACACGCTCTCCTTCAGCTGGAGATCAGGGACTCGCGCGACCAGAGGCTCGGCAGGTCAGTCTACCTTTTAGTTTGTAAAGTTAGTACCGGTAAGTGCTGATTCCACCGGCATGATTCTTTTTGTCTGGCAGGGTCGAGTAGTGTCTCGCGGTACCTTGCTAGATCTTGCTGGATCGTACTAAATCTTGTAAGATCATTACACTTGTGTATGAAGCCCCTATTATCGGTCACGGGGGCTTTTCTGCTGCTGTGATCTCGCCGGGCAACCTCACAATATTCTTCCCTATTACAGATATGACAGTTTTCTGTTTTTCCACGGAAATCCCCCTTTTTATTCTCAGTTTATTCCGTTCCTGATATATGACAAAAAACAAGTAGCAAATAAACATGGCGGAGAGGCAGGAAGCGGTTGCACCACTCGCATCCAATAGTGGGTGATGTCAACGCTCAGGATGCATTTGACGATTAGAAAAGGCCGACTGGTCCTCAAGAAAGACCCCTGTAGATAAAACCCCGCTTCTGGGACACCTTGCCTAAGGGGTCACCCCGCTTAAGGGCTCAATTTGCTCGGAACAGAAGTTTTTATTTAGTTTATTTTAACCCTGCTTGGAATGGAGGGTGCACCCTTAAGCGGGGTTTTACTGTATATAACATTCCATGATGATTTTGAACGATTCCTCTTGCAATTAACAGCGATTTCCCATCGTCTCTGTAAAAAGTATTTATTGAGCTTCATTCACACCAAGAAAACAGTCATATGTCCCTCCCTTCAGACCCTCAGCCCCACGCTGTGGCTTATACTGACATGTTTTCCACGTTTTCTTAATCTATATATGAAAAATATTTCCTGTGTTTTTTTTCTGATCCCAACTGACATCCCCGCTATCAACGCACACGGGGGGCTGTTATAATATTTCATATGGGATCATTGAAGTCTGAAAGTTTGCAGACCCACCATCGCCTACTTAAAATCAGGAATTATCATTAAAAAAAAAGTTTAAAAAAAAGTACCATGTATTAAAAAAAGTACTTTCAGAAAACATGATTAATATGTTGGGATTGCATTTGTGCGAGTTTTATGGTGGTTTTATACACCATCGGGCCGTACTTGTATCATACGCCTTCGTTTTGGTGCCATCCTTATCCAATCTAATCATTAAAAAAAACTTAACTCTAATGAAGCTCACAAACACACATACGGGACCTTCTTATAGACGCTGGGAATGTCAGGGCGCCCCCTTGTGACTATAAGAACAACCAAGACGTTGTCCTGACCTCTGGTCGCGGTTTGTTTACCAACAGTCGTACGTGACCTAGTTCTCCGCTAAATGTAGGTCATGTGTTGGTGAAGCAGGTCACTAGTCCCCGCCCCCTCAGTCTATTTGTCCCTGATACACGGGACTCACTCAACAGTCATCTCGGAGAGGTACGTCAGAACACCTGTGGAATAATCGTGTAAGGAGCACAATGCTGCCCGTTTTAATAATCTAGGCTCCTACAAGAAGACCATTTCCTGTACGCCATAGAGACCCAGGGATGATGTGGTTCAAATTTATTCAACACTTATGAACGACCTTATGGACAGCTAATACTGTCTTAGCAACAAATTTTAAATATCATTATACGATAACCTTTGTACGAGGTACAGAAAAGGATTATTAAACGGGCCCCTGACTGGTGACCAGGTAAGCTATATATCTCAGTGTGATTTGCTTATCTCAGTGTGATTTGCTTATCTCGGTGTGATTTGCGTCAAGTTGGACGAGCGATAAGACCGGGTCTGGCGTTGAATTCTTTGAATTTAAATTAGTAAAATTTAATCTAGATACTCAGCGTGTGACTTGACAGTTGTATGGACACTAGAGTAGAACTGTCCCTGTAATTTGAGTTTTGAGTTATGACTTGCCACTTGTGGAAGACACTAGCTCCATAACTTGATTTGTTAATTATCAGATAGAATAAACAGTCATTGATTTTTTTTATCATTATCATTATTTGTAGGTATTATTATTTAGATTAAAAAAAGACATTTTACAGTTTTGGCCCATTATCCACCTGGGCAGCCTTTAAAAGTTGTCACAGACCTCAACATGTATACATGTAGAGAGAGGTTTTGAGGAGAGTTACCTGATGAAATACCGAATTTAAATTGGTACAAATCTGATCTTACGAGATGGGTTTTCTCCCGTCAACTCTCTACGAGTTTGTGTGGGGAGACGTCATCACTCGCTAGTCGCGTTACAGCCCTGTCAAGCATCGGAAATACAGTTTAGAAGTATTAAGATACTTTTATCAGAGTTATGGCTCAAATTCATCTCATATTTTGAATTGGACACTCTTCGTTGACCTGACCCATATACTACACCTGTGTGGTAATGATAGCAGGGTGCTCACTGGCGCGTCCTCGGTACGAGTATGGGCATTAATTATAGGTTAATGTTTAAAATAGGACAGAATTAACCGTTAATTCTCAAATTAAAAGAGAGAGATACTAATAAACCCCAAAATTGATCAGTAGATTCAAAGGCCAATTCACAGTTTTTGTATTCATTTGGACTCTTTTATTTGAATAACTTGCCAATGTTTAGGGACTTTGAGATCCCTCCATCAGGGCATGAATACAAGTGGGGATAAATTCGGAAATCACAGGTATTTATATTAATTGACGTGGTCTTCAACGTAGACTGGCCTCAGTCCCTGTGTCCTATATCCTACCCCTTCCACCACTGCCTCCCTTACCCCCACCCCAAACCTTCTCTCTTCTCAGATGATTCCAGGGCCAGCTATAGGAAGCTCACATGGTATATTGCATTTCTTATTGATTTATCCTAATAATTTAATAAATGCTCATAATCAAAGACTCGAACAAGTCTATCTTCAATGAAGACTATGGCGAGTTGTCCAGTTTCTGAACACGATCTTGATTGTAGTCTTCAAATGAAGTAACACGCTGTTTGCGATTCACGGGGAGATTTGTTGTCACCACGATGAATGTCGTCTGCTACTCACATACTCAGAGGTTCAAGTACATTTGTATAGAGTCGATAATCTACACATTATTAACCCTGTCTGGTGGAACACACAATATAAATTGACCGTGAAAAATTCATGTCACCGGGATGAAATGTAGATAGATGTCTTTATTTTCTTTGTTTTTAGATTTTTTATAGTAGACAATTTGTTGACTTACTCAGTAGTGCTCAGTAATCATGCATCATGATCATGGAAAAAGAATTGAATCTATGAATGTAAATTTTACCTTTCATATATCATGGATTACATAAAACAACAGCCAAAACACCTATAAAGTGCTGATTCCACCAGGATGCACAATCTAAGCCAATTTGTTACCTTGCTAAGTCGGGATGAATTGTGTGCGACAGACTGGCTGAATCGCAGTGGTGGAATAGTTGTCCCCTCCCCCCAACACCTGTGAGTGATAATAGGGGATTCACACACAGGTGTATTGATCTTACTAGATTAAGTACGATCCAGCAAGATCTAGCAAGGTACTGCCAGACACTGCCGACCCTGCCAAACAAAAAGAATTGTGCTGGTGGAATCAGCACTTAAAGCAAAACCATTTCTGGCAAATGTCCCATAAAATGTAGGGTGCATCTAAGTACAGTAAAACCCCGCTTAAGGAGACACCATTCTTTCCAAGGAAAGTGTTCCCTTAAGCGAGGTTTAAGTCTGTTGATGGATATGTTATCAATGTGTATACAGGTAGCAGTATGGTATAGAGACTCTGATGTGACAATACAGACAGCCCACAGACGCCTCCCTGACACCTATACAGGGGTCTATGCAGGCAGTCATCTTATGTCTGATTTATATGCCAGTCTAAGCGCCACACACACCACAGACAAGCAATTTAGATAATCCAGAGTGTTCTCTCGATATTACCCCCTCAAAGATGATAAGGTGTCCCTCCAGAGTGTCCCTTTAAGTGGGATTAAGAAGCATTCTGTACCGAAATAACTGTCCCCTTAAGCAGGGTACCCCTTAAGCAGGGTGGCCCTTAAGCATGGTTAAAATAAACCCTTAGTAGAATAGAAAATTTCTGTTCCAAGCAAATTGCCTCCTTAAACGGGGTGTCTCGGAAGCGGGGTTTTACTGCACATATCTTAAAAAAATGTTTTTAATCTGTTTTAACCTGTCACCCATATCATGGTTGCTGTTACTACCGTGCAGATGTCAGATCTAACCACGTCCATATTGATTTACATATCTCATAATTAGCTAATTTCTGAAACTTTTATTTTACTTTACAGAATGTCCTTCATCGACCTCGCGGGTAGTGAGCGGGCGTCTGACGTCACAGAATTCGATCGGCAGACGAGGATAGAGGGCGCTGAGATCAACCAGAGCCTCCTGGCGGTAAGTCACTGAACTAGTCACTGTGTGACGCTCTGTGCCTGAGATGATAATAATCACTAAATTCTGCAGACGTGTGTGAATAACATCTCGACATTAAGTGGCGTAATTCTGAAAAGACGTCGAGCATAAATCACATCTAAATGCATGTTTCAAAGCGCATCAATGGAACTCATGTAGGAATGCAAGGGAAAGGGGAACTTTGGTCTACGTTCAGTCTAAATTCGCAATAAATTGGCATTTTGGTCCACATTCAGTCTAAATTCGCATCAAATTGGTATTTTAGTCTACATTCAATCTAAATTCGCAATAAATTGGCATTTTGGTCTACATTCAGTCTAAATTCGGAATAAATTGGCATTTTGGTCCACATTCAGTCTAAATTCGGAATAAATTGGCATTTTGGTCTACATTCAGTCTAAATTCGCATTAAATTGGCATTTTGGTCTACATTCAGTCTAAATTCGCAATAAATTGGCATTTTGGTCTACATTCAGTCGAAATTTGCATTAAATTGGCATTTTGGTCTACATTTTTCAGTCTAAATTCGCAATAAAATAGCACATTCATAGCTTCTGATGATATTCTGCTCGGAACCAAACAATTTTTCTATTTTCAACATTTTAAAGTTTTTCTGGTTATTTCAATAACAGTGGAAGATCTAACCTCGTGTTAGAACTCTTTGTATCTAATTACAAAAAAAATAAAAATTATGGAAAATAAATGAAAAAGGATAGAGTGTTAATAGAAGAACCTGTTCCTGTAGGCTTTACGCGTGCAGGCCGACCCCCGCTCCAAGGTTGGTATCCGAAACAAGATTTGTCATCCTTCGTGGCCCAGTGTTTAAGAGCGCAAGCTGTGTGCCTCACCTTTCCATATCCATTGCCTTGCTAACGCTGCTTGGGCTGTTTCGTTGCTATCCATCATGCTACTCCCTCAATGGACCCCTGTTAACCGTTCCGCCAATGAAACAGAAGTGTTCTCATTATGAATTAGAAGTCATTGAACTGCGAAATGTTCCAGAATGTTGTATTGTAAAGAAAGTCTTAATTGCTGATTCCACCAACACGATGCATTTGCCGTGTTATATCTTGGTATGTCTTGCTATATTTTACATTGTCACGATATATCTTACCTCCTTTGTTGTGACACGTCACACGCGATCATATATGTACTTTTTCGCTACGTTGTGTGTATATTTTGGTGCTCCACCACCGTGATGCTTCAAGATCCATTGCCGATATAGCGCGGTATACCGCTGCATATCGCGACAAGAATGTGGCGAAGGTGATTAATCAGACCGATGCTTCGCGACAAATATACACACAATTATTCAAAACCTAGCAAGACTTATCAAGATAAGCAAATGATGACAGATCTCACTATATCTTGTGTGTTGGTGGAAGAGGCCCTTTAATGTCCCATGGTCGGTCATTTGTCTGTTTGGATCTACCAGTGTCTTGAATTAGATATGTTTTGGAATATTCAGTATGTCCTCCAGTCCCAGCACCAATTTGCCGGTTTTATAATTCATGTTGAGACAGTTATTTTTAGATATTTTCCGTGATAGCAAAATCCTTGTTATGAAATCATGTAGGTCTTATTTCTGTCCCTGAAGTCCCTACAATAGGAAACATCAAGGGTCTGCTTGATAATCTAAGATTGTACATGAAGACCCTTTTCTGTACCTCGTACAAGGGTTATCATTAAATAATATTTAAGTTTGTTTGCTAAGACAGTATCAGCCGTCCATTAGGTCGTCCATAAGTGTTGAATAAAGTTGACCCACATCGTCCCTGAGTCTCTATGGCATACAGAAAAGGGTCTACATGTACGATACGAGATTATTAAACAGGCCCCAGGGATGTCAGACTTAGGGAAATCTCTGTGTCATAAAACAAAAATATTGTCCCCAGTATTTAAAAGCCTTTTTAGAACCTGTGTATGTCAACCCTATGTTATTATAGAACCTCACAAAACCTTAAGTATGGATGAGAATCCCTGAAAATCTCTGAAACCATTGAGCAGTTACCATACGAACCACTTTGAATGCATAGATAACACCAGAAACCAGCTTCATACTACACACTCTCCCATGCAGATATTTGGTATAACATCAGCGTTAGAGGGTCCTGGTTGGAGCACACACACTGTAGTACCAGTCCTACCTACCAGGGGGCACAGTTATCACCGTTTTTGAGTTTCTGGTAAGCTTATTCATTGTGGTCAGGGGGTGAGGGCGTCTATCGCCGAAATGACTTCAGCGATTTTTATTCAAGGGCTACTGACATCCCTGAAACATGTACAAATATAGACATGTACACATATAGACATGTACAGATATAGACAAAAGTATGCAGGCTCGTCTATTTTAGGCCTACACTCTTACATGTGTAATGTGGAGCCCGCACCCTCCCTTCATCCCTCCCTCCCTCCCTCCCTATCCCCCGGCCCCCGGCCCCCGGCCCCCGGCCCCCAGTCCCCGGCCCCCGGCCCCCCGGTCCCCGGTCCCCGGGCCCCCGGCCCCCCGGTCCCCGACCCCCCGGCCCCCAGCCTCGGGCCCCCCGGCCGCCCTCACGGGGGTACATGCTCATGTACATACAGGTAGTAGGTGTGCAGGTACCTGGACCGACGTGCTGGTCACACACACACTCACACCCACCCAGATCCCGCAGTCTACAACCATCGAGCCACACCACACACACAACACAGTATCCATACGGCACCCGGGTATCGTGGAGAAACCCGCTGTGGTGTGCGGGATAGAGACTGGAGATACATCACGGTGTAGGACGGTCACAGGAGATACGGGGAGACCTGGAGTTACTGCGCTCTGACCACTCACACAGCGCTGTGCGTTATCAACGACCACCAGCACCATGTCAGGACCCGGCACCCTCCTAGCGCAGATTAATATATACTCACCCCAACCGGTAAATCAGTCACGGTTTGTTTATGATAAGAAGTATTCCTATATACCTATGAGCGAACAACCTATGATTACTTAACGCTGCTGGGGGTGGAATAACTTTTGTTTACTGCCCAGGTTGACGTTTGCTGCCCAGGTTGACGTTCAGAGACGTTAGGTTTTTATCGATATTAGCCGACTATTGAAGGTATATAGGAATAGGGAAACGACGTAGCGGTGGAAATAAGTCAAAGTTACGCGGTAAGGCTTGGGAAAATTACTGCCCAAGGCTTAGCCGCGGGAAGTCAAATTTTTTTACTTATTCCCACCGGAACATAGTTTCCCTCTATTCTCTTAGTCTGGTATAAACGTCCACAGGCTTAACATTAGGAACTTATACTCGACAGGCTTGCGAGTATGGTAACTCATACTCAACGGGTGATAAACAGATAAATATCTTAACCTGGTATACATGTCCATAGGCTTAGCATTAGGAACTCGTTCTCAACAGGCTTGCGAGTACGGTAATTCATACTCATCGGGTGATATACAGATAAGTATTTCCAGGCTAAGCTATCGCCTCGTTCATATTACTGCGCACTCCAAACTTGATGGCGAACGAGGACACAGACCAAACACTCATCAATTTCTTTCATAGTATTTATGAGAAACATTTGGTTGTGAGAAATGAGATCAAATTCTGATTAAGTCTAGATCTAGCGCGTAAGTTAGATAAATTATAGAAACAAGATTGCTTGAGATTTCCACCTAAATTCATTACATAGATTCGATCACCACCCTTGTGGTGTAAAAGAACCTTGAGAAAGTCTGGTAAGAACCTGTAATGGTTAACTGGACGTTAAATCAAACCAACCGAACCAACAGTATTGCCTCCAGGAAGAGGAAAGCAAATTAACATTGCTTTGCTTACTATGCAAATATACGGCAATATTAGATTTATTTGATATTGCATTGATATCTAATAAACTAGCCTTGCTTCACTAACCTACATTATTAACATACATTGTACAGGCCTTTACTAGCATTATCAATCATTAAGGACTTAATTTTTGGACCCTGATATGAAGATTAGTGAGATTTTGCAATAGTGATACCTCTATGGCAAGCCGATGCCATAACAAAAATTAAAATAAAAAATTCTGATATTATTATAAGATTAATGATACTTGACTGTAACACCTCTATGGCAAGCCGATCCCATTTAAAAAATATCTGATATGATACGAATCAGATTTAAAATACGTGGCGAATAAGACGATGAAAGTAGAATAACATAAAGTAAAAAAAAAAAAAAAGTATTAACGAATCAAGATTTGCTGTCAAGATTCTAACCTGTTCGTTGCTCCCAATAAGAGTGGCGGTCCGTTTGCCACCCAGCAGGCGGAATTAATATTGAAAGTGGGGATTACTGCGAAGTAAAGGGCGGTGTTTGTTCATCTCTCGGCGCCTGTTAGGACAGGACACAGAGGGTGGTTCTGTTCACAGGTTACGTCCTACTCCAAGCACCTGTAGGTTTGTACAGCGCGTTGTAGCCCATTAGCAGGAAACCCCTGGTGATACACACTGACGCATGTTTAGTGCAGTTTAAAAAAAATTTCATCAATAATATATACGATTCATTTAGTAGAAAAAATACCAGAAAGACTCAGGGATGCCAGTTTTTAATGTTTCCATTGAAATTCATGTTTTCATTTTTTTATTTTTTTTTCATTTCAAGGTAGCATCAGTTTTTTTTTTTTTTAGACTTTTATTTATCCTGACGACACTCAACAATACAATTGCTGGTTTCCTTGTGCCACCAGTTTGGGCTTACAATAGTTAGGTCTCTCCTTTTTACAATTTCCTGTCATGTAGCCTTCTGGAGATAGAAGTTTATTTATGTTTTCATTTTCAGAATAAGAATGTTTTTTCACTGTGTTATATTGACATACCATATATTTAATTTTATTTGTTCCGTGGAGGTTTATGCTAAACTTCGTGGTTGGAAAAAAGCGGTGGGAGAAAGATACACTTTTGCTAGGCCCCGTTCATCCACATTTATATTGATATACCAACTGCTAAATTACCCAATCCAGCCACAGCCCATGACCCCTCCACACTGACCCATGTAAAAACTTGCACTCGCCCTTAGTCCCTTAATTCCCCACTGTAATGTGTATGTAATGTGCAAACCCTGTATTGCAATGGACAATATTTCAATGTTTTTTGTCTGACCCCAACTGGCATCCCTGGAAAGTAGACACTTTATCGTCCTTCGGAAATTGGCCACTGATACCCATAACATGAATAGGACATGGGAATATATTTTCTTTGATTAAACATTTTATTGATGTTTCCCATGCATTGTGGGCATTAATGTTATCATTTTCCTTTTCGTCTTTTGATCTGTGAGTTCCTAATATTCCCTTAAATTTCAATGATAATATAATCAAGTGACAAGCATAATCGATGCTCGACCGGTTTCCTTTCTTAAAACATAAATATATGTCCATTAAATGCTGAATATTGGAGAATGTTGCTGTCCTATTCAATTATCCTGTATAACTGTGTGGCCAGAATACCTGCTCTGCAGAGGCCATGTATATGCTCTCCTCTTTAGTACAATTATAATATTTAAAAAAATAGTACAGATTAAAATGTCTGTTTTCTTTTAAATTCAGCTCAAGGAATGCATTCGTTCGCTGGACCAGGAGTCGCGACACACTCCGTATCGTCAGAGTAAACTGACGCATATTCTTCGCGACTCGTTCGTCGGCAACTCGCGGACCTGCATGATCGCCAACATCTCACCCTCCCTCTCCGCCTGTGAGAATACGCTCAACACCCTCAGATACGCCGACAGGTTAGTATGTCTGCCCCTACATCATATTCAATCTGAAATAAATTGTGAAATTAATATGACGTGGCTAAGACTCCTCTTCGTAAGCCATATGGTACCTTGGAAAACAGAAAAAATCCTGAAGAAAGTCAAGAGTTGTCAGTGAGAAACTGAAACCTAATGGAAAAAACTTTCCTTAAATCAGAAACGTAAGATTTTACAGAGATTATATAAAGGTATGCAAATGAGGATACCTTTCCTCTACGCCTTTCATAAATGTCATTGTTTAAAAAAAAATCACTTCACAAAATTTTACGACACATGGTAATTACCTCTTCAGACATGTTCTTCTAACATCAATAGAATAGCATGACAATAGAGACATTAATACATGACAATACAAACACTGATACATGACAATATCGATATTGATATATGACAATACAGACACGGGTCATGACAATACAATACATGACATGAGCAATACTAATTACATACACACATGCATACAGAATCTAGTATGGCCCATATTGAGGTATCCTATAATTCAGTCTGTTTACAGGATCCAGTGTTAGCTGGTTCCCGTCGTGGTACAGTCATAGACCATTGACCCATATCCCACAATTGGTTAATCGGTTTTCACATATCTTCAAATCGGAAATCCTATGCCAGAAATTTCTACATGTACATGCATAATCATATTCAGTATCTCTAATTAGAAATCGAAAAATGATGGTTCATAGGGGAACAGGTGGCTGTGGTGGGGACAGCCAGCCAAGAGCAGATCCTTTACTTACCTGGGGCAATATTAGGGAGTTAAGTAATATCTGGAGGGTGTATAGGACTACAGACCTTCATACACCAGGTCTGTAACAAGATTAATAAAAGAATATTTGCCGACACTTATTTTATCACCAAAACTGAGTTACATCAAAGAAACTGAACACCAACCTCTTAAAGCGACATAAAAAAAAGATTATTCTTTGAAATTGATACCCCACCTCATTAAATACCTGCTATAATGCCTTGCGTCAAGTCCTGGTGCGAAATTCACATGCCAAGCTTTCCCAAACCTCTGTTGATTCAAGGGATATCCTCGAGCCCAATAGGCCACCGCAGTGACAACAACCCTTGTATCAACACCATTTTTTCTTTACTTAAGCCTGTTTAGTTAATACCTGTGGTGCCGTTAGACCTAAAGTGAAGCTAATCTAAAGATAACAAGGGGGTGTATAGATGTGTGTGTGTTGTGGGGGAGGTGGGTGGTGGTGGTGGGGGTAGTTGTGGGTTTTCTGCTATGATCCTGCCACTCAGATCTAAAAAGTGCTGATTCCACCGACACACAAGACATAGCGAGATTGGTCATGATTTGGTTGTATTGCTAAGTCGGGCTAGGTTTGAATAATCGCGTGCCTATTTGGCATGATGTGTCTTGAGGTGTCGCAGTGGTGGAGCACCAAAACTTACACCCGACAGTCACAGTGTGACGTACGGCCATAAATATGTCATGGTAGCAGCGGGAAGTATGTGTAGGTGATATTACCAGAGGTGTACAATAATGATCATATTAGCATGGATCTGTCCTACATACTTTTCTTTTTTAAAAATGATCTTTATTTGTTTCAAAGAATAGTGCATGGTTCTTCCAATCAAATATAGATCGCTTCGTCTTGTAACGTATGTACATTTCTGAGCATATTATAATTATGTATAATGTCACATCACAATACCAATACTATATTCCGTTGTTTTTCTTTTACAGGGTGAAAGAACTTCGTAAAAGCACCCCACATCCCAACCCTCCATCGGGCGTGTCTCATGAGACTCCGACAGGACGGCCTTTCAATGCGACGCTGTTTCATCCCTCAAATATCCAGTTCTCCTCTACACCGAAACAAAACGAACAAGAGAAAAGTGGACCGAGGGATCTCACTCTCACACTGCAGCAAGATCCGTGTGAAACACCCATCAGGGGCCATAAGATAAGGAAAACTCCAGAAAAACGTAAAGTCACACCTCCGCAAAAATCCAAAAGAAGTCCTGCGTCTCCAGTCAAAACAAGTCCTTTCGCATTTAAGATAGAACAGAGTGGTGGAGTTATCAATATAAAGACATCCAAAGAAGCACAGTTCCAGAATTCAAACACAGAATCATGGTACAGAGGTGGGAACAGCAGTCATGGGAGTTTAGGTTCAGCTAAACAGTCATCACCTCAATCAAATTCAACCAAGAAGCATGGAGATGTGCAAAGAAGCCCTAGATCAGCTGGCTCATCATCGAGAGAGGGACCGAAAGGTGGTAGTTACAGGACTCCACAGAATAACGAGAATAGTCACTCCAGACCAGCCTCTGGGGAGCGCCGGCATCAGGGCAGCTCGGAGAAACATCAGTACAGACGAAGAAAATCCAGTTACGGGTTGAGCGAAGAGGGCACAGACAGTGAGTATCCCTCTGCGTTAAAGATCCATACGATGGACATGCATTCTACAAGCAGTAACACTGGCAGCAAATGGTACCTGGGTAGCACATCCCCAACGAGAAAGTACTCCGACCAGAGCTCCTCATCTCACACAAGGAGCAACTTTGTCGAGGAACATCGACAGATCCTCAATCATCTCGATAACATCATGGACCGTGCCAAAGCTGCAATTGTTGAGTCTTCATCCTGTGAGAACTCACCAGAAAAGATCTCACCTCCTCATTCATCAATACAGAACATACAGCCTCTTGGCTCTCTTCATAAGAAGGCTGCTTCTAGGATTGAAGCCAATAGAGTGGATGAACTTCAACGTTACGATGAAGTTATCGCTCGTCAGAGTGCATTGTATGACCGCTCTAACTGGTCCAACTCAAAAGTGCCTGATAGTGAACCCTTGAAGCAGGATTTTAGAGAATTGATGGAAGATATAGATTCAACAGAAGACTACATTGAGTATGACAAGGAAGGTGACCAGATGGACTGTCACATGCCAGACGGGCACCACTTCTCCCCACAGCGTGATGATAATGAGTCACAAAATGGTGATGAACAGCAAGAGTCGCGAATTGAAGGCCTGGCCTCAGATGGTGAAGGAGATCCAAACTCCTCATCGGCATCATCAGTAGAAGATGATTACTGTTCCTGCAGTTCCAGCAGTCATCCGCGAATCGCCCACTCTGGTGCTTCATCTGCTGACCCCACCAGCAGGTCAACGGATCAGCAACTTACTATTCATAAAGAACAGTCTGAAACTAACATCCATCAGGAACCCAACAAGGTTCCCACATCAGAAAACAAACCCTCTCATCCACAAACAAGGCCTGATGTGATGGCTCATTCAGTAGAGCAAGTCAGCGGAACAGAAACGCCAGTTCCTGCACTGCATCACTCCAACCATGCCATCTCGCAGCACGTGGACAACATCCGTCAGCTTCTTGCGGAGGAAGCTCCACAAACTTCTGCCAGGGCGACCGAACACAGCGTGACTCATTCTGATGATCAAAAGTTATCAAAAATCAGTTTGACTGAAGAAGACCAGGCAAGTGAAGGACCTGTTTTATTTTCTCCGAATAAATCACAAAACAATAGCACGGTCACTCAAAAGCTCAACTATGTGCCTTCAAATGAGTTCCTGCAGTCCCTTGCGGACATCAAAATTGGACATACAAGCATGATGAGGAGTCAAAAAGAAGATGTTCAAGAACATCGGTTGTCGCGAGTTAATCCAGCACTTGCAAGACTACGGCAGACCTTCAAAATAGCGGACAACTCAGTTTTCAAACAACAAATTTTGTCACAAAGTAGCGATCAAAATGTGACATCTTTTCAACCATATCCTCAGTCTACAGGACAGCTAACAATTTCTAGTTCGGAGGATAATGCCAATTCTAAACATGTACCAGATGCTTCTATAGATGTTTGCTCAAAATTGCCAGAAACAGGTGACAGTGGAATAAGTACTCAACCCGACATGAAGCTCTCGTCACAAGACTATAGTGATAGAGATCCCGAGCCGGTGTCATCAGCAAGCACGCTTGACGGTGTGGTCAGCCTCTCAGCTCAGCCAGAGGAGGAGAGCCAGTGGGCGGCAGTGCAGAAGCGTAAGTTACAGTTAGAGAAAATCGTCCAGCAACAGTCGTGGGAACAGATCCTTGAGAAAGAGAATTGTTCTCAAATTGACCCCAAAAGGCTTTCGAAGCATAAATCTCTTGAAGAAGCTGCCCTGTCTGGGAGTCAACATGGACATGAGAAACACCAAATGGTGGGTCGGTCGATGTCCCAAACTGAAATAGAATATCATACTCTCCATGGCCAGACGTTCACACCAATCCATCCTCATCCAGCTACGGAAGGTTCCAGTCAAATGGTTGTTCCAGCAAGTGTGGTTCCTGTCAGTTTGCCGATAGGTCTGACACTGGAAGGTGAATGTGCAGAGAAGCAGATGTCAGTAGATCTTGAAGAGTTGAGACTGCCTATTCATGAAGCGGTGCCCCCGATAAGCATTCCCAACGATGAACTCACCACTACTCCGCGAAGCCATCGGAGCAGCTCCAGCACGCACAGTAGTGGCAGCGCCGTCCAGCGATCACAGTACGTATCTATCGTCTTCTGTATGTTAGACGTAGACAATAAGTGATGATTTTGTGGACAGGTGGCCTTAAACCATGAGAGGTTAACGCATAGTAATACACGAGCACTAGTGAGTGTATTACAACGTCAACCTTGAGTGGTTTACAGAGCTGCTTGTTGACATAACCATTATTTGTTGCATTTATTATCCATCTATCCAAATAGATTACACCCAGTAATTGCCATATTAAAGGGTATAATAATAGGGACTATTTCTTTGCTCTATGGCACTCCTCTTTGAGGCTGTATACCACAGATTTGGATCTGTATACCACAGTTATGGTTATAGGTTTTATATAATGGGTCATGGTTTACTAAGTCCCTTCCCAATGGGGTCTTTTTATATGATGGATGATAAATGCTTCTCACCTACTACAATGGATTATGATGCGCTACGAAAGACCTCTCGGCGTACTCTGATGTCGGTGATGCTTGTCACCATTATCAGCGATATCGTAGTGCGTTAGCAACAAATCATAGAAACTTGACTCTGCGATAGTGCTACAATGCGCCACAAAATTCAAACATGTTTGAATTTCATAGCACGTCGACATGCGTTGTACAGCTTGGCAACAAAACCTAACTAATTGACGCCAAGCTCTACAATTGTGCCACAATTTTGATTTGGGTGTCGCAGACCTTGGCAATGCGTTAGTCATAACAAAATCCCCTTCTTACAGAAAAGGTTTTATTGAACATGTATTGTCTATTCGAATAAGAACTTAATTCAAGAATTACACCATTCTTCTTCTCAATGACTATAATGGCCAACTACAACTAATGCTTTAGTTTACCTATTGAAACGGAAATAATAGTGAGTTTAGATGTGATGCATTAACAAGAGGAATTCATAAATAAGAGAAGTTTCATATGTTAATTGGGTTGTACCTTTGCAGAGGTGGAGGAAATACTAGTAAATCAACGAGAAGGTAAAGTTAGAGAAAGCTTTGCAGTGTGATCTTTGTGTGGTTGGTGTGAGATGTGCCATGCTGCCTGCCGATTCTCATTTTCTGAGATGAATCATCCTAACCTGTATTCATATAGAACGACCTGACCATGCTGTACAGGCTACAAAACGAGATGGGGATTTAAGTCCGTACGGAACGAGGCGTGTAACCGAGTTCCATATGGACCATAAATGCCCATAGAGGTTTTTTTAGCTTGTGCAAGCATGATAGGTTGTACTGTATTTATTATATACCCGAAATCAATCAATTTTACCGGAAAATTAATAATTCATTTTTGTAATAAAAATGATTTTTAATAGATTAATAAAATTTTACTATGTTTTAGTCGACCCGTATAGAACAGGGTTCTGAATTTTGCAGTACGGAACCTTATTCCGTATGGTATTTTTTCATTATATAGTGAAACGGTGCATAGTTACAGTATATTATACATCACGGGTATGTAATAAAAAATATAGTGAATTGGCTTGTACAAAGCATGTTTGTACAAAGCACGTTTGCATATGCATGACCCAATTTACCCAGTACTTTCATGAGTGTACATGAATATGATCAGTGATATTTTAGCTCTGTGGTTATAGTTATAAATGACTTATCCACAAACTAGTTAAGTGCATCATGTGATTAACTAGTGGGTGTTCTCTCAGCGAGTAGCATTGCACGTTTTAATGCAATGTGTTTGATAGATTATCACATTTCATCTATGATGGTGTTCTTTTGTATCACTGTTGTCAATTATGTTGGGACATTTTTCATATGCATTTCCATTTTAGAATACCGTCTATTTATGGAACTGTCTTATAACTGTCTTATTTCCATTCAGCTTGGTTTTAATAATAATAATAATAATAATAATAATAATAATAATAATAATAATAATAATAATAATAATAATAATGATTAAAAAAAAAAGAATTCCTTGAAATAAGAGGAAATCAGGCCGTGACTGACAACTGGTGATTCCAGGAAAATTTTAGAAATCTTGTTTTTAGTAAAAAGCTCAATCCGATATGGGTTTCAGAGGATTAGGGGAGAGGTTTAGGAAACCTCACCTCGTTTCAAAGTTGCTTACGGTATAGAGAGTGGACAAGTTTAAGTAGTCCCCACCGCGTTTCAAAGTTAGAGAGTACTATTTTTTGCTGTCATAATCTATAGATGATCGTGGGACGAGGCCCATACCTTTTTTATGGTATACCAAATAACGGGTTTTTAATAGAATCCATTGATACTGGACCCACCACCTAGTGTTTTGTTTAGCATCGGGGGGCAAGAATGAAATCCTTGACTTCCTCGGGGAACGTAAGATTTTCGATAAGATATAATTGAAAAATGTAAGATGCCTGGATCAACCAGGCAGCATACCTTGTTATTTCAACAGGATATGCAAATTTAAACCAAAGTAAGTCTAATTGAACAAATTGGACATTAAACTACCCAAACAAACAAATGGGGGGAGGGGGGGGGGGGGACAATAGCTATGTGCCCTATATTTGTCCCTGTATAGTCTTATCTTTTGTCCTGCAATTTATCCCCACCATGACTGTACATGAAAGAATGACCAATCTACTCGATGAATGTATTTGTCTATAAATTATGTGCTTACGGAATTAAAAAAAATATATTCAGACTGATGTGTACAGGTGTATAATAATTGTAGATACGTTGAAAGAGTAACCTGCTATATGTTGTGTAATCATTGCTCTGCTTTGGTTTTACAGAAACCTTGTGATGTTAGCGCACGAGGAACAGCTGTCAGAGATTACCGCCATCTGTAAACAGGAGATGCGTCTGCTGGTCGCAGTCCGGAGTGGCGAGAAGGTACGCAGCTTAAAGTCACGCAAATCATTTCGACTGTGACCCAGACTCATCAAGTATATATGTTTTTATTGCAACAATAAAAATAAGAAAACTACACTTTTGATTAGTTTTAACAATGAATATTAGTCGAGGTTTGGTGTTGTAAAAAAAAATTATATAGAACTGGACCGGGAATCGTATAAATACACAATAGTTTGGATGCACTGTAATCATTATCAAGGCGAAACAGAGGGACGATTACAGAGCATCCAAATGAGTGGAGTATTGTTTATTTTATGTACGGTTCTGGATTTATCTCACTTTATCTAAATTAATTGCATCACAATATCAAATTGTTTAAACAAATCCAGTTAGGAATGGATAAATCTCCATATTGATGTCTTGACCACTTTCTAAAATCCTGGCCGTTGATTGGCCAGTCGCTTTTGACGTCATCTCGCATCACTCCGCCATGACCATGACATAGTATTGGCACTTTACGTGCGTTATCGTTGCAAATAAGTTTTTTAATGTTACTCCTATGGCTCACCTTGTAACAGGGGTACAATAATAATAATAATAATAATAATAATAATAGTAATAGTAATAGTAATAGTAATAGTAATAGTGGTAGTGGTAGTGGTAGTGGTAGTGGTAGTGGTAATAATAATAATAAGAATGTGTCAAAACTCATGTATAAACAACAAGTATAATTAAATACAACCTTCAATTTAAAATCCGGAGTTGTTGGTTTTGTGATATAATCTTTACATTTAATAATAATAATAATAATAATAATAATAATAATAATAATAATAATTATAATAATAATAATAATGAAGTGAATTTAACGCTGTGTGTTTTCATTTCACAGACGTTTAACGAGTACATGGAAGATACGGAGACTCTACTTTCTTCGAAAGCAGTGGCCATCTCGGTTCTTCGCGCTCAGGTGGCTGAGTTCCTCCAGCACCCCGTCTTAAGATCTGCGGGAAACACACCGAGATAACAACGCATTAAATGTCCTCTTAAAGAAATCAGTACTTCTCGAATACCAGCCATACATTGTTTTCTGTTATCGGTGGAATTGTCTGCATTTCGCACCCTGCTTTTACTAGAGTACCAAAAAGGTTTTCGTTCATACTGGGTTTCTTTGCTGTTGGTGCTGGAGTTGTCAAATATTTTCTGTAACCTGTATCGAATTTTTGCACTTCCCCAATATCGCCCTCTCCCCTTTCCAGAATTGAAAACACATTTGTTTCTGGTGAACTCGTTGTTATTGTTAGCTTCTGTTATTTTGACCACTACTAGTTATGAATTACATAAAGGTAAAATATTTTATTTATTATTTATTTGATGTTAACATATCACGGTTCATATCATACACACGAGGATCTTTGCTTATGTTTTTTGTTAATAGCGTTGTTATGATCTGTGCACGTCTTCCACGGATATTATCATGAAACATCACGAAACTTCATATGATTGTTTGTATTGTGTGAGTTGTCTTCGCGAAATGATATCACGAAGCGGAGCTGAGTGATATCTGTAGTGGAAGACAACGAACACCACATGAACAATCATATGGAATTTTGCGATGATTTTGTCCTACCCTGTCATGTATTTGTAACTTCATATGTCACCAGTGGCATATAAATATTTCATGGCTTGACCATGGCATACAGTCACATCGTGTTATGTCTATGGAGATTTATATGAGATAAATTATAATATGAACCATCAATAGTTCATTAGGCACTTAGCTGTTCCGAGTTCAATGTACCATCATAACACACACTACACATTCTAACAGTGATGTCCAAAATGGCCGGTTCAAGTTACAGTCTAGAGTGTAAACTACATGTATCTTACTAAAGGCCAGTTCACACTGTGTAATTTGGAGGGGGGGGAGGGGGGTGGAGGCTTATGACCAGTCCCTCCAGTCTGAGACTGAAGGTACTGCGCTTGAAACTGGACGTTCCAAATCCAGTACGCCTAGTCGCAAGGTACGCTCCAATATGGGTGACTGGAACCCTAGCGCCATGATGTCCCTCAGTACGCCTAGTCTCAGTTTAGTGGTAACAAATATCAAACATGTTTGATATTCAAAATGCTTGCACCTGGGCGTACCTGAGGTACCTCCAGTCTGGGACTGGGTGTACCGGGTACAGCCAGTCTCAGACTAGCAGGAAGCATGCAGTTCACACTGTGCGTTTTGCCGTGCTACACGCTCACAGGTACCTCCAGTCTCAGACTGGGTGTACCTGTGTACCTAATAACGCAGAGGGTGAACTGGCTATAAGGCACAGACTATATTTACGATATCCATTTCATGTGATATTGTACATCAATTATGTAATCAAACAGTCATTTCTATGAAATCATAAAAAAATATATATAATGCACATGTATTTCACCCATCTGACTTATTTTCTTTGAGGAAAGGAAGAAATTGTATAGAGTATGTATATATCACATTTATTTTCAGTAAAAAGTAGTACAGATTGACATTAAGATTCAGCCAAACGAGATGGTGACTGGGTTTGTGCAAATGTGTTAAGGTTTTTCGTGCTTATGACCACCAAGAGTCGGTCTAAATTGGCTTTCCCAACTGCTTTTAAAAAAAAGCAAATATATACTAAGGGAATACTGTGTGTACAATCACTGAATAAGGCGATACAGCCATTCTTCCACTCAGGCCCTAGCCTCCTTCTCCTCATTCTAATGGCGGGTGTTAAGCCGAATGGGCAGTGGGTACTATTTTTGTGTAAGTCTTTGGTATGATGTGACCAGGGCTTGAATCCACGACCTCCCATGCTCGAGGTGACCACACCTACCACTTAGCCACCGAGCTTGGTAAGAATTGAGAATCAAATTGCAATTATCGGAACCTTCCGAGATGTTGCCAGCATGCCTCGTTGAGTCTGACAAAGCATCGACTGACAACTATGTCCAAATCTACATTTACAGAATTCTTTTTTATGTATAAAATCCCAGAAAATTCAGATTTTCTATAATTCAACATTTAGAAATCTACTGATATTGTACATACATGTAATCTGACACAATGTCTTCATTCTCTCTGTGAACAATGTATATATGTATGATAAATCTAACTTGCATGCCGAGTTGCCTGATGTTAAAGAATGTACATTGCTAGGTGTGTGCTAGTCTGAGTCTATTATTATATACCTATGGCCGTATGAACCACACATACTGCCCGCTGCTACCAATGACGTATGTATAGCTGTACGTCACACTGTGACGTACGGGGTATGTGATCACGTGACTAGCTATAATTTCGCCATTTATAGGTATACAATAATACAAAAACGGGCTGACTGTCTTCGTACGTCAAAATACTTGGTAAAATTATCAATCAGATACATCCCTCTGCCTTCGACATCGGGATGTATCTGATCAATGATTTCAACGCATATTTTTGACGTACGAAGACAGTAAGCCAGTTTCCATATATTACTGAGTAACGATGAATCCACATATCACACACACTGACTAGAGTGTGTGTATTTAGAAACCTGCTCACCTGTGGTTAATATCGTCTGTGATTCATGTCTATGTCAAGTCTCTTAATTTTATTCTAATGGTCTCATTGAACATGTTGTTATGAACGTTTAGTTTATATTTATTTTTCTCGTGTTACGCATATTTCATCATCTCACCACACTTCCGTATGATCAAAAACAGCAATAGATAAATACTATGTTGACTCTCTTCCAACGGAAAACGCCTTGAACATTACGAATATTGATCTGAGACATTCCGTGAAGATGCCATTTTTGCACACAATGGGTAACGGATTTCAAAATCATGAACAATAAAATATTCCACTTCAAATTCCTTTTGCGTTTGTAGTTTATGTTTACCTTTTAATAGAAGCCAATACTCTACAATTTTAATATTGAAAGTTCGAATCCTCTTGTCGACAGTAGATAGGGCGCCAACCTCTGTCTATGGCTTAGAGGTTGGTCAGGTCCGATCACTTTCTAGGCCAAAGGGCTGAATACAAATATCTTGAAGGAGGACATACTTTTAGAAATTGTGGAATATAACCTATGAATATTCACTCCAAAACATTATTAGTGAAGGGGTCAGGTCAGTCTAGTGGTGGTATGTTCACTCTTCCATAGAGGGCGTGGGATGTCGGTCCCTACTGTGTAGTGATTAAGGTGAGCCCGTGCACGCAGGTGTTACAGGCTCGCCCAGATTACGTAGCTCGGCTTATATATGTATAAGAATACTCACCAATATTATATTATTAATTGTTAGGGGGCGGTACTGGTGGTTAGTTCTCTGGATACCCGTAAGGTGCTGCCATTGTCGTGAAGGCGCACCCTCTCCCAATCACTCGCGCACCAACCATTAGTAGAATAAGTAGCATGAAATACTTACGGCTGCTTTCTTGGTTTTTGTTACTGGCACTTTTGTGTTTCAAAATGGCGGAACAGCAAGGAGAAGATACAGTGGAAATGGGAAAAAACTGCAAAGCATGCGGCAACAACCATAAACTTCCATACGGCAAGTACTGCAAATTCTCAAGCGCGACTCTACAAGGTGCCACTGGCGGGAATGATTCCGATAGCGAATACGAACCCGCAGACGATCAACCGCTGGTAGATCAACCCGCCAAATCGAAGAAAGAAATCTTGTTAAAACAGATCGCAGAGGCAAAACGATTGAAAGATCAACTTTTAGAAGAAGACGAAGTCTCTCAACTGCAGCAACAATTGGCGAGTTTAAACATGGAAAACTCCCAATGGCAACAACGCCTTCAGAGCGGCAACCCACCACATGCCAGTGGCAGTCGTCAGGGTCTGTGTGCTTTCCGCCCCCATATGCTATATAGGCCGAGTTCGCAGTAGGTCGGCAGGCATTCTTGTGAGTTCTCTCTGAGAAGAGTGAATCCTTGCGGCCTCATTTGCTGGGTTTTTTCAAACTCTCTCAGTGGTTAGGTGAGTCTATGCACCTAAGAAAACCTCCCCGGCTTTTCTTGGCACTCCGGTGCCAAGGTACTGTAATTTGCGGCAATCCGAACTGAATGGCTTAGAAGGTAAATTAATAAACATCCATTGTTTATTAAACTTGAGGAGTCTGGTTTTGTGTTCCTAGGTCTTTAGAGTTATCTATTTTGTTGAAAATATGGAACCAACTTATGTGATGCCAGGGTGGCACATTGCTGGGAAGTCTAATATGATCTCTCCAAAGGTGGGCTATCCTGAATAAGGCCAAAGCTGCCGACCACTACATTAGCTTAGCTACAGTAGAATCCCGCGTAGGCGGACACCCTCCGTCCTGGGCCTAAGTGTCCGGTTACGCAGGATGTCCGCTTACGCAGGGTGTCCGCTTATGTGGGGTTAAAATAAACATTTAATGGAGGGAACCGTTCCGAGCAAAGGTGTCTGTTAACGAGGTGACAGCTTACGCTGGGTGTCCGTTAGGCAGGGTCCTACTGTGAGCAAGATCTGAATTCATGCTCTCATTATCAAAATACCCATTTTATATAATCATATTCATATGAATGAATTGTAAATATATAGCAACAACAAAGAATACAACTAAAGAAAGTTGTCAGAAGAAAAAATAAGACGTCTCTTTCATGACCGTTTGAGTTGCACAAGGCAGCCCGACAAGTGGGCTGGTTCTTGCCTGTATACGTAGTTGGATGCTAACATATATTGCCGCCGTGCCCCCTAGCGGCTACCCGGGGAACCAGCGTACCTGACATGGCACGAACACGCCGTCTGGTGAGAGTTAGCCATACTACAAGCCAGTCAGATTGCTCGCTGGTGGCGTCCCCCAGTGGTTGTGGGCCTCACTAAATATACCTCCTTCAGTTCATTATGACTCCCCTAGATTTGCATCTTTGCTGCATTTCTTTAATGATAAAACCACATATTTGTAATTCTTTTTTACGCTACATAATATAGTTGAAAGTGGTTTGGGTTCCTTTCTGATTATGTCTCTTGCAACATCTGACTTGATTTGTGGTCATTTTACTAAATGTCGATGTTCTGTAAACCATTATTTGTTGAGATATGAGATTATGAACTGTATATACCGCTCATTTTACCGCGTGCCTAAAGCACCAGGTCGCCCGCATAGATGATAGTTGTAGTCCTGAAAAACAATGTGGGACCGATAACCGACCCCTGTGTTACTCTTATATGTGTTCTATAGCCTTGGTGATGTGGCCATGCCTCAGGAGTGTGTTCCATCAGATAGGTCAGATATCAACTCAACCGAGGGTTTCTTATAATGGTAAACTACCAAGATGGAACTGGAAATAATACAAGGGGCACTGTTTAAGGATGGTTTCCTGCGGCAGAGCTGCACACTCGTGGACAGGTACTAGTGTAAGCATATTTATCTCACCCCAGATATTTTTTCACCATAGACTTAACATTGGAAACTCGTATCTAACACCCATTAGATATTTAGGAAATATATCCAATGGGGGATAATGTCACAAATGTTAGCCATTAGTCAATATTAAGGGTGAGATAAATTCAGAAACCCATTCAAGTTTAGGGTCAGAGCTCGATCCCATCTCATTTGAATCACATAGCAATTCACGCGGCTTCGCCTTGTGAATTACTACGTGATTCAAACTCGATGGGATACGAGCTCAGACCCTAAACTTTCATGGGTTTCCTCTATAATACTTCTAGGGATGGGTACTAGTGTTAGTGTATATTCTAGGGAAGGGTACTAGTGTCAATGTATACTTCTAGGGATGGGTACTAGTGTTAGTGTATATTCTAGGGGATGGGTACTAGTGTCAATGTATACTTCTAGGGACAGGTGTTAGTGTCAGTGTATACTTCTAGGGACAGGTATTAGTGTCAGTGTATACTTCTAGGAACAGGTACTAGTGTCAGTGTATACTTCTAGGGAACAGGTACTAGTGTCAGTGTATACTTCTAGGAACAGGTACTAGTGTCAGTGTATACTTCTAGGGACAGTTACTAGTGTCAGTGTATACTTCTAGGGACAGTTACTAGTGTTAGTGTATACTTCTAGGGAAGGGTACTAGTGCCAATGTATACTTCTAAGGACAGGTATTAGTGTCAGTGTATACTTCTAGGGACAGGTACTGGTGCCAGTGTATACTTCTAGGAACAGGTACTAGTGTCAGTGTATACTTCTAGGGAACAGGTACTAGTGTCAGTGTATACTTCTAGGGACAGGTACTAGTGTCAATGTATACTTCTAGGGATGGGTACTAGTGTCAGTGTATACTTCTAGGGGATGGGTACTAGTGTCAGTGTATACTTCTAGGGACAGGTACTAGTGTCAGTGTATACTTCTAGGGACAGGTACTAGTGTCAGTGTATACTTCTAGGGACAGTTACTAGTGTTAGTGTATACTTCTAGGGAAGGGTACTAGTGTCAATGTATACTTCTAGGGATGGGTACTAGTGTCAGTGTATACTTCTAGGGGATGGGTACTAGTGTTAGTGTATACTTCTAGGGATGGGTTCTAGTGTCAGTGTATACTTCTAAGGGGACAGGTACTAGTGTTAGTGTATACTTCTAGGGGATGGGTACTAGTGTTAGTGTATACTTCTAGGGGATGGGTACTAGTATCAGTGTATACTTCTAGGGGATGGGTACTAGTGTTAGTGTATACTTCTAGGGACAGGTACTAGTGTTAGTGTATACTTCTAGGGACAGGTACTAGTGTTAGTGTATACTTCTAGGGGATGGGTACTAGTGTTAATGTAAACTTCTAGGGGAAGGGTACTAGTGTCAATATATACTTCTAGGGGATGGGTACTAGTGTTAGTGAATACAGGTACTTCCAGGAAAATCTTTCCGAGCCATGAGACCAAACACCTAGGTCTAGACACAAAGTTTATACCCTTGAAAGCGGTTTGAAAAAAAGTATTAGACACTAATAGTAAATCTTGTCTGTAGATCTTTATTCAGGATCAATATCATGAGATAAAATCAATATCATACATATGCTACATCTTGATTACAAACCCGACCTTCAAACTAATCAACCGCAACTTTATTTGAGCAAAACTAGATATGTCATACATCACAGAATGGCATTATAAAAACTTTCTGGATTGAGAGAACAGAATCAAAACATTGATGATAATATTTGAAAAACCGGCATATTTCATACAACAATCCAGGAATTATGGTCCTAGTACAAAACATTAAGACATATGACATTTAAGCAATGAACTTATATTATATCCATCATGCATCATGATGTAGTTGGTAGAAACGACCCTAGTCGAGGGTAAATTTGGATTTATGCAACAAGGCCCTAGCGCGTAGTGATCTTTGTGAGGTGGTAGTCACGTGAACAGAGAAGCAGAATGGGCCGAGTTACGTAAATCCAAACTGATTCTCACAGAGGATTGTCTAGTATTTATCCTACCCCGTCTCCAAGAAATTCAGATCAAATGAATAGCTGCATCAAAATTGTTTATGCCACACCCTATCGAATATAGTTACTCACTGTTAAACCTTTGGCGTTTTTCTTTTTAAATTAGTATGGCTTATATCCAGACATAAATTGCTGTACGGGTTCAATTGACATCTGGTTTAGAACTATAATCTAGCTACCCATAATAGCTCTCTCCATATTTGCATTAACCAAAAACATACCCAATATTGACTGGTTTCAGATACAAGTGGTTGTATGCTGCTAGGAGTTGGCGTGTAGTAGTATCCGAGCGCATGCGAGGATATTGTGCAGAGTCAACTCTGAGGAGGATACAAATGCTTTTCATCTTAAACCAGTCTATATTGTATTTATTATCCAACTTTTCCTGACAAGTGGGGTACCTACATTAGTTCATTTTAGGTATGCACTATCTTTCCTACGCACTATTCTTCTGTATGCCCCAGGTTCAGCAGCCCAGAGCAAAAAAGTATGCTCTGGATATGTAGATACACGCTGCTCATGTGTTTTCTATGGACAGTATGTATAAGATGGATATATCTGTATGCTCCGGGTATGATGATACACACTGCCCATGTGTTTTCTATGGACACTTTGTATTAGGTGGATAATAAAAGGTTTCTTACAGCAGTTTAAAAAACATATCTTTTATTTGCTTTCCATACTGCACTGACAATCTTTCAGCAAACAGCAAACATTTTAGTGACATATATGTGTATGGTAATTACTTTGGTTTGGTGCTTGTCTTCCCCCTTCATGTACTCCTATTCTAATTTATCAAACTGATAATACAGATAACGCTTCCAGATAAGTACTTTAAAAAATGATATGTGATATATAATACGTTTGTTGATGGATCAAGGATCCTGAGAAAGAATCACAGATGTGAAGTGGGATTCACAGGATAGGGTTCAAGTACCTCACAGGATGTTTGTCTGAGACAAATCCTGCTGAGATTGTGAACTCGAACACAATTTCTTCGTCTAAATTGTAGGGTTCTATTTCGCTGAGATATGTTTTCCCCTGCAATTGTTGCCGGCATTTACCACTAAACAGGAACAGAAGCTCAAGAGATTTTGAACCCTGTGAGGAACATGAATCCCACCAAGTGAATCCCACTTAAAAAGGAACAGAGTCTCATGAGGTTGTAAACTCTGTGAGATACATGAATCCCACTGTGTGAATTCCACTTAATAAACCGCTCTTAATAGAGTATTCAGAATAGCCCTCAGAAGTGTGTATGTGTGTGTGTGTGTAGGTGTGTGTGTGTGTGTGTGTGTGTGTGTGTGTGTGTGTGTGTGTGTGTGTGTGTGTGTGTGTGTGTGTGTGTGTGTGTGTGTGTGTGTGTGTGGGGCTATACCTATTAAGATTCTGTTCTCAAACACAATTTCCTCGTCTAAATTGTAGGGTTCCATTTCCCTGAGAGTATTCAGAATAGCCCTCAAATGTGGAGGGGGGGGGGGGGGGGCTATCGAGATGATGTGTACACCTATTAAGGCTCAGGGTAACTGATGAAATGAGGGGTAGCGCATCTAAAGATCGACGAGTTGTCCCTTGACTGAGGTAATAATGGTCCCGTCTACGTATCTTACTTTCAACTATAGGGCGTGCAACCATATTATTGAGATAATTCATCTGTTTCTATGTATCTTCTAAGAAATCATTCGAAAGTAAGGTGAAATGTTTAACTTCTATAGAATATGAGAGAAGATTCTATTGAATTCTATGTGGAAACAAAATCTAAACCTAATTTAATCAAGTAGATATTTCTTTTACAATCATTTCGATACCTCAACTTTTGTTGTACTCACAGTAGAAGTTAAAATGGACTGTTTTGTTTTGAAAACAGAAAAGTAGCAAAACGTAAATTTTTGGGATATCTGCCATATTTCAAAGCATTGTCAAGGTAGGCGAAAAATGAAGAAGAAAATTCCTAGACATTGTAAATTCAATGAATGTTTTCCCCTATAGTTATTATGTATACAAACAAATACCTACTTAAACTAATTAGATATGCAGCGCAAGTCAATTAAATATGATGTTTAGGGAAATATTGTTTGAATCCGGATTTCACCATAGTCCCTAATATGCTTTCCCGGCCTATAGAAGGGGTACACGGTAGAGGGAAGACAAAATAAAAATAAAATATAAACACCGAGACCTATACCCGGTTAATAATTGGAATTACTTGACCCGTGAATTATTGTAATACGATAAATTGCATAACCACCAAGGTACTTGACAAAGGCTATATATTGTTCAATAAGGCCATCCTGAAAATCAATTATTTTTCTTTTGATTTCCAACATTCATACGTTCTTGAAAAAGGCACATGGTATCTAAGGAGTGTTCAACACCTTAATATAATATTAGATGACAAGTATGACCAAATTATTACCACTAAATATTGTCCTTTGATCGAGAGGGATCTGTTACTAAGAGAAAACAGAATTACTGAATCCGTAGGGGTGGCTGTTTGAGGTCTTTTGTACCATAATAAATATGTCCCAATGCCAGATGCGGAGGGACGTATTTATGTTACAAAAGGCCGAAAATGGCATCCCTTGGACTCGGTCACTACGTTTTCTTATTATCATATACCTAAGTTTGATTGAAAACGCCATTTTATTCACTTATTTGTCGTTGATTTATGCTCTTTCATTACGGGCACAGTGTGCCCGAACATTAGTCATACTGCACCCCTAACAGCGGGTAGTATTTCATGGACGTTCGCCCATAGGTATATAATAATAAAACGTCCTATTACTATAACAGATAAGTCTACACTTGTCCAGGTTGGATTCATTCCATAATGTTTTATGTTAATTTTGTGTATCGATGTAGCATTTACAGGAGAGTCAGACAGGGGTGTCTTTGCCATTAGGAGAACGACAAGTAATTTGTTATTAATTTCAGGTCCTGCATACATTCCAAATCCTTTCAGTATATGAAGTAAGACCCATGACTTGTCTGTCATCAATTTCTATGTTTATCATAATATTTATTGTCTATGATACACCCAGCTAATTTTTTAAATACTAATATTACAATACCCGTATGGGGCTCTCCTGCCTGGCTGAAACAATTGGGAATTGATACCCGTGATTGGAAGCACACGTGTATATGAATATGTGGTCGTAAATGATCTAAATTCATTCAATAAAACGTGGCCTAAGCTTAGTATTCATGTATATGATAAAAAATAAATGGTCCGGTATATATACAAAACAAAAAGCTTTCCCATTCTAGCGAACGGCTTATAAAAATGACGACGGAATCATAATAAAGAAAAACAACATTGTCCTACATAAAATATCTAAAAACATAAAGCAAAGTATCTCATGAACAAATTTGCTCATAAAAATAGAAGATTATATAAGATACATTCACTGAAATGAAAATCTTCCTTCTTACATTCTCCTTAATGAAAATAAAATCGTCTATAGCAGTACACAAAAAATGCCAGAATAACATACTTGAAATAATTTCTTTGGTGGTAATTTAGGAGAAAAAAATCGGAATTTAGGAAAATTAAGACAAATAAAAATAATAATAACAATGATAAAAACAAAAAAGCTTCCTCTGAAACGAAATTATGGTAATAGGTCAGTTCTAAGACCAGATTGGGTTGCAAAGCTAACTTTTATAATGTCTAGAAGGGTTCCCGCTTTTAATGCGGTCACAGTTCTATGGCCCATGGCCTTAAAGCTGAAATACAGGAACTACTCCTAATGATAACTTTAAAAGAATATAGCGCTGCCCTCTCTGAGAGGGCGGCCTGTGTGTAGAGTGGAATTGTACATGCTAGCTAAGCTGGGCTTAGTCTTTTGGATTTGTTAACTGAGCTTAATAGGCCTTTTTCCATAGGCCGGTGTCGCAAGTTATTTACTTGGTGACGCAATGCTTGCAGCCAAACATACCCCTGGCAACATATACTTTAGCATTGGATCACTAAATGTATGAAAGTAATACATTTATGATACCCATATACATCACTCCAATAGAGATGAAAGTGGTTGCATCATATTCTATGGTATTCCAGCTCCAATTTGGTATGTCATACATGCATATCAACTCAATGATTCTTTAGATATAGCTAAGATGACATAGGTATACCCAAACTGTATACACAATAATACATTGGGAGGCCTAGCTTTAATATGCTTATCTCTCTCCAAGTTGAAACTAAGATGATTATCAACTATAAAGTGTAGACTGCTCAGACTCGTTGATACAATACCCTAGATTGTTCCAGCAATTTAATCTGTCAAAAAAACACACTTCCGGCATGCTGCCTGGGTCTCCAAGCATTTTGTGGTCCTAGATACAGAATTTGTGAAGATACAAGCATTCCTTTGTTGGCCTTCAGACAGTAAACATATGCTTAAAGTAACACCAATCTCTGGGTAAACATTTAAAAGCATTTTTAAAGGGAATAGACAGCAATATCACAGGACAGAACCACATAGGCTTTCAAATACCATTTTCAAGGATTGGAAATCAATATCACAGGAAAAAGGACATTTTCACTCTCACTAGTAAATTAGGGTGATGAATTCAGTGTGACCATGTGTTGTCTGGTGCAGTTTATATCCAGGCAATAAAGTTTTCCTATTATATGAAAATCCTTCACTTGTGGACATTCATATTCAAATGGATATACATTAACAAGGTATTTGTACTCCCATAAAAGGTAAACCTCTCACATGAACCTTGAATATATATATATATATATATATATATATATATATATATATATATATATATATATATATATATATATACACACATATATATATATATATATATAGAGAGAGAGAGAGAGAGAGAGAGAGAGAGAGAGAGTAGGACCCCGCGAAAGCGGATACCTTACATTCCCGGCCAAAGTGTCTGCTTACGTAGTGTGTCATATCTTTATGCAAGGCACAAGAAAAGGAATGTTAACGCCCAAGCACTAGCTGCATCACAATGATAACAATGATAGAATTTAGCATATTGCAATATATATATATATATATATATATAAAAAAAGAAAGCATATATGCATATCAAACCACAGCATTAAACCCATTCCTGACATATGGAGAGGATAGGCGATGTAAGAAGAGAAGAGAACATAAAAGCACACCCCAACCCCGACAAATGATCTGGGACCTGTTTCACTAGTTTCGTGACATGTTTGTGACACCATACAGACATTGGGATTGTCTAGTTTCGTGACACCACAAGTAGCTGCCTTTAGGAAATACAGACCCCAAACATAAGAATTAGACAAATCTAGACACATCACCGACCTGTTTCACTAGTTTTGTGACAAAAGTGTTAGACAGATATGAAAAGCGGCACCAACAGTGCAAGCAAAAACGGGAAAAACGAAGTCTAATGTCTAGTTCTTATGAAACCAGACACACCATCTAGACGCCATCTAGACATGTCACTGACTAGTGAAACAGGTCCCAGATACTGCCAGTGTGTTGTTTTGATGCTCATTTTCACGATAATTTAACAATAATCAGCAAAATATTGTGGCTGATGCCTCCAGAACAAGGCCGGCAGTGAGATACATGCCATCGTCCTGATGGAACAGGCCCTTTATACAGGAGAGCGATGCTTGTTTAAACGAAACAAGAAAATAAAAAGATGACCATATGTCCTATACATATCACAATTAGGAGCAATAACGGTGGGTTCATGATATATGTCAAACCTCCCGATCCCTTCAAGAAAAAATTTATCGTAACTGGTCTTTTCTCTATGGAATTATTGAAGCATCTTTTCAGCTGTGGTATCGATTTATTTATCAAAGTTGCACAATTCTTCGCTCGTACTAATGTATCATTGAAATAAATGTACCTGAAAATCTCCTGCAGAGTACAATTGACATCATCCTTCCTCGGAAGTTCTACAGGACTCCCCGGTATTACTTGTTTTCGCGCGGCTTTGGTCCACATATGTAGGACGTAATTCTGGCTCCAGTCGTAGAAGCCATCGTAGATCTTGTGTACCTCATCCCAGCTGGGTTTGAAGAACGACGTCTTTTCTACGTGCAATAACTCCGGGAAGACTTTGGATATTGTGCCTGGTGCTATGGTGGCGTAGCGGGCCCAGTCCTGCTGACCCTTAGGGTTATACTCGCGGAATGCATGGAGCCACAGGCAGATGAAGGGGGAGCCGGGCTGGGCCATCACGAAACTGCTGCCCAGGAGGCGGAGCCACCCGTCATTGAATTCCTCGCCCATGGACACTGGATGGTGTCGCAGCTTCTCCAGGGAGCTCAGGATAAAGACATCTGTGTCCAGGTATATGCCACCCTCATCTACCAGAAGAGAAAGAGATATCATTATATTATTGTATACCTGTGTCCGAATGTCTATTAAATACTGCCCGCTGCTAGGGGTGCAGTAATATTGATGTTCGTGCCCGCTGTGACTGTAACTTTATAAGTCATTAAAATGGAATTTTTAATTTTCTTAAGGTATATAATAATAAGCAAACATCCTGACTGTGGGCAAAACTTTTATTGTTCTCGGTCATTTTTGTCTTTTTTGTACGGCCTTCCGCCTACGGCGTTAGGCCGTACAAAAAAAAGTGACCACGAACAATAAAAGTTTCGCCCACAGTAAGGACGTTTCCTAATATTACCGTTAGGTTTCGATTATCAACTGAAAGACAATATTGCATTAACATGCTATCTCATCTCCTGGTATTCACCCCCCCCCCCCCGAAGACTTAACATTGGAAACTCGTATCCAAAACCAATGGAGTATTTGGAAAAGAAAAACTGAATGGAGGATTATGTCACAAATGTTAGCCCATTGGTCAGTGTGAAGGGTGAGATAAATTCAGAAACCTATACAAGTTTGCAGTCAGAGCTCGACCCAACTCAATAGAATCGCTACATAATTCACATTGCTTCGCCTTGTGAATTATTACGCAATTCAAACTAGATGGGATACAAGCTCTGACTTCTGTCGCAGCTTCTCCAGTGAACTCAGGATAAACACATCTGTCTCCAGGTATATGCCACCTTCATCGTCCAGAAGAGAAACTGATATTATTATGTTACCGTTAGGTTTCGAATATCAACTGAAAGACAATATTGCATTAACATGCTATCTCATCTCCTGGTATTCACCCCCCCCCCCCCCCCGTAGACTTAACATTGGGAACTCGTATCCAACACCAATGAAGATTTGGGGAAAAAAACCTCTGAATATTCTGAAGCACTCCAACGACATGGTAAATGGGGAATCAGAACAAGCAAGAAAATATTTCTGATTTTATCTTAGCTTGGAGATATCTATCTGTTTATCACCCATTTAGAACGAGTTACAGTACTCGCAAGCCTGTTGAGAACAGGTTCCTATATGAAATATTTACATGCCACAGGTGACAAATGCAATCAAATATGCATTATGGGGTAGGATACAGATATTACTCAGCTCCGCTTCGTGATATCATTTTGCGAAGACGCCATATAAACAATTATATGAAATTTCGTGACGTTTCTTGATATTATTCCACGCTAAGATAAAAACTAGGACCCTAAACTTTCATGGGTTTCCTCTACAATATCACACAACACTGAGCAATCTGGGGTCTGTTTGATAAGGAACAAGAGATGATAAGGCTGGACGATAAGAGCTCACCAGCGAAGGTATGGTGGACGAGTTTTTTTTATTAGAGTGTGCTTTCACGCGCTATATACATCATCTAGAGACCTAGAGGTTAGAGTGGTCACATATATACACTTTCAGCATGCTGCCAGAAAACTATCCCTTCATTATCTGCATGCTATTCACTGTGATAGTGTGAAAGGAGCAGGGTGCCAGTGTCTCAGGGACTTAAAAGCATGCTCAGGTGACCATGACCAATCACTAGAGACCGAAATACCTCATTGACCCCTGGTGCTTGACCTTGATATTGTTGGATCCTAGACTCAGGTGGTTGCAGAAATAGCAGATTGACTTGGTTCCATTAGGTTACAGAAAACTCTCCATAGACTGAATGTAACCCAAACCTTTTAGTTGTTATTCATGTATAATTGCACGCTCATTCATCAATGATGAATATTCTATTTGCTCCTAGTTAAAAGAGACTCAGCCATGATTTTAACCTTGTATCCTACATGGATACAAGGTCCCTTGGAATTTACTGGTCTATTCTCCATTCTCCTACACACTCTCCCATACATGGTTGACCTCCATTGGTTCAAAGCAAGAGATAGGCCACGCCCCCCCCCCCCCGCCCATTCGAATCCTGGGGAACTCAACTCAACCTGTAAAAAAACTCAACTGGTAACGAACTAGACCCGTTTTAAGAACTCGACGCGTACCAAACTCGAACCATTTTAAATCTTCCCAACTCAAGTATCTCATTATAACTGTGAATAGATACAAATCTACCCCTTTCCCTAACCTAACCCTATCCCTAGCCCTCATTTTAACCCTATCCCTTTCTCTAACTCTAACCCTATCCCTATCCCTATCCCTAACCTATCCCTATCCCTAACCTTAACCCTACACCTAAACAAAACTGGACTTATTTTCTATATCCGCTGGTTTATTTGTCTAAAAGCTAACTGGTCAGGCCTTTCCTTCTATATGAAAATGTCTTATTCATAAGTATCTGAAACGGGTTGAGTTCTCCAATTGAATTCTCCAAAACGGGTCGAATTCTCCAGACAGCTACGGGTCGAATTCGTTTCGGGTCGAGTTCTCTAGTAACACCCCATTCACCCTGATTCTTTGAAATATGAGAAAACGTGGTTACTGAGCCCGTACGGGTGGGCGTTCAAGGTCATTTGATGAAAAAATATGGCCCGATGCCACAGGCGAGAGGGCAATATTTTTTCATCAAATGGTGACAGAGAAAGGACACCGTATGGGCTCAGTCACTACGTTTTCTTATTACTAAATACCTCCTACTCGTTTAAAACGCTGTTTACTTAACTGTACAAAGCCAATGTCATTCCCTACGGCCCGCTGTCACAGCAGGCGCGAACATTATTTATACTACACCACTAACTAACAGAGGGCAGTATTTCATACATGTTTGGCCATAGGTGTATGGTAATACACCATCAAGGGACGAAACTATGGGATTTCTCCCCTGGAAATACAAAGCATAGTCAACAGAAACAAGTTTAAGAATGAAGTTAGAAGATTAGACTGGATGACCTCTCTGGTCACCTGGACCTGTTTCACTAGTTTCGTGACATGTCTGTGACACCATACAGACATTGGGGTTGTCTAGTTTCGTGACAACACAAGTAGCTGCTCTTAGTTAAAGACACACCCCAAACATAAGAATTAGATAAATATACACATCATGGGACCTGTTTCACTAGTTTCGTGACAGAAGTGTTAGACAGATATAAAAAGCGGCACCAACAGTGACTTCTCCCCCTGGACGAAGCAGACCCTGATAGGACTGCTCTCCTCTATATATTTATCCTACCCCTAATATAAAATCCCATAGGCTTAGCATTGACTTTCCATATGCGCCCGTATGTCGCATACGGATAAAAAATCGCTCCTAGGAGCATACAAAAAATGGACCAATCAGAGATCAGCAGCTGAAAACTTGAAGTTCCAAGCGCCTTCAGAGCAGCAAGGAGAGCTATATATGGAGGACTTCAAAAAGGTTTTATCGTGCATTTTGTTATCATCCTCACATAAAAACATCGTTCACAGGGGGTAGGATAAAATCAAAACCTTATTTGTTTTAATCTGGGCTCCCGTATGCGACTCCTGGGGTTTTGGCTCCGGATATCACTACACCAAACTCCAGTCGTCGCATATGGGAGCCCAGATTAAAACTCATCCGGTTTTACGATAGTACGTCAACCCGTATCTGTATGTTATTCCCTCCTGGACAGCCAGGTTGAAAATCGTATATCAAACGTATGAACCTTCCGTCATTAAACTTCTTTAAAAAAAAACAAATAAACAACATTTATGATGTCCAATTTCTTTTTATATGTGTGATGAATGGAGGGCGTAGTCTGTATGCTACCATCTGGTCTGCTTATTACGCGTTGCCGCACTTCCAGGTATTACTTCCTTCTTTCTCCCATAAAGTAAATCACGGTTTCTACTTTACAGAGGTCTTTTGTTCTATGAAATAACACGTCTCCACGCTGAGGCAATTTCATGGGCCAAATAGCCTCCCTACGGACTCAGTCATTACTTTTACTTTATTTTATTCACCCAAATAACACTAATAGGGGCATATTATTCAATTTGCATGGTTGTTGATTTGCAGCCTATTGACCCGATGCTGGTATTCATTCAGTTCGCCACAGTGAGCCCGAACATGATGAATACTACACCCCTATAGGCCTCGCAACCATATTGGGGACTGAAAACTAGTTATTTTTGACTTGCTATACAAAAGTTCTCATAACTTAGGCTGTAAAAGGGATACAGATTTACACATGGCACCATATTACACCAGAAATTATGGGCTTTATTTTCATATATATTTTGAATTTATTGAGGTAATTTATCTGTTTTCATTTTTGACATATTTTCTCTGAAATCATGCTAAAAGTCAGGCAAAATGTTGACCTTCTAGAATATGAGCGAGGATTCCATAGAATTCCATATGGAAGCAAAACCAAAGTCCAGTTTAATCAAGTAGAGATTTGTTTGAGCATCATTTTGATACCTTAACTTTTATTGTACTCATAGTAGAAGCCAAAATGGACTGTTTTGTTATCAAATCAGAAAAGTAGCAAAAAGCCCCTCTTTGTGATATGCGCCATATGTTATAGCATTGTTGTGTTAGGCAGAAAATAGAGAACTAAGGCTTGGTTGGAGATGATGCAATATTTTCATATCATAATTCCAGACAATGTTTTTCCTTTGATTATTATTTACAAACAAATGCTTCCTTAAACTAATTAGATATGCAGCACATGTCAATCTATAAGAATTTTTAGGGAAACACTATTTGAATCCGGATCCCACTATAGTCCCTAATATACCTTCCTGACCTATAGCAGCTGGTAGTATTTGATTGATGTTCAGCAATAGGTATATGATAAAAGCGGAAATCACTGAACTTGAGATACAGAGCAATGTGAATTATTCAAGGTTGTAATTGAAAAAAAATTTCTTTAATGAGCGTATCTATTCTATGCTGTACATTGTATCCTCAATGATTTGGCAGATTAACAAATTTTATAATTCAATTTCTCTCGTTAGGATAATACATTGTTAGCTTGCTTTGAGAACGTAGCATCAATGAAGAGCCTTTAGATCGCAGTTTTGTGGACTGATGTTCATGATCCAGGGAGGTGTTTTTAAACTAAGAACGATACTGGCTGAACGATTACGATAGGACTAACCTGAGGCGATATTGGACACGATCGGAGTGTCAGTGCGTCTTTAAATGTGTTCCTCAGAAGTCCATGACATCTTTTGTATCATTTACTTTTTTCGTTTTATCATTTACCTTTTTCGTATCATAGTGGAAGACGTTGTGTTATGAAGGATCGAAATTACTTACAACAGACCTGAAGAATGCTAAAACATGTGACCTTATAAAAAATTGAAAAATAAAGATATTTTGCTGATTGTTTTGTAAGAACATCCTCCATAAAGACGGATCACTTTAGGTAACGAGAATGCAACAAAGACCAGATAAGATCGATTTTTTTATCATTCTTATTTTTGAGAGCTGCGCAAGGTCATATCATCGAAAGACAGAGTGTAACAGAGTTGCATAGAATCCTTGTTCTTGAACTGCTGTAATGTGTAAAGTAGGAGAGAGCGACAGCTTTTGGAAATCATGTTTAATCTCTCAAGAGACCCAAACTGGACAATCGTGATGTTCCAACAAGGGCTGCACAAAAAGTGCTTTTTATAAAGGCCCGGCCCCACTGGTGCGATGCGATTGTTGCAAGTCAATAAAAAGTCATAAACGGCCGCCGAGGGTCATAAAAACGGTGCCGCCCGTCGCATCGCACACAATCGCTTCTGTGGGGCCGGACTTGTGCGCGTGTGCGATTGTGTGCGATGCAACGGATCCGTCGCATCGCACATCTTGAAATGTCGATGATTTGCGATGGATTCGTCGCACAGGAGTGGAGTGCCTCTTATTGTATTCATATAATTCCCTCTCCTGAACTAACCCAGATAGCAACTATACACTGGTACTTGGGATTTACCTCAGTTAACCATGAGCACACATGCCAGCCTCCATTCAGCTAGGGGTCAGGAGGTGTGGAATCAAAGCAGGCTGTGAAAACGGCATGTTGAAGCTGTGAATCCACAGACGTCAGTTGGGATCAGAAAAAAAATATTGTTCTTGTAGGAGAGAGGCTCAAACAATATCCTTTTCGTTTTACACATGAAAAAAATATTTTTATACAGAAAGTAAGGTCATTGTATGCTGTTGGCAGAATTCTTTTTACACGAGTGTTGCCACTCTTGTTGCGACGAATCCATCGCATCAGTGGGACATACCCCCGATTTTCCATTGCAATATAGGTCATAAACCCCACCGAGAAGACGTTTATGGGGCCATAAAACATGTGCGACGATCGCATCGCATCAGTGGGGCTGGGCCTTAAGACGGAACCATCGTACCGTAGCTTAAGCCTATAAGACACCAAAATTTGTTCCCGATTCATCCCGACCATTGGCTCGGTGAGAGTCGGGAATACAATTTCGGTGTCTTATATATACCTATAAGACACCGACATGATGACTGTCCCCGATCACATTTCCCTCTTTTATAACCTCGTATATTACCCGGGATAAGATCAAAGAAAGCCGCTGGGAGCCGAGCCGGGCTGAGCCACAGGCCGCTGGTGTGGAGTCATAGAAATTAATTCAAAGTTTAATAACTTCGGATCCAATTAAGATATCGGGAAACTGTTTTCAGTTTATAATCGCCTCTGTCTCCCCTACAAATCGGTATAAGGAACTACTAGATCGGACTAGGGGATAGGTAGCATCGCTATTCAAATGGCCAACTCAGAATCAGTAAGGCCCGGCGTCCACCTACTACGATAGAATCGTAGACCTCCCGATGTGGCACCGATACAAAATGTCAAAATCGGTGCCATATCGGGAAGGTGCAAAATCGTAGACATATGTCTAGACATGCCAATCCACCACGCATTGTATGGGGGGTTTTATCGGTGTCTAATCGCAGAAACGTGGTCAACAGCCCCGATATTAGGTAACCTTCCGACGCGATTTTGATTTTTTATCGGGAGGTGCATCGTAGGGCATATCGGTACCGTATCGTAGTAGGTGGACGCCGGGCCTTACAATCGGTGAAAGTGCGTACACCGAAATCTTAAGGTCGGGGAGAGTCGGTCATATCTGACATGGTAGTAATACCCGACGCATCGGGAAAAGCAATACAATCGGGTCGGTGAAGTGCGTACATCGACCCGATTGATGCAGATTGTAACAGACCCGACGGATCCGTCGGGGAAAGGTAGAATCGGGCACAGCCATCGGGTCGGTGTAATATAGGCTTTATGAGTGGTCACCTATGCATAGGGGCATAAGTTGTTGGGATGCGCTGTCGATTGAGACGCAAATGGCAAAGACCATTGCCTCATTTAAAAGAATGATAAACGTAGAATAATACAATGGACTATCGGTATAATGGGAGAACCCTAGTAAATTATCCCTCCCCTTTTACCTCTCACTCTCATCCTTACTCACCAATCACCTCTACTCTCTCCCACTTTGCACCAGACGTATGCTACAAGTGTATCTGAGTTTACAAATGTTCGTGTTTATTTCCTACTGTACACTCCCGATGGGAGATCTGGATAACAGAATTTGGATTGACTAAATAAAAAAGAACGATAAAAAAAACCCTCGCAGCTCACCCTGGTAGCTATAAACCAAATTCCGTATAAACCTCAATTGCACCCAGTATGATACTTTATCCTACCCCTAATATAAAATCCCATAGGCTTAACATTGACTTCCCGTATGTGCCTGTATGTCGCATACGGATAAAAAATCGCTCCTAGGAGCGTACAAAAAATGGACCAATCAGAGATCAGCAGCTGAAAGTAGTTCCAAGCGCCTTCAGAGCAGCAAGGAGAGCTATATGGAGGACTTCAGAAAGTTTTTATCATGTTTTTTGTTATTATCCTCACATAAAAATATCGTTCACAAGGGGTAGGATAAAATCAAAACCTTATTCGTTTTAATCTGGGCTCCCGTATGCGACTCCTGGAGTTTTGACTCCGGATATCACTTGGCTACGCCTCGTGATATCACTACGCCAAACTCCAGTCGTCGCATATGGGAGCCCAGATTAAAACTCATCCGGTTTTACGATAGTATCATTATCAATGAGTATGGTGGTAGACCACTATGTGATATACAGGCGAACGATATCAATAAAAAAAACCATTTACACAAACCGAGTCATATAACAATGTATAAAACCCCAAATGGTCCTGTCAATTTTCTTCATTTAGTATGGTTATGATATGATATCCACCTTAAGCCCAATGAATTCATTTTCACATTCCTTATAGATATCATCAGTATTAATTTGCTTCACTGCCAATCCAACAGAGTTATTACCTACTCTTAATTTCACGAATTTTGCAGATTTGTTTTCGTAAGAGATTTAAATTTGGAGTGTCTCTTACTATAACTGGTTGATTGTTTCACGAATTACCAATTGAATAGTGGATGGAGTTGGTGTAAGCTTAGCAATTTGATTTCTCAACCATAGACTTACCATTCTGAACTCATATCCAGCGTATGTATTTAGAAAAACTATCCAATGGGGGATTCTGTCATAGATGTTAGCCCATTAGGCCCGGCGTCAACCTACTACGATATGGCACCGATATGGTCTACGATGCACCTCCCGATACAAAATCAAAATCGCGTTGGAAGGTCACCTAATATCGGGGCAGTTGACAACGTTTCTGCGATTAGACACCGATAAAAACCCCTTACAATGCATGGTGGACTGGCATGTCTAGTCATACGTCTACGATTTAGCACCTTCCCGATATGTCTCCGATATTTGCTCTTTGTATCGGTGCCATATCGGTAGGTCTAAATTTCTATCGTAGTAGTTGGTCGCCAGGCCTAAGTCTTTGTGAAGGGTGGGATAAATTCTACGGTCTTAGCTCGAGCCCATCTCGTCTGAATCACTACGTAATTCGCTTGGCTTTGCCTTGTGAATTATTATGTGATTCAAACTCGAAGGGATACATAGACAATAAATGATGGTTTTGGGGACAGGCGGCTGTAAACCACGAGAGGTTGATACATAGTAATAAATGAGCACCGGCGAGTGTATTAAGAAGTCAACCTTGAGTGGTTTACTGAGCGACCTGTTCACATAACCTTCATTTGTTGTATTCATTATCCATCTTTTTGAACAAATTAAAACCAGTATAACAATAAGGACTATTTCTTTGCTCTTTAGCACAAAGGGAACTATTTTTTCCTGTATACTATGGTTTTGAGGCCGTATACCACATATTTGAATCTGTATACCACAGTTATGGTATCTGACAGGGTTTATACAATGGGTCGTGGTTTACTGAATCCCAATACGTATTCAATTGGGTCTTTTTATCCTACCCCTAATAGAAAACTCCATAGGCTTAACATTAGCGGACTGTATTTGGTCTACGGTGCAGGAAAATTAAATTTATCTCTCTAGTGGGATACAGTTGTCAAATGATGTCATTTGAAAAGCGACCGATGATTATCACTGATTATCGGTGAGTTTTATGTAATTTCTTAATTTGCTGAAGTAATTTAAATGGGGTAGGATAAAATTTAAACCAAACTCGAGTTAGTCGTGTTGTTTATCGCACTCCTGCAATGTCGCATATCACTGCACTCGGCTTCGCCTCGAGCAGTAATACACGACTTTGCCATCATGCGATAAACAACAACATGACTAACTCTTGTTTGGTTTCTCCTAAGTATACTATGGAGAAACAGGCTTACTGTATTCGTACGGGTAAAATACGCGGTGAAATTTGAAATCAGATCCACCGATGCCGAAGGCAGAGGTGAATCTGATTTCAAATTTCACCAAGTATTTTACCCGTACGAATACAGTCAGCCTGTTTCTCTATTATTATATACCTTAATTTAGCCATTTTGATACTTACAATTTGGTACTTTTGTCGTACTTCGCCACCACGTCTAGTACGTACGTCTCCTGACACAAACATACCAGTTGCCATCCACGTTTAAAAAGTCGAATCTGATTGGTCGAGACCGTTTAGCCTCATCCAATCAGAGAGCGCCTTTTAAATCTACACTCCATGCAGAGTTTTCCTTTTCAAATCGAGCAAGTCAACATATTTCAAGTTTAGCCACTGTGACAAGATTCGACAGTAGCGGCGGCCATCTTGAATGTCTCGCTCCGTAAGATATGTTTGGAGAGTGATCCGCAGTAGTGCGTTGCCTTTGTACGGCCGACGTTACGGTCACGTGATAACGTTACATACACCATGTAGGTGTCGTACGGGTATAAATACGACATGGGTAGGAGAGGGCGGTATGTGTATGATATACTAACATAGGTATATAATAATATGGATGATAAAAGCTCTGACTCTTAACTTTCATAGCTTTCCTCTATAATTTACATTTAAAAAAAATTAAACTCACCTAAGAGGGTTTGAAGGCGGATGACATCCGTCTCGTGCTCCACCCACATCGGCTTCCGGCCCTGGATAGAAATCTGCCGTTTCCTCTTCCGGAAGTAGATATTCGGCACCTGTCGGACCGTCCTCTTCCACCAGGCCCCCACCGGAAGACAGTCTCCATGAAAGTAGATCCGGTCCGGACTGACGAAGCGATCCACACTGCGCACACTCAGATAGTTAGCGAAGCTGAACACCCGCGCGCACCCCACACTCACATAGTGAACGATATTCGGTACGATTTTCTCGTTCGTGTGGACAGCGGGCCTGACGGGCAGGTGTGGGCTGCTCACTAGCTCCCCCTGTGGGTGCCTGCAGTGAGTTAACGTGCCCTTCCATAACGAGGCCCGGCGACCGGTGCTGCCCTCTGTGGTGGCGTGGCATGTCTCTAATACGTAGTCGTCCTGCAGGAAGCTCCGGTAGGGGTCGTGGCAGGGCAGGATGAGGTGGGAGCGGTCACAGGAGGAGTGGTTGGTGAAGAGCGCCATGAGGCGGCCGTGCGGGATGCACAGCTCTGGCGGGGGGTTTCTGAACTGACGCCGGTCGTAGGTGTAGAGGAAGATGAGGCCCGTTACTGAGATGAAGAACAAGGCCAGTCTTCTCAGGGTGGAAATCCTGTACCACATCTGTAAGGTTAAATGATGACACTGGAGTTGGGAAGGATTTACAGGTATATGATAATTAGTAGAAACCAAACGAGAGTTAGCCTTGTCAATGTTTATGCCACGATGGGCAGGTTGTGTATTACTACACGAGGCGTTAGCCGAGTTTAGTGAGTAGCAGACCTGACCCGAGTGGTATAGACACTTACAAGTCTAACTCGAGTTCGGTTTCGTATTTATCCTACCCCGTCTCACCGATATACAGAGAATATTTGTAATTATCCATGTTAGTAGTTATCAATGCTGCCGGATCTACTTTCGTTATCTCGTCTCTGATAGGTCCGATTTTTTATTCACCTGGGTGCATAAATAACACTTTATCCAACGCTATGTCAAATATATTGAGTCAATGTTAAACCTATGGCGTTTTTTATTAGGGGTAGGATAATAGAGGGAAACTATGTTCCGGTGAGCAAAAGTTCAAAGTTACGAGGTAAGGCTCGGAAAAATTACTGCCCAAGGCGTCAGCCGCAGGCAGTAATTTTTCCAAGCCATACCGAGTAACTTTGACTTTTGCTTACCGGTACTTGGTTTCCGTATTCCTATATACCTTCAAATATCGATAAAAATGCTTAATTCTTTAACTGAAACACTTCCGAAGCAAATGACCACCCTTATCGAGTAACCTCAACAGCTATTGTTTCGTCCCGCTGCTGTATTGTATCACATGATTAGAGCGGGATGAAAACGTCAGAGCGGGACGAAAACATGAGAGCGGGACGAAAACGTCAACCTTGACACATAACTTATTTTTAATGCACCCCCCCAGCAGAGGTATGTAACTCTAGTTAGTTCAATAATGGGTATATAGGAATAAGGAGACATAGTGAGTGTACCCAAATTCCATCTCTTGCTCGATATTTTCATTCCCGCATGCTAACCATGTCTTCATATATTACTAACTACAGTAGAACCCCGTGTAAGCGGTTGCCCTCTGTTCCAGGCCAAAGTGTCCGCTTATGCGGGGTGCCCGCTTACGCGAGGTTAAAATAAACATCTAATAGAGGGAACCGTTCTGAGCAAAGGTGTCCGTTAACGTGGGGTGTTCGCTTACGCAGGGTGTCCGTTAGGCAGGGTTATACTGTTGTTTATTATTATATACCCGTGGGCGAATGTCTCACTTTTACTGACCAGGAGTACAGATTCCGTTCGTCACTGAGTAACGAAAGAAAGAATATCTCTCTCAGTACCACAGGACCACTGTAAAATGGCGTTTTTAATGATTTACAGGTACATGATAATAAGGAGACACAGTACCTGAATTCCTTCTCTTGCTCGATATTTTTGTCGGAGTTCGAAGAAGTCGGTAAATATTTCTGACCAAAATACCTCTGAACAGATTCCATTCAGGCACACTAGCCATGTATCCATATATTACTAACTACAGTAGAACCCCGTGTAAGCGGTTACCCTCTGTTCCAGGCCAAAGAGTCCGCTGTGAGAAGTTACAAGAGGGGTGCACCTACACGGGGTGTCCGCTTACGCGAGGTTGTAATAAACATCTAATAGAGGGAACTGTTCCGAGCAAAGGTGTCTCTAACGCGGGGTGTTCGATTACGCGGGGTGTCCATTAGGCGGGGTTCTACTGTAGTTTATTATTATATACCCGCGGGCGAATGTCTCACTTTTACTGACCAGGAGTGCAGATTCCGTTTGTCACTGAGTGACGAAAGAATATTCATAGGTCTCTCCGTACCACGTGACCACTGTAAGATGGCGTTTTTAATTATTTTCAGGTATATAATAAGGAGACATAGTGAGTGTACCTGAATTCCATCTGTTTCTCAACACTTTAATTGGATATATCCACCTCGTACTTAACTTGGTGAATATTCCCGACATAAATTTCTCTGAATAAATTCCATTCAGGCACACTAACCATGTCTCCATATATTCAGCAATAAATGTATTAGATTGTGCCTAAATGTACCTGCAATAACCTCTGTCAATATCATTCACAAAATGTTTGGGATTCCGTTATCAAAAATACAGAAGAGAGGCCCATTTGCTAAATTTCATGTTTAAAAGGTAAATATTTGCTCAGAATCTAATTGCATCTAATAACTGTACCAGACTTCACAATACTACAGTCTTCTTTGTGAATAAGTCAAATTGATTATCGTTTATAGACTACTTATGAGATCACTGCAATTTTATGGAGGTTCTTTATGGAATCTTCAAAAAGCGATGCTTAGAAATACGCCTGATATCAAAACCTTCAAATCCCTGATTATAAAGACTTATTCAACCTGGTTATGTATCTATGGCACTTTTATCGATGTATCAGTTATTAACTTAGATGATATATGTTTCTGTGTTAGTTATAAGGACTTCATTACTGTGATCAAGGCTCAAAATACTTGGACTGTGCTCTACGTAACGTGTCTGGTGGATTCACCCCAACATTACTCAAGTTACCAAACTGACTGAAGGTTGAAGATACAACCTGCCCTAGGAATCAAGTATTCCATATGAACAGTTTATTATGGGACTTTTTCGTCGTTATCTTCTAATAATCGCTTTTGTAACAACTCCCGGTACAGGGTCACGAAATTTAATTGTGACCCTTGCTATAGAAGTCACATGTCAATGTATTTTCTGAAGTCTTTGTAATATTTTTATCCATACTGTTGGAGCCAGTAATACCGGCCTCACGGCCGATGCCTTCACAGTCTAAATAAAGAGTATATAAGAGAATTGAGTGAATCGAGACAATGTTTGTAATGAGACCATATTACAACCCTCTCGGTCAAGTATCTTATTCTGCATGATAGTGAACAGTGATTATCTCTATTGAAAAATTGTCTATATTGGGCTATGGAGGTTTATACCAGGCTAAGATAAAACACTATTATTTATCTCACCTCTGGTATGAGAAGTCGTATCCAACGCCCATTGAGTATTAGGAAAATACTCAATGGGGGATGATGTCTTAAAGGTTAGACCATTAGTCAACATGAAGGGTGAGATAAATTCAGAAACCTATTCAAGTTTACGGTCAGAGCTCAATCCTATCTCGTTTGAATCACATAGTAATTCACGCAGCTGCACCTTGTGAATTACTACGTGATGCAAACTCGATGAGCTCTGACCCTAAACTTTCATAGATTTCCTCTATATTAGGATACTATTTCCTTATCATTCCACATTCGACATGATTTGCAGATGTCATATTTTCTCAGAATAGAAAGATGAAATTGTGATATAAATCATGATGTCAACATACGCCATCAGCCTTTAATGATGAGTGAGCACAGTAGAAATACTTCATATGAGACCGCCGGAAAGTTGATTTTATCCTACCCCTCATATAAATGTCCATAGGCTTAACACGGTGTGACTGTATGCTACGGTTATGCCATAAATTATTTATATGCCACGGGTGACATATGAAGTTAAAAACATGTGACAGGGTAGGATAAAATCTAAATGTCACTCAATTTCATATGATTGTTTACATGGCATTCATTGTCTACAGCTACAGATATCACTGAGCTCCGCTTCGTGATATCATTCCGCATGACAACTCATGCCATGTAAACAATCATATGAAATTTTGTGACATTTCTTGATAATATCTCTTTTTATTCATACGAGATTTGCTCTTTTTAAAATTTATTTCTATAAATCCTTAAGTTTATAGACAGGTACTAATAAGGAACTGCATCCAGATCCATAGTAACTGACAATATGCCACGAATTGTTATTGCGGAGTAATCTCACGAGGTAAAGCCAAGTGTGATTATGTAGCAGACCAAAAGGAATGGCGTATCATCAGTAGGTATGGATCGAGTGCCGTTCAGATTTGTTCTCACGCCTATCACTGACTAATTGGACAAAATTTGTGACATCATGGCCATTGAGTATTTTTCCACAATACTCCATGGGCGTTGAGTACGAGTTTCCAATGTTAAGTCTATGGGGGGAAAATACCAGGGGTGAGTTAAATATGTGATCACTTCAGCGATAAAGATCCGTAGAATTTAAGTGTACCCAATCATTTAAACAAAAAAAAGGGGACATATTAAAAAACAAAATAAATGAGAGCGAGCGAAGGACCACAAAGAGTTTCTTGTGCCTTGGATGTAAGGCGTGTCTTATTGTGCATTGTGTATGTATGTAATGAATTTTCTGGATGTTTTGAAGAAAATAAACACTGCTCAAACCAACAAAAAAAAAAAGTGTACCCAATCCATAGTAGGACAATGCAAATTCTTTAAGCGTATTCCGGGTGCACGATCCCCCACTGAACAATGCCACTTCTTTTACAAACATTGGAAGAGTGATTTAACTGGAAAACCCCCCCATAAATTGTCTTTAAGTAGAAAATACGACTAGGGCTTAAACCTTTTGTGATTGCTTTTAACATTCTTGACATAATATGTTAGGTGCTTTTAACCTGAGACTTTGTTTTGAAAAAACCCACTCGAGGGTCTACCTTGGTCTACATTCGGATGTTTCTGTGCCAACATTACTTTCAAACACATCTACCTTAAAGTTCAGACAGCGCAGCTCCCGAGGGCTCTCTTCTTTACTGTCTGTCGCGACCATTGTTAAGAGTAAGATAGTGGCTGCCAAGACCCTTAACTCACTAAATTACCCAGGTCGCAAACTGTGTAACGGTCTAACACTTTCGTCTCGAAAAATAGCGGCTTTTAGAAATATTTCAGAGAGCTATGAAGATCGAAAAGAACCATAACGCGGTTTACTTTTAAAAGCCATGAGGCACTTGGGGGTAACAAATTATCTGACCCCTGGTAATTTTGTCCCCTGGGCATAGCGTTGGAACCTCGTTCTACATGCCCCTACCAGTATTGCAGTCTATTCTCCATGGTTTATATCCTGTGTGTCGTCCATTCTCTCAGTGTGTAGAGGGGTGAGATAAATACAGAAAGCAACTCGTTTTGGTCAAGGTCATTGTTCTACAGCTTGTTTGAATACTTTCGCCTCGTCCATATCACTCTACATCAAACTCGTGGAGAACGATGACTTTGGCCAAAACTTGTTAGTTTCTTCTTTATTGTTCACTGGAAGCTTTTGCCGCAGGTGGGTCATTGAGCATGTCAGTGTGGTCACATACACACATACACTGCGCACTTCCCCTCACTTCACTTCTGTCCGTCGCTCTGTACACTCTGTACAATTTCCCAACCACCTAAAACGATTTTAATTATTTCATTTCAGTTATCATTGTTTCTTTTCTCTTATTATTGTATGGTTGACCAGGGACTTGTTTCACTAGTTTCGTGACATGTCGAGATGGCATCTAGATGGCGTGTCCGGTTTTACAAGAACTAGACATTAGACTTCGTTTTGTCCGTTCTTGCTTGCACTGTTGGTGCCGCTTTTCATGTCTGTCTAACACTTTTGTCACGAAACTAGTGAAACAGGTCCATGATGTGTAAATTTGTCTAATTCTTATGTTTAGGGTCTGTCTTTTCCTAAGGGCAGCTACTTGTGTTGTCACGAAACTAGACAACCCCAATGTCTGTAAGGTGCCACAAACATGTCACGAAACTAGTGAAACAGGTCCCAGAAAACACAGCTCTGGCACCTGTTTCAGTAGTTTCGTGACATGTCTATATGGCGTCTGTGACACCATACAGACAGATCAACACAAGTTGCGGCACTTGGGACAAGACAGACCCCGAACACGGTGTGCCTGGTTTCAAAAGTATTAGACAATTTCCGTAGGAATTAAGCAATGATACTTTAACATGAGTAAGGGATACATATAACCTATAATCGTTCCAAATATGATGAAAATTGGTGGCTCCGTTCTGCTGATATTTGACATTATATGTGACATGCGTTTTGAAACCTGACAAAATTTTGTCCACTGTTGCTTGCACTGTTGGTGCCCCTGTTGATGTCTGTCTAGGCCTAATGTTACAAAACTACTGAAACAGGTCCCTGGCCTGTCAGAAATGCCATTAGTCGGGGTATGCAGATGAGGCTGCGGAAACCTCCCCCGGTTCACTTCCCTGTTCTCTCTATTCCGTGGCCGCAAAGCGGTGGGGACAGATTAGCCTGAAGCCTTGTCGTGGTTGGTGGACGCCCGCTTTTACTCACCTGGAAAGTCGTGTGTGATCCGTTCCCTTCCAATGCTCTCGGGGGAGTAAGGGAGCTACACACCATGTCTTGATGAATCAACTATTATTATTCTGTAGTTTTTTTCTTTTTATGGAGCGCCATTTGTCATACAATCTGTTGATAGAGGTTTGTTATTTTTCACTCGATTTTTTTCTTTTTGCCGCTTCTCGTATTTTTTATAGGAGTCAATTTGTAAGTCTGACCTTTTAGATTTACAGTTTTTTTTTCTTCTGGTATGCTGCAATGAGTCAAGCTATTCTCTTTGCCTTATTTTAAATGACAAGCAAACAAAAAAAGCCCTCTTTGCAATTTTTGTTGGGGCATTTATATATTAAAATCTGCATTGTTATATACCATTTCGTTATTATTTCCTTTTTTTTTTTACCTTTAAGTATACCGTCCCTTGCTTGTACATCTGTAGGACAGCATAGCATACTTCCTGGTGTATTTTTTTTCAGTTTTCTCTATCCCTACTCTGCACCATAGCAAAGGTGGACAATCTTCACTCATTGTACACCGGGCAAAGTGGACCAGTGTGCAAAAACTGCCGATGTTGAGACGTTCGCTCTCCTCTACAGCAGTTTAAAGACTGTGAATTACCTTTTTAATATATATTTGGTACTAAAAGACATTGCAATAAAAAATACTATGAAAACCACTTACCTATATGACATATAGCCTATGAGCCATGGGGGCGGCCATGACGCCCCCCAAGTAGGTGTTTTTCACTAATGGAGGTGAGAAAGTAGGTGTTCTTCAGTAATGGAGGTGCAAAAGAAGTGAGTGATAATTGGGAAGTTTCACAACTCTAGCCTTGTTCACATATGTATATAAAGTGTTCCATGTGAAAAAAAATCTTGTCTTGGATTTAATCATTATCTCATCCTGCTCTGGGATGGGTGTAGAGAGTCAAATGAACCATGGTAAAACATTGAAAGACATTTGAATTTTGTAAGAACAAAGAGCCAGAAAACAGGTTGTGTCCCCCCAAGGGAACCACCATACTGCTGGCCACCTAGTGACAGCCTTAGGAACTAACAATGGCTCTGTCCCCTATAGGTGCCTCGAATATGTAATCACTGTAAACCTCTATGTATTTAGGTCCTTAGCTAATCATATTATTTATACAGAAGGTAAAACTACGATGTAAATCTTCCATGTTGGGAGATTCATTCATACCACCTAGCCGCTAAAGATTGTCCCAATGAAAATAAAGAATTTGAAAAAAATCTGTCTGTAGTGGGCGTTCTTCCTTGTATAGCCAAATATATATACAAACAGGTACATATACAAAGACATAGACATAGACAAGAACAATTTCATAGACATAGACAAGTGGATGCCTACTTGATTGAAGGAACTTATCAATTCATGCGGGGGACATGCTAAAGCCGGGGACACACCAAGCGAGAAACGCAGCGAGTTCCGTAATCGCCAACACAAAATGGCCTATATGTGAGGTGGTATTTCATATTTTACCTGATTATTGCTTCCAAGTTGCTAAATTATATGCAGGTGATATTCCTATGAAATAATATCTCATATGCACCCCAATTTGTGTTGGCGATTCCAGAGATCGCTGCCTTCATTCGCTTGGTGTGTCCCCGGTATAACGCCGGGGACACACCAAGCGAGTCAAGGCGGCGATCTTTTGAATCGCCAACACATATTAGCATGTATGTGAAGCCGGTGACACACCAAGCGAGCAACGCGGCGATTTTCGGAATCGCCAACACAGACTGGCCTTTATGTGAGCTATTAATTCATATTTCATCTTATCATCGCTTGTGATATGCTAAACTATCCGTGAGAGATATTCCTCTGAAATAATATCTCACATATATGCTATTTTGTATTTGCGATTCTAGAGATCACTGCATTTCTCGTTTGGTGTGTCCCCGGTATATGCGAGTTAAGGCGGCGATCTCTGGAATCGCCAATACAAAATAACATGTATGTGCAATATTGTTCCACTGTAATATCTCTCAACCATAATTTAGCACCACAGAAGCAAAAATCAGGTGAAATATGAATTGATAGCTCACATACACGCCATTTTGTGTTTGCGATTTCGGAAATGCCGTGTTTATCGCTTGGGCGTGATTCACATGATGGGATTCATGTACCTCACAGGGTGTTTGTCTGAGACAAATTCTGCTGAGATTCTGTACTTGAACACACTCTCTTCGACGAAGACATGTTTCCCCCTGTATTTGCTGGCGACAATTACACCTAAAGTGGAATTCACGTGGTGGGATTCATGTACCTCACAAGGTTCAAAATCTCATGAGATTCTGTTCCTTTTTAGGGGTAAATGTCGCCAACAATTAGAAAAAAAGCATCTCAGGGAAATGGAACCCTATAAATTAGACGAAGAGCTTGTGTTGAAGTAAAACACCCTATGAGATACATGAATCTCATCTTGTGAATTCCGCTTAAGGTCCGTTTCCATTGGAAGATGAAAACGGTCTAGACTGTTTTTTGGGTTCTCCTTATAGTCCATATACATCTTGCATCCGCCAATGGTGGTTCCTGACTGTAGATCGGTGATCGCCAATGGAAATGGACTATTAGGAGAACTAAAAAATCGACACCGTTTTTGTCGGCCAATGGAAATGGGCCTTATAGCAGGAAAGAGATCATGTCAGTGAGAGACTTCAATGTCTGAACACTTGCCCTCAGATCAATCATATACATATATACATAAGTCTATACTGTTGCATTTGTTACACCAGGCCATGTCTCTATTAAGCTTCCTCAACCATATTGTATCGATACATAGCACAACATGACTTTAACCTTGATTGGTATTGTATGTGCAATGTTTGTATATTACCGATTGAACCGCTGATCAACCTGTATACTGACTCATAAATTCATCCCATCTCATCCAATTAGCAGTCTCTGTGCAGAGACCATAGCTGCAGCTATACCTCGTGTTCATTAGTATTGCTATGAGAGCTGAGCTCCGCAAACTGTTTATCACAAGCTATCTAACCTTGGCAACCCTAGAGGGACCAGGTGGCAGATCGGCCGATGCCGAACCTGGAAAACTTGTATGTTTATACCCTAATAAAATTCATCAAAAAAAATCAAAAATCACGGAGGACCCTGTAGGATTACTAGACCATAGCACCACGGACCGATAGCACCAGGGGGGAGTTTAACAATATGGTCCTAGGAGAGTTATGCCTGTAAGAGAGGTCCTAGGACAGTCTGCGCTTAACTATTAACACAATCTTAGTTTGGGACTGTCTTAGCCAAGGATTTTTTTTTTTTTGAATGTCGAGCTTCGCTCTATTTATTGAACTGAAAGAGTTACAGTAAGTTCGGGTAGAAAATACATATGAACTTTCCAGCGGCACATAATGGACTATCCAAACGGCTACAAGTGGTCACTCCAACGTAGAACAATGTCTGAAATCAAAGATTGTACATAGGAAACTCTGAAAAGCTTTTCTAACTATTTGCAAGAACAATATAGCACACTTATACTAATTTCTTATCCTGTCTCGCACTAATTGAAGCATTGGACGCATTTCACAACAATGTACATTCTTCCAAGAACAATAAAAAGAGTTTTTTTTCTTTTTACCCCCCCCCCCCTTTTGGGAGAAACATGGTTATACTGGACATGAACATGACAAGACATGACATAGAGGGAAAAAAAATAATAAAAAAGGGTTCTGGCCCGAGAAAAAAGGAACAACAAAATAAAGTTCCATAAAAGGAGTTGGACAACAAGACTTTATGATTAATGATTAACTCTTCTTGGATTCTTCCGCCTCCCAGACAACCCTCACTCCCCCCCCCCCAGAATCCCCCCCCCCCCCAGTCCTCCTCCAATCCCCTAGCGAGTAAATCATACGGCCCGATCAACCTGGATATGTAAGAGGATGGGCTTCCATTTCTTGAACTTTTCCGGCTTTAGCTAAGGATCTTAGCCAGATTGTCAAAAAGTGTTTAACAAGTTTGACCCACATCTCACAAACTGTCCTCCAAGGTCATGAGGAGTGCTATGTAGAACTTTTACACCATTACTATTTGGGACTCATTTAAAAATACTAAAATATCAGCTTCCTCAATATGTACTCTTAAAGCCTGTTTCCATTGGCCGACTCTTTGGCACCGATCTGCAGTCGGGAACCATTAACGCCAGATCGATGAATAGAAACCTGCAGAGAATGCTCCCAGATTACTTTTGCATAGATTATGTAAAAATGCCAATTCAATCGGCTTGTACCTAGAAAATACAGTAGAAACAGTGCATACAATACACTCTCACCATCAAATTGATACCGATATACAGTCAGTGGCACCACCGACAGACTTTCAGGTGAACTCAAAAATTCTCCACCGTTTTCGGCGGCCAATGAAAAAAGGCTTTATATTGTAAACGTGTAAAACATCATTGGTAAATAGTGACCTCACCTAGAGTACTTAAGTCCATCACAGTCAAAATTAACAGCAAAGACTATCTAAGAATAGCCCTTCATTGGGATCATAAAGAATTACAAAACAAAGGATATTTTGTTATTTTTTTGTTAGCATTTTTGAAGCATTTTTTTTAGAAAACAATTGTGTACCTTTTTGGAATTCTTTATCTTATATATATATATATATATATATATATATATATATATATATATATATATATATATATATGTATATATATATATATGTATATATATATATATAAGATAAAGAATTATATATATATATATATATATATATATATATATATATTTATGGTCATTGTCAAGGTTATATGCCACTTGTTTTTGCATGTCTGTAAGTATGAATGGATGTCTTGTCTTTGTATATGCCTGTTTCCATTGGGTGTCGAAAACGGCAGAGATTTTTTTAGTTTACCCAGAAAGTCTGTCATTGGTGCCACCGATGGTGCGTCAGTATAAAAAAATCGTTGAGGGTAGTAGTTTTCAATTGGTGACCAAGCTTTCACTCAGTGGTGGATGGTGCCATATTACATAATCTACGCATTAAAAAGCCATGGGTCATTTCACTAGCTGGGTCGTTTCCATTGACCGATTTTGGGTCAGCAGTGCCTGAAGTCCGTCGGTGGTTCCTGACTGTAGATCGGTGACGGGAAATTGGCCAATGGAAACGGGCCTTATCTATCTACCCCTTTGGCCATATCTGGGAAGAACGTCCTTAGACGAGAGCGTGTGCCATTTTACCTCAATGAAAAAAATTCTGAAAGAGTCTGAAAAAGTTGATGGGCTTCTATGTTGACTGGTTAAGCCTTTGTCGAGACCAAAAAGGTTGGACATTTACTTGCAGGGCTTTGCTCTGGCGGATAGTGCACGCTATACATTAGTGACATACTGGCGATGTACTCTATATAGTATGCTTCACAGGGCGACTGAGTCAGACTGAGTGTTTGAGCATACACACCAGGGGCCCGTTTAATAATCTAGGATCGTTCATGAAGACAATTTTTCTGTACCTTGTACAAGGGTCATCGTTTAATAATTTATAAGATCGTTCGCTATGACAGTCTTAGCCCTCCATAAGGTTATCTAGAAGTGTTGAATAAAGTTGACCCATATCATCCATGGGTCTCCCTGCCATACAGAAAAGAGTATACGTTATTAAACTGGCCCCTGGGGCCCATTTAATAAACTAGGATCGTACATGTAGACCATTTCCCATACGCCAAGAAGACCGAGGGAGGATATTATTGATTTTGTGGTCTATTCTGGGGTCTATTATCCATCGTATAGGGCAGATAGTTATTGTGCTATGGAGGCAGCCATCTTGACGCTATCCCGACGCTATCCAAAACACCAGGTGGCGGGACCGATTATCAATGGATTTTATCCAAAATATATTTTAGGGCTTGCCTCGTCTCGTCTTTATCTCATCTCAATATCATCTATAGATTATAACAACTGACAACAGTGGTTGCCCCCCCGATACAGGTGTTGCCGTTCAGTGCTGCCTAATGGCCCAATGTCTAGTTACGCTGCCGCTCGGACAAACACTGTCGAGGTCAGCCACATGGGTACAGGGAAAGACAATAATCCCACCTAAAGTGTGAATGGTGGGTGTGATTGCAGGAGTGTTGTTTATTTACAGATTAAACTGCTGGAACAATCTAGGGTATTGTCTTAACGAGTCTAGGCTACTTAAACTTCATAGTTGATTATCATCTTTGCTTTAACTTTGAAAAAGATAAGCATGTTATAGCTAGATCTGCCAATGTATTAGTCTGTATCCAGTTTTGGGGTCCCTGTGTTATCTAAGAGATATCCTAAGTATCTTTGAGGGGATAAGCATGTATGACACATCAAATTGGAGCTGGAATACAATAGAATACGCCGCAATCGTTGTTATTTCTATGGAAATAATGTGCATGGGTATTATGAACATATTACGCTCATACACTCAGTGACCCAATGCTAAAGAATACGTTGCCAGGTGACTGTTTGGCTTCAGCCGTGGCGGAAAAAGATCTATTACAGTGGTGCCATCTTACAATGTCCTGGCGGATGGTGGCGGAACTAGGAATTACTCTGTGCCCTATACAAATAGTCCATTGAAAATGTATTGGCACTCGGTAAACCACGGCAAATTAGGGTTAACCATTGTGAAACAGAAGAGCCGGTAACCAAGGACGTGCCTTACGTGGCAACGCTGGTCACGTGGTCCCCGGTCACGTGGGCACGCAGAATTTAAACCTGGACTCACTCTACTCATCTACTACACTGGCCACCAGAGCAGACGTTTGCTATGCACATTAGCTCTGGCACAGTCCGATATAAGCACCCTTGACACGCCGTGGCAACAGGTAACTAACGTCATAGAGATATATAGGTCGAACGTTACTTGCGCCATTTTCATGTTGCAGCGATCACAAACAGTCTCAAACCCATTGTTAATGTTCTTATTTTCTACCGGTCAAAATGGAACGAAATTCGCATAAAGATAAACAATATAATCAATTTCTTATAAGTATAATATCATACAGTAAGCGGTTGTGATCTATACATCCAAAGTCTGAAATACACGCTTTGCTTCTAGGGAGGGGCTAACTGGTACTGAACTGGTACTGGAGATTGGACTGTGCCAACCCCTAAGTCGCAGCTAAGCGCAGACAGGGGTTGGTGGCCAATCTACTCGTCTACTAGCTACCGGACATACAGACGTTTCTGATACCACCCACCCACCCTAAAAAAAACCCCAAAAGACTGAACTCACTTCATACGCTAGTCCATAGCCCTCTTTAAGGACCTCCTGACTAGATTACCTTCCAATTACTTCTGTGAATTTATCTCATAATTTCCTCCAGTAAATCTATTCAATAGATCTATCCAATATTATCCCCTTCTGTATTTAGTCAATATTAAATAACCTGTTAGCTAGATACCACATCTGTGGCAGACCAGATTCAAACCTCTGGTTTATGACCTCGAAGCCATGGTATACGGGAAAAGGGTCCCTTTGTATGATGGAGGAAAGAAATAGTCCCTATTGTTATACCCTATACTATGGAAATTACTGGGTTAGATTTTCTAGAGAAGATGGATAATAAAAACAACAAACGATGCTTTTGTGGACAGGCGACTTTGTAAACCACCCGAGGTTGACGTCGAAATCAGCTTATGTTTATCAAGAATCTATGTGAATACCTTTTATAAAGGAGACGGAATCATTGCATATAACGTGATCAAAGTTTTGTTGACATCAATATTCCATTGGAAGAACGATTGTAAAATCGAAATCAATAAAGATATCTTTTAAAAAAAAACACAAGAACTTCTTATTTTCTAGACACTTTTTGAAGCATTACAGTTTTGTGTACCAATGTATACCACACGCTGTCTGTACCCCTAAGCTTGATGTATAAACGATCTAGTAATAATCATCCAGAATTTATGCTACGATTTATGTGCTACACGGCATATATAACCTATGAGCCATGGGGGCGGCCATGACGCCCCCCGAGAAGGTGTTCTTCACTAATGGAGGTGAAAAAGAAGTGAGTGATAATTGGGAAGTGTCACAACTCTAGCCTTGTTCACATATGTATATAAAGTGTTCCATGTGAAAAGCATTATGTCCTGGGTTTAATCATTATGTCATCCTGCTCTGGGATGGATGTAGAGAGTCAAGAGAACCATGGTAAAATATTGAATGACAGCTGAATTTCGTAAGAACAAAAAGTCAGAATACAGGTTCTGTCTACCCAAGGGGCCTGCCATTCTGCTGGCCACCTAGTGACTGCTTCATGAACTAACAATTGCTCTGTCCCCCGTAGGTCATGTTTTGTTGGGAGATATGTTCACACCCTGTGTGGAAGAACCATGATTGTATAGTCACACGCTTAAGTGCCTAAATTAAGAAAAAAAATATCAAAAGATAGTAGAAACATTATAACAATAAACAAGAAGTAGTTTTAAGATAAAATTCAATAAACCGAGACTGAAAAAGCCCAAGTAGGACTTCGTTCAAAAACTGTGCAGACCAGGAACTTAAAACGCAATAGCTATCAGTCTAAAGTGCTGATAGTTATATAGCCGTAAAAGATGGTACAGTAGAACCCCGCTTCCGGGACACCCCGCTTAAGGGGGCACCCCGCTTTTTAGGGGACAATTTGCTCAGAACGGAAATTTTTCTCTCTACTAAGAGTTTATTGTAACCCCGCTTAAGGGGTCACCCCGCTATTTTCCTCTGTTCGCTGTACATATGATAACTGTATATTTTTCAAACTGAATTTTGTTTCGTATCAATTGAAACTTGTCAATGACACATGTAACGAAACAGTGTTGGTCTCGGTTGAAAACTGTTCTTTCCCATGTCTACCTACTCAGCATATTCCATACTGCATGTAAGTCCATAATCTGGACGAGTTGACCATATTGAGCATACAAATACTGGAGCCTGTGGAAGATCGGTGAAATGTTTTTACCGAACAGATCCCTCCAGTCTAAATAAAAAATCTTAAAAAAAAAAGAAAAAGGGGGCACTTGGGCCAGAACGGAGGGTGTCCCCATAAACGGGGTTTTACTGTATATATGTGTAAAACGTAACCAGTGTGGATTTCCTCTCGTCTATGTCAATCCATTTCATCTACATACCAATTTGACGATATTTTCTCAGAATGATACTATAGGTACTCAGATTTCCAGTACAATACCCGTTGTTGGTTCAATTATTCATGGAAAACCTGTCACTAGACAGATTGAATAAACGCGTTAAACCAAGAAAAAAGAAGAAATATCTTTAAGGCTGGGGACCACCCATAAAATACGTACGCACTGAGGGGGGTGGGGGTCCAAAATTTCGGAAATTTTGCGCATGCTCCTTCTTTGTTCTATTACTTACAAAATCAGGAGAGGGGAGGGGGGTCCAACATTTCAGAAATTCTGCGTACGTACTTTATGGATGGCCCCCTGTAAAGGTAGTTAATATTGGTTAACCACAGATTCCGTTGAAAGGTAAATAGATGAATTTAAAAAGAGGTCGGATCCAGGAATTCTAAAGGGACTATTGAATGAAAGTGTGTGTGTGGGGGGGGGGGGGGGGTACTATCAAATAGTAGGGACCGAAAGGGGTTCTATTGGTGGGAACGGCTGAGTTCTCTACATAAACCCAAAGAGAATAGGGAATAACACACTTTATTATATGCCCATGACATATTTACTGTAGATACACACCGTTTCACGGTATTCCATAAAATAGCCGAATGGAACAGTGTTTCGTATTTCACCGTACGGAACACTTTAGCGTACTTAAACACATAACGCAATCTGATTGGCTAAGCGACCGAACATTATTGGACAACTTCGTTAGACCATCAAGCTGTGTAAATTGAATGAATTATAAATTACGGTAACATTTCGTCAATTCCGGGTATATAGTAAATCTATACCGACCTACCATGCTTGTGCAATCTACAAAACTCGATGATAAAAATGATAACACCTCTCTTGATAGACCCAAACGTGAAGAGAGAAAGAGAAGAGAGAGGGAGAAAGAGAGGGAGAGAGAGGGAGAGAGAGGGAGAGAGAGGGAGGGAAGGGGACAGAGAGAGAGAGGGAGAGAGAAGGAGAGACAGGGAGAGAGGGGGAGGAAGGGGAGAGAGAGAGAGGGAGAGAGAGGGAGAGAAAGGGAGAGAGAGGGAGAGAGAGGGAGAGAGAGGGAGAGAGAGGGAGAGAGAGGGAGAGAGAGAGGGAGGGAGAGGGAGAGGGAGAGAGAGAGGGAGAGAGAGAGGGAGAGAGAGAGAGGGAGAGGGAGAGGGAGAGGGAGAGGGAGAGGGAGAGGGAGAGGGAGGAGA